>VXBL01001841.1:1821800-1841628 GCA_013400195.1 Aramus guarauna
CCCAAAAAAAACCCCCCACCAACCACTAAAGAACACCACCCTGCATACAGCCAGGCTAGAGATCAGGCCTACTCGGCACCTTGATGTCCGTATCTCAGGTGGTCCTTCTCTGTTTTCCCCACTGCACCCCCATTTAGGAAATTAAAACATCAACATGGAGCTCAATAGGCAATATGGTCCAGAAAAGACAGGGGATTAAGAACAGAGATCAAAAACAAGCATGCTCCTGACATCAGGCATTACTCAAGCATGAAATATCAAAGGCAGAATAGCTGAAGATCAGACTTCTGCATTATTAATGAAAAAGAAATTTTATTAAAGTCCTCTGGTATAGTTTTTTTCTTTTCTTTGCAGTCTTCTACTACACAAGGCATGTATTGGACAAATCTCACGTATCCAATTCATGAACTAACATCAGTCTTGAGATAAAACAAACACCAAATCTGATGCTCCTCTCAAGTACATAACTGAGGTCAGAGTCTGCTCCTGGGTAATCGTATCCAACAACAACAAAAAAAAAAAGTCAGGAAAGGCCTGCGTATTGAAAAGCCTCTCTACTGCCTCGAACTCATCTCCAGACACTCTAAAAAGCTAAAACACAAAGATATCTCATAGGTGAGTTTCATAACTTTCTGAATACACATTAAAGATCTTGGAAGTCAAAAGCTGAGAAAGCAAGCTCACAAATCACTTGCAAGACTCAAGCCAACATCTACACAATAAAAAGTCCATAAAACAGAAGTACTTTAAAATTCACTCACCTTATAGATCCTTTCCAGCTAACATAACATCTTGTCACAGCAATAAATGCATCGCATCTTCCCAAATTCAGCTTCACTTTTCGATCTTGAAGATTTGGTTGATGATGAGATCTTTTTTCAGCTCTGGAGATACAGGGATAGTTTAGGTATAGCTTTCATATGAAATGAGCATACTTTAAGACATAAAGAAAAAACTGTACAAGACAAATTACCTTCAGCTTCATGCAAATCAAATATTACCGTTCATCATCTCATATGAGGAGGTCAGATAAGATATGGCATATACGTTATCAGAGTTGCTGACTTTTGAGCCTGTCCAGATATCTTTAACCATTAAGGGTGAATTTCATTCTAACTAATTTAACAACATAAAAATGATGTTCTTAACCGTGTCTTGCCATCCAGGTTCTCTCTACAGTGAAAGAAAAGATGATACATCCGGAGGATGATTCATCACATCAATCTTAGTTTAGGATGGGATTAGTCACTCTATGGATGCACCTCTCTTTCTTTGGTGATGGATGGAGCCTAGACACTTGAGTTAGTCCAGATACCTGTGTTTTTACCAGCCAAAGTGAGCTGGCACGATCAAAGCCTTGATCAAAAGTCCATAAAGAAAGCAGAACTGAGGAGACAGCAGTCTGTCAGGTAGTTCTAAAGAGGTTAGATATCTTCTTCACACTGAGAGGGGGGTTTTCCAAAAAATCACCATCTGCATAGCAGCTGTGACCTCATTTTAATTATTCATGGCTAGCCACTTGCATTGGGGAAAAGATGATGGTGTGGGCAGAGATAAGAGCAAGGATGAAGTTTTTTGAATGGTTTTGGTCTGACTTCATAGGCTACATACTTGAAAGGCCATGTGAGGAGATGCAAGTTACTTGTAACTAATAGTTTGCATTAAACTACAGACCAACAGATGCCAGTATTTCAGATTAATTTACCAAACCACCAGGCAGCACTATTGCTAATTAGAGGAAGCATTACTCAGGAGGTTGTTATCCTGAGACTAGATCATATACTAATAACCCAGACAGTGAGAGTTTAGATAGCACAATTGATATAATTATATTTCTTTTTAAAGGCCTTTCTTAATGACCAATATCCATCATACTCAAGGCTCCAGCTGCCAAATCATTTATATTTTCCTGTGAATCATAGCTGGGTAAGCTTACTTGAGGTAATGCAAGTAAGTGGTTATTTACGGGAGGGAACAATGAGCAATCAGCATCCTAAGAAACAAGGTTTCCATAGTTAAATCACTGAATATTTTATTCGAACATTGAAAGCAATCCAGCATTGGAAAGATTTTAAATCCTAGTTTTAACAAGACACAAACCTGGGAAGTTTCTGTACCTACATTAGGAATCACTTTTGTGGAGAAATTCCATGTACACATGCAAGGACAACATGGCCCTCAGAGGTGGAGCAAAGTTTTGAGACTGTGAAAAAACATCTAAGAAGCCTCACCCTCAAGAAAGTCAGAGTTTCACTCCCACAGCATTTTCATTCAAAGTAAAGAAAAAAACAAAACAAAACAATCAAAAACCCCAAAAAGTTCATTACTATGATGTTAGAGACCAGTAAGAAAACTATTCCTGCCCACTTTCATCATATACCTATTTCTCTCCCCCCCCCAACCCCTCAAATTACTCAGTCTTTTACCTACCTTCTGAAGAGAGTTTTTCAGAATTTAATTTGGTTTCTTTTACTCAGGATAAAGAACTTCACAACACACCCAGCCCTGCAGAGCAGCAGTCACAAGATGTCTGCCAGAAGGGCACCAACAGCATTCATTTGCTTGGAGGAATCACCCAAGTACTATTTTTGAGCTTGATCTGTATTATACAGCCTCTAGAATTCCATTTCTGCAGATAGCCTTGAAGCCAACAAAAGACAAGAAAACTAGAAAACAGTAGTAGTTGTGTTTTGCCCTAGCAATCACCAGAGTTTCAGATTTACAGAAGCAAGGCAGGTCTGCTCTCTAGCCACCTCTCATAACAGAGCCTGAGGAACTAATTCAACATGGTTGTACAAACACAAAGGCTTCCACCACTACCAGCATTTTTATTTGTTTGCCACTTTCACCACCTGGAAATCCGCTTTTACAGAATAAAAGATTACCTTTTCAAATCCTTCTCACAGCCACACTGAGATAGGCACAACAGAAGGGATAAAGACCTCTGCCACAGCCTCTGAAGACCACATATCTCCTTATCCCTCATTTTATAGCCCATAAACCCCACATCAACAGACCAATCCCCTCTTCTAAAATGAAAGACTAGTTCAAGAGAACAGCACTTACCACACACTCACACTGCCCCCTCCATGCTGTTTTTACCCCCCAGAGACCCAGCACACACACACACACCCTTATCCCACCCCAAACAGGCCTCAGCTGGTGCACATTGGCTTTTAGCTGGGGGAGGGGCCCACCCGGCCAGCTGAGGTGGCTCTCCAAAAGACTACCCAGTATCTGCTGGATAGGCACCTTTGTTACTTCTCTTGGACTTCTAAAACCTTTTTTTTTTTCTTTCCCCATTTAGGTCCCTCAGAAACACTGTTCTACAAAATATTGCAAGAAAACTTGGTTGAAGTCAGTGAAGGATCCAGTCAGTTTTGTCTCTGAACCGTGCGCAGTGAGCTGCTGCAAAAGGAACAGCCTTAACGCCGCAGCGCCTCATGGCAGCAATGCTTTTTGAAAGCAAGTTTCCCTCCAGTGACTTGTTTTATGTGCTGAGTGCAGGATTTAACTTTTGCCACTATGAGAACTTACATAAAGGCTCCAGTATTTCATTAGCTCCAAGTGCACATATGTCTTTAAGGGTAATAAAGACCCAAATAAGGTTATAATAGTAAAATGCATGTATTCTAAAGAGCATAACTTTCATGCTGTATACCCTTTGTATTACACCTATATAATCAAGTAAAAGACAACTTTTTAGGAAAAAGAAAGTAAAGTTGTTTTAGGACTCAGATCCTGTTGCAATCCCAGTGCTTCCTGCATAGGAGGGCCAGATGAAACCCACGGCTTGTTGAGGTCCCTTTGCTTTCCAAAGACTTGGAAGTACAAATAAGGCAAAATCTTTTTCCAGCTGAGCTGCTTTGTGCAAGCACAGTGTAAGGTAAATACACGGTAAGGGCCTGGGTTGCTTTGAACTAACCACAGACAGGCTAAGCATGCGTGAAGGAATGTAACACAGAGGCAGGGATAAAAGTAGCTTCCCCCTGTCAAGCCATAGGCAGTTTAGATCCTTCCCCTTGTTTCTGTCAACATAAGCCTAATGTTTACAAAATCAGAAGAAAGGACTTAACACAATGTTTATTATTTTACTCCTGAAGTAGAGGGAGCAGCAATATTTGATTACGGTTACTGGATATCCTACAGCTTGCTTGCTACTCTCACTGCCAGTATTAACTTGCTCTTCAACCAATAGTTGAAAGTCTGGATCTTGAATGGTTTTCAGAGTAACCATGTTGTGCTGCCGGAAGCAATGAGCGCTTTGCCATTAGCTCGAGTGGCAAGAGGAGGGATCGGCCGTAGCGGAGGGCGGCGTGGTGGCTGGCCTAATTCCTGCTCTTACTCTGTCCCTCATGTTGCTGGTTGGCACTTGACAGCAAATACCATCTTGCTTGAGAGCAAAAGAAACAGCTCTTTTCATTAATTCCTACTGTCTAGGATGGCATCTGCCAGTTGGTACTAAGAGAGGCTGACCTTCACCTTTGCAAATGCCAGAGCCTCAATTTTAGGCACTTGTGTTCAAGGACTTTGCTCACTGTCTTGTAAACAGCACTTTTTTCCTGCTCCTCAGTCCATGGTTTTCCAAAGGATGCACCCCTCCCAAACTCTGTCCTTCCTCACTATTTAGAGGACATCTTCGAACAAGGAGCACATCTTACAAAATAGGTAGGGACTGTGCATATTACAGAGATCTTAACGACTTATCTGCTTACACACTGCACAACTATATTATAGCAAAATGCCTACACCTACTGAAAACACGAGGCTACTCATTGCAGTCAGTCCTGAGGGACAGTTTAGGAAAAAGCTGCAGAAAGGAAATGCAGACATTTACCTGTCTTTTTTTTCCCATTTTTCCAGAACAAACAGCCTATATGACAGCATCAGAAATGTGTTGTTATACTTTGATTAGCAACAGTTTTCCAATTTTTGTTCTGAATAAAATGACATAGTTGAATTTTGCATTTCTGAAGATGAAAGTGAACTGTGATGGAATCAGAAAAAAGACGTATATTTTCATAAACCCATATGTAGGTCTTGATGTAGTATTACATCATTAGTACTAGTGATAGCAACAAACCCTAAAATCAACCGTGTGCACTGCTGAAAAAGAAATCAGTAAACACCATGAGTTTGAATCACATGATAGTAAACTGCTTTAACAATGATAGCAAAATTAATTGTAACAAAATAAGACTTCCTGTTGTTTATTGGATATTGTAAGAATGAAATGTACAGTATACAAAATTAGTATCAAAAATGTTCACGACTGATTTTAACAACACATTTTTCTTTGGATTAATTGCAGACAAGCAGCTTTTTAAGAAGTTATGCTGAAATCTATTTTCTATTATAGGATCTCAAATGTATCACTGTGCTATCTACAAAATGAAAGCTACTGCATTTTTGCTGAATCTTGGTGGCATTTGTTGCAAAAGAACAGAACAGCAACATTAGCTTAGAAGAGAAAAAAATGAATTCATTACAACAAAATGTTAATTGTTCAAGTTCATAAGCAAAACTGCTTTTAAAATTTCAAACCTCACAATTGTACATTTTCAATATCAAACACTTGCCACAAAAGAAGTTACATTCTACTATACTGGTGACAAAGATTTTCAACTTTGTTTTTCTTTTAGATGGATATGTAATCCTGGTTTTCTTTTTCCTAATAAATTTTCACATCTTTAAAATCAGTGTTAAACAAATTTCATTTTCCTAAAGAAACAGTTTAAATATGGTGCATTTCATAAGCTAAGTGTTTTCATTTAAGGTATATCTGTATAAAGGAATGTACAATAGTTTTCATTTGTTAAATCTGTGTATTTTCAGTTTATGTCATATTGTTTAGCAGAAAGATTAAGTAACTACTAATGACTAATCTAGATAGCCTAAAAACAGTCCATCTGTTCCATACGTTACATGTTTGCCATAATGCTTTTCACTACAATACAAAGTATGTTAGAAAATCTGAAATTATTACCAGGGAATATTACATACACTTATCAGTATTGACAATGTTTCCTTGATAAAAGAAATAAATCTTTACTTGAATTTCTCATACATGCTCTACTTTGCAATAGGAATATGATTTAAACTGAAAATTCTTCTCATATTGTCCAAACAATTTTTCTTAAGATAAATTGAATGTATTTGCATAATTGCAATGCATTCAAAATAGTAAACTGTTGCCAGATAAGCCAGTTAATGATTTAAATCAGGAATGGGTGCCTGACAAAAAGTGGGCCAGCCTTTCAGAACAAAGTAGATGGTGTTCTTTCTCTTGAGGTGTCTCTAACGTAAATCACCTTTTAAGTTGGCACATATCACAAGAACTCTTAAAACAATCCCTGTGAAATGAACATGAAGACAAATCACAATCCAAATGATGCAAAGCCATTGTTCAGAAATTTAGAGTCAAAAAATGTTTTTTTATCTTTTAGCATTAAACTGGTAGAATTCAGTGCGTTGGGTATGCATTTTTAATATATAAACTATTCAAATTATCTTATGCTGGGAACAGCTGGGCTTGCTGTTTTCTTTCCTTTTATGTTTTTTTAAGACCATTGGCAAGAACAATCCGTAGGCTCTTGGATTGAATAGCTGACCCAGGTTGAATTACTAGTGCAATACAATTGCACAGTTCGTCTCTGTAGTCCGAGCTCCCTGCAGCATTTGCAGAATCTTGCATATGTGTTGATGTTGTAGTTGTAAATGCTTGCAGAAGGGCACTTTCCATCACATGAAACAATGTTCACCTGGTAACAAACATGAATAATCAGCAAATTGAAACAGCTAGGAAATGAAGTCAGGAGTTCTCAAGAACGTCCAAAGACATTAGGCACCCAAATCCAATGGAAAATCAATGAAAAATCTGGAGGTATTTCCTCTATCCCCTTGTGAAATCCCACTCTGAGTAATGAACTCTGAAGTACGTTGCCCAGATAGGTCTCAATTTTTATCTTACCAAGATCAATGATGACTTTCCTGTCAATTTAAGTAACAGCAGATTTTGGCCATCAACAGACAAAAAGAAACAATTTCAGTTTTGAATGTTAAAGTATTCATAACAACCTTGGCTTGGACATAGCACCAAATGTTCTGTCTACAACTCCCTGTAGTATTAATTTCAGTGATACACTGATGCAGTGTTGCTATGCTGGTATCAGTGAGAAGGCATATAAAAAAAAAAATCAATCCTTTGGAAAGCCAAGGGGAATTATTACTAATGACACCAAAACTGTATTACAGACTGTGACAGAAACAGCCACATAAACTGATAATTTTTTTCAAGTTTGATAGTCAGGATTTGCGTTTCTGTTCAATGAGACACTGAGACTAAATTTCCTGGCTGCTCAACAGTTTGCTCTACAAAATGTACTCCCAGAGTCATTTTAGAGGTTACAGCTGTTTCCCTACGCTTTTATTACAGCTTTTCCAGGCGCTCTTACACATCTCATGAGACGTCTGTCTGCGCCCTTGCTGCCCAGCAGGACATTGTTGGTGTCCTCCTACAGTAAATCCTTCAGTAGACACACAGATAGTGCCTCATTCTTCCTACGCATTTCATAGTACGCTCATGCTGCTGTTTAAAAAAAAACCTTCAGGACCCAGGATTCTTTTCTTCATGAAGTTGGCATTTAAATACTTTCCCTAGACAGATGAAAAATTAAACGCATCTGCAGCCATTGTAATTGTAGTATATCACTGGCAAGATTCAGTTATATCAAAGTTAATTTGTATATAGTAATTCTATTATAGGGTGAACTGAGACCTTGGATTTGCACTATATCAACATGTGCCTAAATGCATACCAAAGCAGAAGTCACATCCCCCTTTTTTTCTATTATTTGAGAAGATGATTGCTGAGAAGGTAGGGAAACATTAAAACAGCTCTATGAAAACAGAAACCTCAGAGAGAGATGCAGACATTAGCCTTGTGAAATTGGTGTTCCCCTTCTTCCTTCTTTTTATTTCTTGCATTTTTTCCCTTCTATTAAAAGAAATCATGATAGTTACTTACTGGTGTGTTACTCCTGCAGTCATTCTTGCGGATAGTCATCCTAACAGTCACCTTTTTACAGAATTTTCCATCTTCCTTACCTGCAAAATGGGCATTTATTGAAAAATATCAGCTCAAAATTCTAAACATTTCAGAGACGAGAACATTCCTGAATGTTTTATGGGGTCAAGACACAAAGAAGAAAACGCCCAATACATCACTGCATATACAAAACTTTGGTGAAGTGACATTAGCTATACATTGTATCCTTTTAAAATTACTTTATTTCATGCATTAACATATCTATCTCCTCATATGTCCCGTAACAATTGTAAAAGGTTCATTCTTCACTCAAAAGCCTTTTAAGAGTAAGTCCACTATCCTTCAAAAATTTTGTAAAACTGATCAACCACTACTGTGAGAAGGCTTGTTAATAATGCATAAAATGCATTTTCTATGAAATAACTGTAACACAGTTTAATAGCAGCAATTGCATTCCAGTGGTATAAACGAAGTTTAAAATGAACCCTTAAAAGCAGAATCTGATGAAGAATAGGGCTTCAGGAGGCTTTACATTTCTGTATGTTTTTTATTAAATATGAAAAAGAACACCAGTGAACAAATTAATTTTTTATTGATGTTTTCATTAGCATTATTTCCACAATTTTTCTCACAGAAGTATGTACAAAGTATATGGATGAAATAAAAAAGATAAAAAGAAATTTTGAAATTAAATAAGAGTAGATAAACTTAATTTAAGAAGGGAATCCTGAACAGAAAAGCAAAGAAGTTCAGTATAAAGTTCAGTTGTTAGAGATCAGAAAGCACAGTATCTTCTTACGATGATCCTCTCTATGCTGAAGAAAGCACATCACATTGCAGATCTGAAAGAGAAATGAATAATCCATTCCATTATAACAGCTTTCACAGTTTCACAGCAGATTTTACACCCCATGATGCTGTCCCACATGACTCTCCACTTACAGAGCTGCATTTTCTCTCAGCCAAGAAATCCAAAGATGTTGACAAAAGGTGAATGCTGTGAGCTCCAGAAAAGCAAGGGCAATGAAAGACTCATTGGTTTGACCAATACCCAATACTGAACTCTGACTGAGGTTTATTATGTCTTGATGTGCAATGTCCAGTTCCCTGCTCTAATCACGGTCAAACCAGGTGATACTGCTTCTCAAAGAGAAATATTTTGTGGGTTTTGGGGTGGGTTTTTTTGTTGTTGGTGTTTTTTTTGTTGTTGTTGTTGTGTTTTTTTTTTTAAACATACAAGCCTGCTACTGTTTCTAGACATAGCAGAGGTTTCTAGAATATGAAAGAAAGGACAGCAATGAATCTTCTTCAAAGGAAATAAAAATCTACAGTCAGAAATGGCTGGCTACTGATTGACTATCCCTGAATTATATTTGCTTAGGGAAAAAGTAAATTGAGAAATGAAGAAAAAAAAATTGTTTTTAAAAATAAAAAACTCACCATTATTTCATGTTTCTCATAGTCTTATTCTTGTTCTTTCTTCTTTTACATCACACATGGTATGTAGGATGGAGAATTCAGTGCAGCTGTGGCTACGACTTCATCCAGGCTATAGTGAAAGTACATAGTCTCTCATAAAGAAATAAATATATAATGTATTTCCATGCATGTACTGTCATGTCCAGTGGCTTTAAGTAAGCTCTACAACATAACACACTTTTCCATGAACAACCTTACGAAACATGTGAGCATCTTGGATGTGTCATGTTATAATGAGATTCACAGTCTGTATGGTTGAAAATCCTTGCTTGGTTTTTGGGTAGACTCATAACACCTTTGACATTTAAAGGGTTGTCAATATGAAATATAGATTTCAGTGTAGTACTCCTAGACTCAGGAGTGTAATTTAATGAAGCATATATCACTCCGTGACGTACAAAATTACAGTCAACATCATTTCTCTTACAGAAATATAGAAAACTGTTTTCACAAAATAAATGTCAAAATAATTGCATTCATACCATATTACAATTAAAAAAATTATCATGCTCTATTAAAAAGAAACTCCAGTTTTCCTGAAGTAAACACAGGCTTGCTATTTTCCTGTCCTAACTACAGATGGAAAAGAAATGACCTGCTTCTACTGTATATGCCACTGGAAGCAAAACTATACGACACATTATCTGTAAAAATGTTGTTTATATAGTAAGCTTTAACAAGCAAAGCCATTAGTTTCTATGTTCTACAGCACTGTAAACGTAATGGGATTAGCTTATATTTTTAAACACAGCAATTTTACACATGCAGCAAGCTAAAGACTATGCAAGTGCTTACTACCAACAGTACATTGTTGGCTAACAACAATGCACCGCCCACACAGTGCAAAATGAAAACCAAAAGAAAACCAAAACGTGAGCCAGTCTGAACCATGAGCAGTTATACTACACTGCAGCTTTGGCATAATTGGGTAACGTGAGGCCTGATGCTCCTATCAGGGAGTACATTGTTGGAAATCAACAATGATGCTGTTTGGGTTGGTCCTACTTATTTGCAAGAAAATGTACCTGTGTTACAGCTAGCATAGGCTGTAGGAGTGACTGGGCTAACAAGGAATGGGAGGAGCACTGACACTGAAGAACCTGGTAAGAATATTACATATTGAACAGAGTACATGTTACAGAGGATTCCCTATCAGTACGAAACATTTTGGAGTTGTTAGATTTCGGTGTATTTGAGAAAAGAATTCAACCTTAAAATGTCTGTGTATTACAGGATTACAGAATGGCTGAGGTTGGAAAGGACTTCTAGAGATCATCTGGTCCTACCTCCCTGCTCAAGGAGGGATCACTGTGCCAGCAGCTCAGGACCATGTCCGGGTATTACTCACATTGCTAAGCCTGATGTCAAAACCAGGAAGAGGCTGATCTATGTTTATATAACCCAAACCATCTAGTACCCTAAGTTGTCCTTTGGGGTTAAAAGAAAGAAATAGTATAATTTCCTCTGAGTAGCATTTGTAAAACCTCTCTAGGTTTTGAAGGAAGTCCTGGGACTTCATTTTCAAATACTACTTAAAACTGAAAGCAAAAATCACAAAGGTGTCTTAATGGTAAAGTGTTTCAACAGAAAACAACAACCTGATAACCCTTTTCATAAAACATCTCACACAGTTACAATGGACTAACAGCTCTCATGCTGGATTTGTTCAGAGTGAACTACATGATTCATAGCAGTACTACGTTGTCTATAAACAGGTGTGAAATCCAAACTGTATGAATCTACTTGTAAATGCATCTCAGAAGTGACTGGATTTTTCAAGGGTTTAATTTTACTTTGTGATGCATGCCCTAGATTAACAACTAAGTTTGTCTTAAATAATTAAGAATGTGGTTATGGTCTTTCTCTAAGTATAGTAGGTCTTCTGCCTTGCTGAGAAGTAGCTTAATAGATTTTTAACAGTCTTAATAAATTGTTTGTTCAGAAGCTGGCTTATATGGCTACTAAGGCATTGAAGGGTAATGTCAGATAACCAAAAACTAATCTCCAAGAGCCTGTGAAGAATTGGCTATAGAACTAAAACAAGTGCTTGGAACACAGGTCCATCAGAGTGAAAAAACATGAAGAGGTATTACCATTCCCTTACAGTGATCAGGAGCAGGAAAAAAGCAGATAAATCTTCCACAGTACTTCCTTTGTACTACAAAATGTAATATATAACGAATAACACCAAAAGGTACCTCCCACTTGGCAACATACATCCCACTGCAGTAACTGTGCACGTGGTACCGTATCTGGTAGTCATGACTGTTCATGTCCCATCCCACCCAGCAGGAAATATCCGCTCTTTTCTCCATCTCTCTCCCACACTTTATCTCCTACTGTCTTTAGCTTTGAGGTCAATATTCCAGCCACTTATGCAAATGAAGTGAGATTTCTGCACCTTTTTAAAGATAATATAATGCTGCCCTGTATAAAATCTCCTTTTCAATTGCTTATAACATTGTCAACTTCAGGTATTTGAGCTTAAATTCTTCGGGTTATGTGTCTGTCTCAGGCTAAGTTCTTCATGAAATCAGCCAAAATGTTTCAGCTATGTACCAGTGTGGTAAGAAAAAAATGTACTTAGCTCTTTATTTATATTAAGCATTAGCATATTTGAAACCTATTCTGTAGAGAATGATTTTCTTTTTTCCAGAGAACCTTTATTAGCTCTCATAGAAGTCAAAACATATCCTGGTAATCAAGTAAGGGGGATTTTTTAATTGTAAGTTCTTTTGAAAGATATTGCCTAAAAGCTTCTGAATTATGTCTGTTAATGGAAGCTAAGACTATATTACAATCAGGTAATTATTTACAGCATTAACTTACAAACTGCATAGATCAATCTGCATTTCTACCAAACATGAAGATATGGATATAGATGAAAAATGTTTTAAGGTGCCTTGCAAAACACAGTACCTTTTATTATACTAAATGCAGTAACTAATATTTTGAGGAGTTTTACATGAGAATTACTAAATACTCAAGGTAGCAATTTAAGTGACTTGGCCAGCCACAATCACTTTCAGTGGAGTAAACCTTTCTATGTTAAACTACTTTCTTCTGATTTAACTCCACTAGTTTCACTGGTATTCACAAGAGAAAAACTGGGAAAAGCACGATCTTTAAGATCAGTGAATCAAGCTTTCATGCAGGAAAGAATTAACTTTATTTCTAAGTAAACAACAAACCAGACAGACTTGTGAGGCAGGAAGCATCATTAATCACTTACATGTTTTGCAGCATCCTTCTAAGAATGGTACAACATAGCCTCCAACCTGATCAAGAGAGAAATAAAGAGGAAGAAACTTGATTATTTTTTTTTTTCCAAATATTCATTCCTACATATCTGCACTATTAGAAATATCTTCCAGATAAAGCTCTGCAAAATTATTCAGGCAAATGCAGCACTCTGGTGAATGGATGAAGGTTTGGCTGTAAATGATTGAATTTGTCTGTTGTAACGTAAGTGCATATTAAGCAGTTCTCACTGAATGCCACTATACATCACCAGCTATCAAAGCCACATTTGGAAAGGCAATGACTGTGTCAAGTCTTACTCCATCGTGTGTTACCTAAAGTAAACCTCTGACTTCTTATAGAGGACATATTGACAATCACAAAAAAATTATTCTGAATTCAAAGCAGGAAGAAATCTCATCTAAATGAGGAGCCACTCCCTCCCCATAGTGGAGAGTAACGGCTGTCTTCAGTGCTGTAGCATGAAGCACTCCCCAGGGTACTGTGGGAAAAATTGGAACAGCTTTTTAAAAAGCTCTCTTGGGATTTTTTAGCTTTAAAAAGCTTGCTCTCCAACTCAGTATCTCAAGCCACGATGATCTGCCTTAACTTTTTTCATCTGCCTACATGTAAATCTAGAATTACAGAGAGCAATATAAGATTGCTCACTGCATACATTTCCTGGCATTTAGTCTAATCTCATTTTGCAAATTCAAATAGAGCTTTTGCTTCTCCAAAACTAGTCCACAAAGCCTTATGTCTCACTGTAGAAAATATTTTCCTGATATTTGGACAATCTTTCCTTTTCTTCAGTGTTTTTGACCACTGCTATATGCAGAAAATCAGTTAGAAAGGAGAAGTCCAACCCAGAAAAGTATCCAAGTTCAGACAGTTGTATTAGGACTAGTTTGATATTGCAAGCTTCTATGAAAAAAAAAAAATAATTCTGAGAGTAAGGCGAGTTCTCTCCAGCTGTGTAACTGGGCAGTCTGGTGGCACAATATGTGTATAGTTAGAGCTTCTCACCTTCTGGGCAAAAATGCAGTCATTGCAAGAATTTATAATTTCTCCCTTCTTGAAGTAAAAACATCTTTTGTCAGTGTGAATCTTTTCATGCAAACATAAATCATAGCTGGAATGCAAACAATGTATTGAACACTGACCTTCACACATTCAGTCTCATTAAAGGGTGGGCAGCCAACTGAAGAGGAAACCAGAACTGGTCCTATTGCTGTGTTAGTGCATTCATATCTGATGCAGTTTGAAATCCAAACAGTACCAGGCTGTTAAAAATTGTAAACCAGAATCTTTACTCAGCAACTCAGGATAAACAGTATTATAACTATTTATTATACAATTCCATTGAATGTAACTTGTCTGAACCAAAAGTAACAGCAAAATATAAGTTAGACACATGTTAAAGTTCTGTTTAAGTACAGAACTTACAAGTCCACTAAATATATAATGTTAAGCAGGTTCTAAAATAGTCAAGTGGACGATAATTCTCTGATGTATCAAAATCCTTTAATCTTTGTAAACAGCTATATGATGAACTGTCCAAGAAATTATTGTGTACATGCAAATAAAGCTCTTCTTTGCATATTTAATATAGTAATGTGTGTATAGTAACTCACATTTTTTTTTGTTTCCTTCTAAATCTGTTGAAGGAATAAGACATGTATAAACTTACCTTAAAATTGGAAATTGTGCCATTGCTGAAAGTGTGGAGACAAGACAAGTTCTTACAGCTACCACAGCAAGTTGTTAAATCTTTTGGAGGCTGATAAACTTGGTTCTGCCAAAATCAAATAGATTGTTCATTGTATGAAACCATCTTGCAGCTCAACATTTTACTACTGTAATGGACAGATTTTTTTCAGGTATCTGATTTTAGGGATGGTTTTTAAATAACTTTCAAAACTGCATAGCTTACATTAGTACACACTGTACATTCATGAAGCTTTTATAAAATACCTTTGATCTTAATTGAAGTAAATGGGTAGAAGTTCCAACTCTGAGAGAATGAACTGGTCTTTCTACCATTTTCAAATATAAGTCTGAAAGCTTACTTAGAGAACCACTGAAATTTTGAGGTTTTACACATTAGACATCAAGTAAGTACATAATTAGAAAAAGTAACCTATACAATATTCCCATGGTAATGCATCATACTTTGTAAAAAGACATGGTATCATCTGCTCATTTTATAAAGCTGTTTTCACCACATTTAGAATTATTCTTCTATTTATAATTATGCTCTTCCTAATTCTTATTGAACTAATGTCTGCCAGGAATTTGTACGAGTTTGCACATAATGCAGTTATACAGGGATGTAGGGTGGCAGTATGCTATATACATTAGTTTGTATATGATTTACATGGGGGGTAAACAGTGAAGGGAGTGAAAATTTTATAAACTTGTATCAGAAGTGCAGTAGCACATCATTAGAGGGAGAGCTCATAGTTACTCTTTCTATCTTGTTCCTACGCCTGATCTAATCGACAAAACCCAACAAAATGTAGTCATACGAGTCACAATATACATGTCTAAAATTCTGAATTTCTTACAGCTTTGCACTTGACAGCACAGTCTATTGAAGACGTGTTTATTCGGTAGTATTTAGTGGAGGGATCAATCACATTCGTACAGTAAGAAATATGGCAAATGCCATCTGCACTGTGTTCCACAATTGTCTGTCCAGGAAGCAGCACACCTCTCTCATTACTCAGGCAAACTTTGTCTCTCACTGCAAGAAAACATAAAAACAAACAGCATGCTCAGGACAATCAGCTTGGTATCAAAACTCTGTTAAAAATATTTCAAACAGTATAGCAGAAATGGAAAAAGCTACTCTACTGCTTTAAGAATTATGGGTCTCATATATATATGTGAGCTGTTAATAGTAGTCTAATGCTTCACTACAATTGATAAATTATTTCAAATATAACCATGCATGAAATCTAATACATATATAGTATTCTATTAGCTGCACCACCAAAATGACAGTGCAGTCGTCATCAACTGATTTGTTTTATAAGGCTACTCAGAATAAGAAATGTACCTGAGAAATGTCTGTTTCACCCCACTGATTACTGAGGGCACAGAGGATAATTAGCTCAGAAGTATACATCTTTGTTGTAGAAATCTAGGCAAGGGCAATCCCAACTCTATTGGCCAAGTGGGTGCCCCACAGGAATTATTTTTTCCTGAGTTTTCTCAGAGGCTATTGGGCATGCTCTAAGATGAATTTGCATGATGCTGAATGTGATCCTGGATCTCGTGAAGCACATAAGCATGTCTACCAGCTCCTCAGTAGTCCCATAATGGGTTAGTGGGACACTTCTTTCCGTGGACATTGAGTGTGTGTTTTAGTTTCTTGCTGAAGTCCTTACTCCAGCTCAGCAACATACAGACTGCTTCCCAAACTTTCCAAAAACTCATGTCTGCTATTTCCCTGCATAGACCTACTGCTGCAGGAACTTAATAGAATACAAGGACAGGCCATAATCAACTGAATGTTTAGTGAGGGGTCCTTTCTTCTTACCTGTTCTTACTCTTATTTGTGAATTACGTCAGTCATTTCTTTCCTCCACAGTACCATGTTCAATGTGAACATCCAATTTATGATTGCTAATTTACCTTAGCACTTGAAACAGCGTATCTTTGAATTAAATTCTTTTCTGACTTACCACATTTGTACTTAACACAGTTACAGATATTTTCTGTACTGTTCTGAAATGGTTCATCTATCTGAAGTATCTGCCCCTAAGTGTATAAAAGCAGAAAAGAGAACAACATGAAACAACAGTGTTTCTTATCTGTTTGATCTTTTTCTTTTAAACACCTTTCCTTCAGGACTCGAACAGCAGTATATCTTGCCCCTAGAAACTTATTTTGAATCCATGTTCATCACCCATAGGGACATTTAATTCAGTAATGATAACCGCATGGGCATTTTTTTTACACCTGAAAAACAGGAATTGTGGTTGGTGTCAGTAGAGCAAACATTTAGGACAGAAAAGACTAATGCAGGCCAACAATGAAATGCAATGGCTTGCCTTTGTACAGAGATCTCCATGCAGTGTGGAATGTATTCTTTCATGGAATACCTTAATGGATATAAATAGTATTACAATAGCCCAGATGGACTTTTTAATTTTGCCTTTTATTGTTTATGTATATGCATATTAAGGTTTTTCTCCCAGTTTTCTGCAAGTCCTGACTCCTTATGCTCAATTTTCTTCATCTATGAAATGAAAGTACTAACAAGAAGCTCACTTACAAAGCATTTTTAAGTTCCTCTTTAAAAAATGAGTACTATTTCCAATTCCTTCCTAGACTCCAAATTATATTTTTTATAAATTATTCCCATTGCAATATTATTTTCTGGGTAAAATAATGACAAGCAATGGTAATAAACATTTTTGTAATGCAGAACAAGTCACAATGAAATACAGTTTAAAAGTTCTGCTTAGCAGTCTGAGTGCATGGCATATGTTAACATATTCACTATAACAAATAAGATTAACAAAACACTGACGCTTTAAGGTATTTAGTTCTGACAATTAAAAAAAATATATATATCCTTGGGTGCATGAAAGCAGTTCCACTCTACAAATACTTCAGGGCAGGATATGGTCATAACCCTCACCCTCCTCCCCCCCAAAATCAATGCTATACAGACATTTTATTCTGCAAGATATTTAAACTTAACTGGCTTCTTAAAAGAAAATGGATATATCTGCTTGTAAAGCAATTAAAAAAAAAAAAGAGAATGACTTGGCATTTCATATTTCACTGATAAAACTGTTAGTAAGATACTGATAAATAGATTTATTAAGAAATTAATAAAAGAATACTGACAAAGATGATGAATTTCATACCAGTTTGCACTGAGGTTTGGGGATCGTTTCACATGCACATTCTAAAACAAAATATGATTACAGAAATAATAGTTTAGAAAGTTACATGCCATTTGTTTGAAACAGAGCATCAGAGAGAATAGAAATTACAGATTTACAAGTTATCACTGAAGAAGTTCTGCCGGCTTTTGAAATATACCCATCTGGGGAGTCCAGAATTATGTTTGATTTCTATTCCATCCTGAAAACTAATACCAACTTCTATGGCCATCTTTACTTACTACAATTTACAGCACTGTATCAACTGCAGTCACCTGAACACGTTGAAAAAAAAAGATGATCATTCTAGCCCCTAGCCTCCTTGCAGTGATGACATTACAATCAATATAAAGCAATGGAGAATTATGTTTAAGGCATTGCATGTCTTCGTAAACTGGCAAATTTCTGTCCTGTGAGCCTAACCTTTTTTTTAAGCCATAACTAATTTACTAATTCTAACAAAATTTTCAAGATGGTAAATCACCCAGTTTGGACAGGCAATTTCTACAGTATGCTATCACCCTTGTGAAGCAAGAAAAAACAAAACAGGCAGATTAAGTTCTGTACCATGAGATGACTTTCCTGTATCATTTGTTCATGAGCAGATCACAATGGTATAGCTGGCTTAAACCAGACTTAAACCCAAGAGGCCAAAGCTCTTACCAGTGTCTTAATGTCTAAGGCAACTAAAATGAAAATCAGTCATTTTACCACATGTCCGAAAGGGGCAGCACTTCTCTGGGCTCCATACCTCCACCAAAGACATGCCTAGCATACATTTGAATTCAGGACAACGATGTATTTCACAAACTAAAATGATGGAAAAGAAAGTCCAATAAACACAAGGTTGTCATATTTTGATGAAAGGGAATATGAAATATGAATCAAGAGATAGTAAATGACTTATTAATAATAAATACCTTTAGAAAACATCTTACTTGAAAAGGCTAATCGTCAAAATTTAATTGTTAGCCGTCAAGTAATAGTAGCATGGAGTACAACTACTCTAGGCAAATATTTAACGCAGTTTTAAAGCTCCAGAATTTGGGGCCTGAAATTACTCATTTGTCTCCATTATACAGATATTCAGATAATGCTTTAGGCACTTGAAGTTTCAAAAGTAAAGATTATTTGTTCAGGACTACAGATGACAGGTTGCTTATATGCACAAGTGGAGCTGTATCTCTAATCCACCATTCTTGGCCCCAAACATCCATACTACAAAATTTAACATGTTCTCTATTTCTAAAATATCAAAATTAAGCAAAACTTACTACACTGGTACGTAGGGCAACACCTCTCTGTAGTGTTGCCATCCACAATGAGAACTTCTCCTTCTTGACATTTGGGTATTTGATCAGAGCAAGCCCCACATGCTGGAGAAAACAATTATTTAAATCTAAAACATAGGAAAACATTTACTACTGCCAAGGAAATATGTCCATAAATTTCTCACAAACACACACGAAAGAGAACAGAGAAACTCTGCATTCATTCCTTACAGTCCCTATATGAGAGGCTATTTTTCAGTGCAGCTTGCCTTCTCTTTGTCCCCTGCTATAAAGAATGAATATATTGTGAGTGAGATCACAACACACAGGATTTGTCATGAAAAGTTTTGCTAGATTTTCACTCCCACCAAGTCACCATATTGTGTTCAGGAATGCTCCTCTGCCCAAATTATAGCATTTTAAATCCCTAATAGAGGGTATCTCCTGTGATCCCAGTGTTAGCCTCCCACTTGAACTCATACAAAAACCACAACGAGTACTTTGATATGTACAGTGCAAAGACTCCTTATTCTTTGCCCAGGAACTAGCGGGGATCATCGATAGAGCTTTAAACTAGGCTCAGAGGGGGAGGGGGATAACATCAGGCTTGCCAGTGACATGCTGTGAGACGAGATGCCCAGGTTGGAGGGACGGGGTGCTGGTGAGGGCCCTCAGCCTACTGCTCAGAGATGTGCTGGATGCACTGCAGCACACTTGAAGCCTAGAGGAGATGAGCCAGGGGCTCCAGATGCAACGGGAACCAACGGGGAAACACTAGGAAGATACATCAAAAGAATTCCAGCCACTCCAGCCAGTAAGTCAGCCTCATGGGTGGCACAGATGAAATACCTCTACACAAACACATAGAGCATGGGGAATAAACATGAGGA
>VXBL01001843.1:0-14946 GCA_013400195.1 Aramus guarauna
CCAAACCATTCTATGATTCTTAAATATGTTAGCATAGAAGTGCTACCACCATTGCTGATCAGCTTGGCCTTGGCCAGCAGCAAGTCTGTCTTGGAGCCAGTTGGCATCGGCTCTGTCAGACATAGGGGAAACTTCTAGCAGCTTTTCACAGAAGCCATCCCTGTAGTCGCCCCCCCTCCCAAACCTTTCCACACAAACCCAGTACATCCTTGTGGGAGGAAGAAAGGAAAAGCATAAACTGCTGGTGGGAAAACTGTAGTACTAAAATATTGGGACATCTGAGTTCTGTAGTTTTAAAAAGTTTGCATGTGTTTGACATGGTTTAGTCCCAGCTGAGCACCACGGGCGCTCGCTCACCCCTCCCCCAGCAGGGTGGGGAGGAGACCAGACAAACAAAGGCAAAAGCGTGGTGGGTTGCGGTAAGGACAGTTTACTGGGACAGCAAGGGAGAGGGAAACAAACAACAACAGTACTGATAACAGATATACACAATGAGTGATAACAGAAAACAATTTACTGACCCCACGCTCAGCCCGCCCCAGAGCCACACCACTAGCCCCCTTTTATGGTGAGCATGGTGTCACATGGTATGGAATAGCCCCCAGCCAGCCTGGCTCACCTGGCCTGGCTCCTGGTGACATTAACTCTATCCTAGCCAGAGCCAGGACAATGTTATATTTGATCTTTGTGTCGTCCCTTCCTCCTTTTTTTTTTTTTTTTGCAAAGATCATGCCACCCTAGAGGGCATTTGGTTTGCATTGGCCATTGTTTTTTCTCCTTCCCTCCCTAACACCTTCTCAGTTTTACTTGTAAAATGCTGGTTTGGAAATAGGAAGAAATCAGAAATCACTTGTGTCAGAAATCCTTTGGCGAAAAAACTTTTCCTTTTTCGCCTTTATAGCTAGCTTTTCAGACAACATAGCAAGTTTTCTGTCCTCTCTAAGTTATACTAAATGAGAAGGCCTGAGTCAGTCCAAAATTTCCTTTCTCCCTCTAATCATTTTCATACACACTTTGGGGAAAGCATTTAAGAACCATGGCCTTGTATATGGTGATCTTTTCTTTAGTATTTTCATCATCTTCAGATTTGAGTTACATATTTTTGAACTTGGGGACTGCATCGAGACCACTGTGTCTTTAACTGTAAATGGAGCTGTTATCTGCAAATTTGTGTAATCCCTTTTAAGCTTGTCTATAAGTGTTAGTCCTGTTTAGAAGTTCAGATAATATTCTTCACTTTTGGTAAGGTAAATTTACAGACTCTATATAGAGCTGTTAAAAAAAAAAAAGGAAAGGAGCTCTTTTTCTTTTGGAGCAAAGCTTCTAACATACTTCCTTGCTGTAATGAGGCAGGGAGGGGAAATATTCTGAAGGCCGGGTTTATAGATAGAGTTCAGTTTCAGCAGCAATGTGCCTATCCTGTCACCTCAACAACTGTTCTCAAAAATCTTTACTGAAAAAGTTAAGTCCTTTGTTTCAGCCTTTTTAGTTGATTTTTTAAAACAGAATACACTTCTTTAGATCAATTCTCTTCACCTGAACTTCCCAAGTCTAAGACTAGTAATGCTTTCCCGCATTGCTTCTTCAAAGTGACGTACAGTACTAAGCACTAGATGCTATGAACAACTGAGATTAGTTGTATGATTAGTGCCTCAGTCTAAGCTCCAGCTATGCCTAAAAAGTTGGAGCTTATTTTTTAATTAATTGCAATGCTGAGCAGGGAAGGGGGCCAAAAGACAGATGATCAAAACATACAGATAGACAGTGAAGAGTATATAGTATTCTTATGAAGCACCATGAAATTTAGAGTTTATGTAATAACTATGTCAATTTTGGAACACTTAAATGGCCTGTAAGTGGAAAGCCAGATTTGACCATAACTGTTTAAAAACAAACCAAAAAACCCTATGCTTAACACTAATCTCTTAGTTAAAACAACTTTTTCCAACAAGTGATTGTACCATGAGTTTCTAGCATTTGTTTTGTGCAGTAAATAGCTATACTTTCATGGAAATACAAGCCATGATTGCATGCAATGTTCAGTCTATTTTCCTGGTACTCATAATTTAATGTATACTTTGCATAACAATGCAGGACCTACTTATATAGGTATATGCAAATAAGGGAAAGGGTAATTTAATTATTCTATTAGATTATAACAACAAAACCTATTCCTTTTAACAGAGCTGTTTGATTTTTGTGAAAAGGCTTTTCACTTAATTCATAAAACTTTTCTTAACCTTAGGCTTCTGAGGAACACTTTCTTTTGCTTTGTTCTGTAAGCAACTAGTCAGATATGCATATTAATATTTTTTGTGGACATAATTGCTAAAACAACAAAAGTTTAGTTGATCATGAGATATTTTCCACATGCAGTTCTCTTACAGCATTCAACGTATTTAATTCCATGATAAATAACAAATTGTAGAAGAGCTTAAATTTCATGTGACTACTGGAAGTTTTAAATGAAATGGCCGGTAACTCTCTTCTTTGTATTCCTATTAGATTCTCCTTCCCCTACTGCTGCAAGAACGCTGACGCTGGTCGCCAAGTCTGTGCAGAATTTAGCAAATCTAGTTGAATTTGGAGCTAAGGTGAATATACTTTTACACAGAACAGCCTAGAACTGCATTTCCAATACAAGTCAATGTTCCTGTTTAATACAGACAAAAATCTGTTGCTGTTTTCTTGTACAAATCCTGATGTGTGACCTGGGTGTCTTTATCAGCAAGGAGGCCTTGTTCCTGCAGTTTCTTCTCTCCTCTTCAGTTAGAGCTCAACAGGGTATTGATTTAAACTAGAGCAGTAGCATAAAGTCTGGCTGAATTGGAAAAAGGAGTCAATCATTTGAGAATGAGTCATCTAGAAATTTATGTGAATGATTTGGTACATACCATGAAGATTTTGAATCGGGTATTATGAACAATAGCAGTGACCTGTTAAAATAATTGATGAACCAATGACCATTCTAGTAGGTATTATAGAGAGTGATGCAACCATATTTTCATGCTATGAGAACAGATAAATTCAGACTTTTGTTCCAAAGACAACAGTGGAAGTACGTGGACTGTTTTTTCTATCTGTCAATGACCAAAAGAGTAGCAGTCATACTCTAGTATTCATAGAATCATAGAATATCTCAAGTTGGAAGGGACCCATAAGGATCAGCAAGTCCAACTCCCTGCTCCTTGCAGGACTACCTAAAACTAAATCATATAACTAAGAGCGTCGTCCAGATGCTTCTTGAACTCTGACAGNAGCTAGCTATACTGTGCTTGATATACTCCAGGACACGGCTGGTCCTTTTGGCTGCCAGGGCACATGACTCATATTCAACTTGCCATCAACCCAAACCCCCAGATCTCTTTCCTCAGAGCTGCTCTCCAGCCTTTCATCATCCAATTTATACATATAACCAGGATTGCCCTGTCCCAGGTGGAGAATCCGGTACTTGCTCTTGTGATTGCCCAGCTCTCTAGTCTATCTAGATCTCTCTGAAAGGCCTCTCTACCCTTGAGGGAGTTCACATCTCCTCCTAGTTTAGTATTGTTGGCAAACTTACTTAATGTACATTCAATTCCTGCATCCAGATAATTTATAAAAACATTAAAGAGCACTGGCCCTAAAATTGAGCCCTGGGGAACCCCAGTGGTGACTGGCCGCCAGCCTGATGTAACCCCATTTACTATAACCCTTTGAGCCCAACCCATCACCGAACATATTATGGACTTGTCTAGCTGTGTGCTGGACATTTCATCCAGAAGGATACCGTGAGAGACAGTATCAAAAGCTTTGCTAAAATCCAAAAAAACCACATCTACTTTCTTACCTTGGTCAACTAGATGGGTGTTGGAATTGGAAAAGTGAGAGAGGAGAGGCAGGCAGCCATCCCTCCACAAAGAAAACATCTATGTGATGGTAAAATGGATAAGTTTTCTTTAGGAATATCCATATCAAAAAGACAACTGAGAAATGCTAGAGTAGAAATCCGTTCAAGAAGGATGTATCATCTGCCTTAAGTAGATGATAGGAGCCTTTTTGCATTTCCATTGATTATTTGATGTCAAAATAGGGAGACATCTTTCAGTAATATTGGCATGTCTCTGTACAGAACCTTGAAATACATTCCACATCCATGTTCTACATTGCATATGCTATATGTAATAATACTAGATGTAATAATATATATTACATATACTATATGTAATAATTCACTTTCAAATTGAGACCAATTAGGACTAAACTTCCAGCCTGGATATAGAGTATTTTAATTCTGAAACAAATGAACAACTACCAACCTCTGGCTCCCCCCTACACATACACACTTTTCTTCTACTTATTCCTTAGACTGGTGATTTTTGTTGGTACAGCATTTTGAAACACCCCTTTTATTTGTACTCATTTTCATATTGCTTGACTTAATTTTGTAAATCAGTTTTAGAAGTTACACTAAAAAGCCTCAGCTTTTAATAAAGTTTCTATTGTATCACTAAAAGAATGACAACAACAATTGGTCTGTTCCGATTCCCAAGTTGCAACATGGTTGAACAATAAAAATCTGTTGACTTAAACATAATGAAAGAAAGCAAGTTCAGGCTGCCATTATAAAGCCATTTGTCTGACACTCACAACTTGGAATGTAAGCATTAATGAAAGAACAAGGAGGGCACTTATGTCCTGATGTTACTTCTGAAAGTGTTTTCTCCATTATATAGCTGCAATGAATAAAAGATGTTAATCTTCAATATTTCAGAAATGTAAGATTTCATGTCACAATGCATATATAAGCAATTTCAGAATCCATCGGGAATACAAAAAGTGTAATCTTTTGACTGGTTGTACATCAGTCATTATAAATTAACTTGAAAAAAATAAAATCACTCCAGATGACACTTTTGTGTTTTGCAGTGTCATTAGTCTCTGATTACGTGTTCACTTCAGATATGACTATTAAATTGGTATTGATTTGTTCTAATAAATACTTTTAAAAATTACTAGGAGCCATACATGGAGGGGGTAAATCCATTCATCAAGAGTAACAAACATCGCATGATCATGTTCTTAGATGAACTTGGGGTAAGTGTTTAAAAAAAATAATTGGAAGTTGTATAGCAACATTGTAAATTAAAATTCTTTATAGTTCTTGTTAACTAGCTCAAAAATGCATCAGCTTCCACACAATTTTGAATGCTCGTTACTGAAAAATTTTTCTTGTGCATCTTTAGGAACTGCAGATTGCTGGCCTGTCACACAGAATTAAAACCAATCAAGTGTCCTGTTAGATTTTATTCATTTAGTATTGCTGTAAACATGAGATCTATTTGAACTTCTCCCCAAGTATTAGGGCTTTTGGCCAAAAATACCAATCTTTAAAAAAATATTTTAAACCAAAAAAATTCTTATGTGTAATTTGTCATATGGTTTTGACCAGAGATTGAAAAAATTGAAGTTCTAAAAAATATTAGGTTTCATTTTATTTATACATTACCAAATGTCTCACTGCATGAATTCTAGATATTGTAGTTTAAAAGAAAATAATAATTGCAGTTCACTTTGAAACTGTTACTGTTTTGTGTATGATAGCTATAATGCATTAGGAGCTCATTTATGTATATATGTATATGTTTAAAACCAAGAATTTGTTTTAAAAATGAAGATGAAAGAAATGTGCCTAACTTCCTGAGCTGATCCATTAAAAGTGACCTAGAAGACATCTCAGACTATTTTGATAATCTATAAGAATGAGTGTTTTGAAGTGTGTCATTCAGGTGAATTGCCCTATGTCACCTTTTTCTGGTTAAATGGCAAATTCTGCATATTATGATATACTGTTTTTTTCTTTAAATGGCAGATTATGCATGAAGACTCAGAAAACTGTTGAGTTTTAAAATAACTGATTGATCTACTGCTTTAATTACATTATTTTATTAGTGGATTTACTGACTTGATAGTTTGGGGGGTTTTGGGTGTTCATTTTTGCTGCTGCTATTGTCTGATTTAAATTTTTTAAAAAAACCTCACCTAATGGATGGATCCCCCTCATTTGGAGGGAGGATATAATATGAATCTCTTTTCTCAGTATCTTTCTGGGCAGCAATAGCACAGTAGCATAGCAACATCAAACCTTCTAATAGAACCCTCCTAGTAGGAATAGGAATTGCTGTATATTTAGTAATCTCTCCATGTGAAATGTGTAACCATAATTAAAATGTCTTCATAAAATATATGCTTGTGGAGAGGAGGAAATATATAATTTGTATTAGATAACATGGACAGAAGACTTAATTGTGAAGAAAAATATTTCAGTACTTGCTTGCAGTATCAAAACAGCCACTGGTGGTGGGTCTGTAGCACTGTGATTTAATATCTTATATGCCTGGCTACTCACCATTCTAAGTCTGCTCTCATAATTTTTGTTAAAGAATGTTCCTGAGCTTCCAGACACTACAGAGCACTCTAGAACTGACTTATCTCGTTATCTGGCAGCCTTGCATGAGATGTGTGTGGCACATTCAGATGAACTTCGGACACTCAGTAATGAGCGAGGTGTAATGCAGGTAAACTACAATGGTTAATAAAAATCACAGGTACAGATAGCATGTCTTGAGTTATTGCTTAATATCATGATTCTTTTATAATTTTTCTGTCCAGCAGAATAAGTGATAAATAATATGTACATTTCACCAGGAGGTTGCTAGTTGCAAAGGTAAAGAGGCTCAAAACTATGTACTAAGTATTTATACAACAAAACCAAAGATTTTTTAAAGCAGTGGGTTGGGGGCTTTTTGGTGGTTTTTGGTGGGGTTTTTTTGTTTTATGTTTTTTTTTTTTTTTCTTTATTTTTGGTTTAGTTTCCAGGTGAAGTTTTTAGTTTATAGAGGAAGCCTGAACCCAAGAAATTACTGTCTCCTGACAGGCTCTAGCTTTAGGATGTAGTTCTTCTAATTGAGAACTAAATAACTAAATTTACTTTCTTTAGCTTTCTATCACTACTTCATTTCTGCTTCCTGATTTATTACATTTGTAAACAAATATGGTAAACTTCTCTAGCAAACACTATAAATGAGTGTTTCTGTTCCAACTATTAAACTTCTATACAGCTTTTATGAAAACTTATTTTTTAAGAGGAAAAAAATTCACATGACTTCATGCATTGTCCCAAAATACTACAAAAGTAATATACTTGCCTATGGTCTACGAATTATAATGAACTTCAAGTCAGCAATTCTACTTATTGCACAGTAATATGTTTTGGTATGCTTGACCAGTATACTGTGCTGTGCAGGAGATAATTTCATTAGTCTTCCATTTTTAATGCTAATGATTTGGGGACAGGGACAATTGTACTATAGAAAGCCTTTTTGTTTAGAGATGATCTTCCTTAAATTTAATCTGTAAGAGCTTAAACTATTTATTTAATGACTCATTTTTGAAGAGGTAGTTTTTAAAATAGTTTTTAATTTAATTGTTTCAAAATAAATTCTTGTAATCAGATTTCTTGTTATTCTTATGGTTTAAAGATTAGATTTCCTATATCCTGACTCTTTGAAGGCCATAATTTAAACCCAGGTAGATGATAAATCTATATTTGTTTCTCCTGGCAGATGTTACTCAAATAATGCATTTTTCAGCAGTAATGTTTTTTTAAAAAGTGGATTACTGGGAACTCTTATTCTCACTAGATTTTTTTGCAAAAGGTGAAAATATATTTGTATTTCATCATCTTTGGTAGAAGAAAGCTCAAGGAATTAAAAATGAGATAATGCTTCATTATAGCAGTTCAAAACTAATCCAGTTTAATAGCTACTCCAGTTTACCTCTTCAGTGGCATATGAGGGGGAAAAATCAATCATATTCAAGTTCATAATTCACTTACAGCTACTGCTAGTCTTGACAAAGCAAAAATGATGGCTAGACTGGCAAGACAGGATAGTAGAAGTTTTCAGTACTAAATATGTGTTGCTTACAGATAAGGGATATAATTTCTTTCACAAGGCCTGTATCTGAAGTACATAATGATTACGGATGTGATACTGTTTCCTCAATACACTTATATTTCTACTTCAGAGGAGTAATTTCTCCTCATGGGTTTCCATAAAGAAAACTTGATTTTTTTTCCCCCTTTTCCTTCTGTAAGTGCCCTAATGGTTCAGGATCACCCTGTTGTAGTTGAACATAGTTCTACTATAATGAAAAAATGATTGAACTCCTGACAGTGCTTTAGCAATACAATTTCTCAGCCTGTTTTATATGTATATTCAGTTGTATTTGGTTTAGTTTAATGACCAGGTTTTCAGAAAGTTAAAAGAGTTCTGCCTGTGCAGAAGTGAATTATATTATCACCTTTTTTTCACTGGACTTTTTTTTTTATTTATTTTATTGGCCCAGTTCTGCACTTTCACATGGGGAAAATATGTGAGAATGGATTTTTGGTTTACAGATTATTTTTTAACAGATAGGAGAACTTTCTTCATTTTGAAACTCTCAGGTTAAGTTGGCAAGACTTAATGGGTTTCTATGGGTGCAGATAAATTTCATATTGCTGTTTTACAGTTGCTTTTTAAGTAATGTCTTAGTGACTAAGAAATTGGAGCTGGGGAGGATTGGGGGGTGTGTGTGAAATATATTTTAAACTACTTAATTCTAAGTCTGGTAGGTTAATGTTGAAGATGCTTCACAAGCAAGATGGGTTTTGTTTTTTTCTAGTTGTTAATGTAGGGTTGTACTGGGGTTTTTTTGTTTTTTTTTTGTTTTTTTTGTTTTTTTTTTCTACAGCATGTTCTTAAGAAGCTGTTGGCTATTACAGAACTGCTTCAACAAAAACAAAATCAGTATTCAGTATCTAATAACATCAGGTAGCAGCCCTCTACCTGAATTCTGCATGGATCCAGCATGTCTAACATAGCAACTCACGCAAGTATCACTTTTTTTGCTCTTGCCAAAAATAGCACACCCTGTCACATTCCCAGTGATGTGTGAACTATGCAAAAAGAAAACAAAGATTCTGTTGGTGAATGATTGTACCAGCAGCTTTTTAAGCTATCTGTGCAGGACATTTGCACTTTTTTTCCACTTGGAACCAGTTTTTACAGCCTCTGAGCCTTGGTGTACAGTTTACCTTCTGCAAAGAAAATGCTGTGACTGTCTTGAACTTTGAAAATTACTTTCAACATCTGCAGTTGCCAAAGTTTTTCTGTCTTGTTGGAAAAGAATTATCAACTGACAAGGAAAGAAATGCATTGTTTTGTCAGCTACATGTAACTGGATAACATTTCTTACTGTAACTTCTGACTGGTTACAATTATTATGACTTTGACTGTTTCAGCCACTTGAATTTGTATTTACAATTTCCAGAGTTTGATGGTTATGGTAAGAACAATCTTTCCTGTATACTTTTTATACCATGTTGTTTCTCTTGCTGGAATCATGTCAAAAGAATATGCAGAAGGGATCTTGTCAGCTTTATTCGTTAATGTGCCACTGATTCAGTCTAAATAATTCTTCCATCAAGGACTGTGTATCCATCCAGGTAAATCACAATGCTTTTGTAAAATGTTTACAATGGTGAATAATTAGAATTCAGTAAATTTATTATCACTGTATCAGACATGCATGCATCCATTAAACCATTTCATAAAATATGTATTGACTGGTCTTGTGTATAATGTAAGGCTACCATGAATCTTATTTTTAAACCTGAAAAATAAGTTTTTAAACTAATCAAGCTGCCAACAGACTCTTTATGGAAACTGACTAACTTTGGATGCAAGTAATAGAACATTGTAAAAATGAAATTTGGATAACAGATATGGTTGGCTATTTAGCTACTATGTATAAAATGCATTCATAAAAATTACTGTAGGTAAATCTCAAAGTTGCACTTAGGTATGTATATTAAAAAAAATGACACCTCTACTTATTTCCTAAAAAAGTGTGTGAAAATTAATGTTCTGGTTTACCCCCCACCAACAGCTTAAGCATCACACAGCTACTTACTCACACCTCCCTCTCCCCCCAAAAGCAGGACAGAGGAGAGAATAGGAAGAGCAAAATCAAGAAAACTCAGGGGTTGAGAAAGGAAAGATGAAGAAAAGAAAAACAGAACAAGTGATGCAAAGGCAATCACTCACCACCTCCCAGAAGCAGACTGATGTCCAGCCAGTCTCTGAACAACAACTACCTTCCCCCCCCAAAAAAAACTCACTTCCCTCCACTTTTATGTCTGAGCATGACATTATATGAAATGTAATATCTCTGGCCAGTTCAGGTCAGCTGTCCCAGCTGTGTCCCCTCCAAACTTCTTGCCCACTCCCCAGCCTACTCCCTGATGGAGCAGAGTGGGAAAAACAGAAAGCCTGGACACTGTGCTGACACTGTTCATCATAGCCAAAACACTGGTGTGTTGCCAAGATTGTTATAGTCACAAATCCAAAACACAGCACCATGTGGACTGCTATGAAGAAATTTAACTCCATCCCAACCAAAACCAGTGCAATGAAATACTTTGACCTAGCTTTGAACAGCATATAACGACTTAAAGTTTTTTGATTTTTTTTTTTTATAATTCTCAGTAGTCCTCATGTACATTAGTCACAGTAATCTAATCTGAGATTATAGCTGCAGGATCAGCAGTTGCAGCAACAGGTTGTCACACAACTATGATTACGTTCCATACTGTAGATGCTGCAGTCTCTTTTTAACAATACATTTGAGAAGAGTGTTGGGAATGCTGAAAATGTTATAAGCAAGGCTTTCTTTCAATTAGTTCAATGACAAACTGGGGAGGAAGGCAGCACATCCTGCTCTAAAGCACTTGAGGCTCTATTAACCTTAAGGTTCTATTAACATTCTATGAAGTTAAGCACTGCCCTCAGGGACAAAGGAGCTGAACAGAGCAGGCAGCTCTTGCAAGCTCTTCCCACATGTAGGAAATTGGGCAAGGAAGGCACCTCCTGGTCAAACTAAAGCGTAAGAAAGAAATGCACGGGCAGTAGAAGCAGGGATATGTATCCTGGAAAGAATATAGGGATGCCGCCCAGATGTGTAGGAATGTGATCAGGAAAGCTAAGGCACAGCTGGAGCTGAACTTGGCAAGGGATGCAAAGAATAATAAGAAGGGCTTCTACAAGTATGTTGGCCAGAGAAGAAAGATTAAAGAAAATGTACCCCCCTGATAAATAAGAGAAAAAAACTAATAACAACCAATATGGAAAAGGCTGAAGTACTCAACAATTATTTTGCCTGTTTTCAATAGTAATGTCTCTTCCCACATCTCTCAAGCCCTTGAACCTCAGGGTAGGGACTGGGGGAATGAATAGGAGATCAGGTACGAGACCACCTGAGGAACCTGAACATACACAAGTCCATGGGACCTGACGAGATGCATCTCAGGGTCCTGAGGGAACTAAGTTCTAAGCCACTCTCCCATATTTGAAAAGTCATGGCAGTTAGGCAAAGTCCACAGTGAATGGAAAAAGGGAAACCCTATGCCCATTTTTAAAAAGGGTAAAAAGGAGGACCCTGGGAACTACCAACCAGTCAGCCTCACCTCCATGCATGGTAAGATCATGGAACCAGATCCTCCTGGAAGACATGTCGAAGCATATGGAAGACAGGGAGGAGATTATAGACAGATGATACTTAAAGGGGTCTTATAAGAAAGATGGAGACTTTGCCAGGGCCTGTAGTGACAGGACAAGGGGCAACAATTTTAAACTAAAAGAGGGTAGATGTAGATTGGACTTAAGGAAGAAACGTTTTATGATGAGGGTGATGAGACACTAGAACAAGATGCCCAGAGAAGTTGTGACTGCCCCATCATTGGAAGTGTTCAAAATCATGTTGGACAGGGCTTTGAGCAACCTGATCTACTGAAAGATGTCCCTGCCCACAGTGGTGGAATTGAACTCAATGATCTTTAAAGGTTCTTTCCAACCCAAACCATTCTATGATTCTGTTACCAGATCTGTCGCCTCCTTAGATTTATCCAGTTTGCTAAATGGCAAGTTTGACATAAGCTACTGCTGTGCTCTAATCCTAAACTGTTTCTAGACCAAAACTCTCCCATCACTGACAGATTTATAAAAACAAGCATTTCAAATTTGTGTTTGACTTAAAATTGATGAGTTTTTGGAATGGAACTACAGCTATTTACTTTNGTAATAGAACATTGTAAAAATGAAATTTGGATAACAGATATGGTTGGCTATTTAGCTACTATGTATAAAATGCATTCATAAAAATTACTGTAGGTAAATCTCAAAGTTGCACTTAGGTATGTATATTAAAAAAAATGACACCTCTACTTATTTCCTAAAAAAGTGTGTGAAAATTAATGTTCTGGTTTACCCCCCACCAACAGCTTAAGCATCACACAGCTACTTACTCACACCTCCCTCTCCCCCCAAAAGCAGGACAGAGGAGAGAATAGGAAGAGCAAAATCAAGAAAACTCAGGGGTTGAGAAAGGAAAGATGAAGAAAAGAAAAACAGAACAAGTGATGCAAAGGCAATCACTCACCACCTCCCAGAAGCAGACTGATGTCCAGCCAGTCTCTGAACAACAACTACCTTCCCCCCCCAAAAAAAACTCACTTCCCTCCACTTTTATGTCTGAGCATGACATTATATGAAATGTAATATCTCTGGCCAGTTCAGGTCAGCTGTCCCAGCTGTGTCCCCTCCAAACTTCTTGCCCACTCCCCAGCCTACTCCCTGATGGAGCAGAGTGGGAAAAACAGAAAGCCTGGACACTGTGCTGACACTGTTCATCATAGCCAAAACACTGGTGTGTTGCCAAGATTGTTATAGTCACAAATCCAAAACACAGCACCATGTGGACTGCTATGAAGAAATTTAACTCCATCCCAACCAAAACCAGTGCAATGAAATACTTTGACCTAGCTTTGAACAGCATATAACGACTTAAAGTTTTTTGATTTTTTTTTTTTATAATTCTCAGTAGTCCTCATGTACATTAGTCACAGTAATCTAATCTGAGATTATAGCTGCAGGATCAGCAGTTGCAGCAACAGGTTGTCACACAACTATGATTACGTTCCATACTGTAGATGCTGCAGTCTCTTTTTAACAATACATTTGAGAAGAGTGTTGGGAATGCTGAAAATGTTATAAGCAAGGCTTTCTTTCAATTAGTTCAATGACAAACTGGGGAGGAAGGCAGCACATCCTGCTCTAAAGCACTTGAGGCTCTATTAACCTTAAGGTTCTATTAACATTCTATGAAGTTAAGCACTGCCCTCAGGGACAAAGGAGCTGAACAGAGCAGGCAGCTCTTGCAAGCTCTTCCCACATGTAGGAAATTGGGCAAGGAAGGCACCTCCTGGTCAAACTAAAGCGTAAGAAAGAAATGCACGGGCAGTAGAAGCAGGGATATGTATCCTGGAAAGAATATAGGGATGCCGCCCAGATGTGTAGGAATGTGATCAGGAAAGCTAAGGCACAGCTGGAGCTGAACTTGGCAAGGGATGCAAAGAATAATAAGAAGGGCTTCTACAAGTATGTTGGCCAGAGAAGAAAGATTAAAGAAAATGTACCCCCCTGATAAATAAGAGAAAAAAACTAATAACAACCAATATGGAAAAGGCTGAAGTACTCAACAATTATTTTGCCTGTTTTCAATAGTAATGTCTCTTCCCACATCTCTCAAGCCCTTGAACCTCAGGGTAGGGACTGGGGGAATGAATAGGAGATCAGGTACGAGACCACCTGAGGAACCTGAACATACACAAGTCCATGGGACCTGACGAGATGCATCTCAGGGTCCTGAGGGAACTAAGTTCTAAGCCACTCTCCCATATTTGAAAAGTCATGGCAGTTAGGCAAAGTCCACAGTGAATGGAAAAAGGGAAACCCTATGCCCATTTTTAAAAAGGGTAAAAAGGAGGACCCTGGGAACTACCAACCAGTCAGCCTCACCTCCATGCATGGTAAGATCATGGAACCAGATCCTCCTGGAAGACATGTCGAAGCATATGGAAGACAGGGAGGAGATTATAGACAGATGATACTTAAAGGGGTCTTATAAGAAAGATGGAGACTTTGCCAGGGCCTGTAGTGACAGGACAAGGGGCAACAATTTTAAACTAAAAGAGGGTAGATGTAGATTGGACTTAAGGAAGAAACGTTTTATGATGAGGGTGATGAGACACTAGAACAAGATGCCCAGAGAAGTTGTGACTGCCCCATCATTGGAAGTGTTCAAAATCATGTTGGACAGGGCTTTGAGCAACCTGATCTACTGAAAGATGTCCCTGCCCACAGTGGTGGAATTGAACTCAATGATCTTTAAAGGTTCTTTCCAACCCAAACCATTCTATGATTCTGTTACCAGATCTGTCGCCTCCTTAGATTTATCCAGTTTGCTAAATGGCAAGTTTGACATAAGCTACTGCTGTGCTCTAATCCTAAACTGTTTCTAGACCAAAACTCTCCCATCACTGACAGATTTATAAAAACAAGCATTTCAAATTTGTGTTTGACTTAAAATTGATGAGTTTTTGGAATGGAACTACAGCTATTTACTTTAGCAAAATCTAACACTTTATTGTAAGATATTACAACTGACAGAACAAATACCTCACACTACAGAGTAAGGAACCTGTGGTAGACTTTGAGAGTTCAGTTAACACTTGCCACTGAAAAGTAGGTAGCCTGAGTAGGTCCTGGCACTCTGAATTGCAGTGGTTAAGATTCCATCTTCCTTCAAGGTTATAGTGAATCCACAAGACCATCATAAGTCTATTCTTTCTTATATAAGGAAAAAAAGCCATACCTTGAGCTGTGTGTGCAGTTGGTATGTTTTACAGTGAGGGGGACCAGACAATACATAACTACCGGCACACGGTACTGCTGCAGTGTCAAATTAACTTCTATTATGTATGCCAGTTGAGAATTTAAGTAACACAGCGTGGTGGGTTGACCCTGG
>VXBL01001844.1:0-48091 GCA_013400195.1 Aramus guarauna
CCTACAACATCACTTTTGATTAAATTAAATGTCTTGTTCAAGGTGAAAAAGGATGCTTCTTTTGGTGACTGAGCTCTCTAAACATTGTCTAATAACATCCAAATAAAATTAGAACTAAATGCCACTCTGAACCAACCATCAGAAGGGTTTTTCAGAATGTCTCAAAAGAAAAGGCACCCAGTTTTCTGGATATATTTTTCTAGGGCTTTTTTCTTTTTTCCCCTTACTTTAAGCAACACCAGCTGCTGTAAATGCCATGAATTCACAGGGTGCTCCAGCGAGCTCAGATGTGAAGTTTCCTAAGAAAAAGTGTCCCAAGGAGAAATATCTCTCAGCCCAATGTCCACGTGTCCATGAAAGAGGTGAAGACTAGCAACGGGTGAGGAAAATGCCTGATCCCAGGCCCAGTAACACCAATGGGCTTGGCCATCTGCAAGGGGAGCTGTGACGATAAAGCTGACTTTAGTGATAGAGGCTTTGGAGCACCTACCGAATCTGCTGGTATTAGAGCTTTGACAACCACAGCAGTGCACTGTTTATATACAGTAAAAAGGGTAACAATGACAAGATATTGAGCGCATGGGCTGCACAGGCACCCCAAACTTATAATGGCAGGTGTTGTGGATTTTATGCATGTTCTGGGATGTATACTGATGATAGGCAATATTTGCAGCAAGAAGGGAACAGTGATTAGTTTACAATTCCAGGTAGGAGTTTTTCAGCCATTTGGAGCTGATTTTCACGTCCTGCTAATCAGCCCTCTGAAGCTTTATAAGTCCATGCCCAAGATGAAATCAGGGTATCCATCTTTCAGATCCCAACATGATAGCATGAAGCCAGGTCTAATAATCTAGCTGATCATCTAGTGAAATGTATTTTACAGGCTTTTGGGCAGTCTAAAAAGAAGCTGCTATATGAGGACTTCTAATGCTCTATACATTGCCCCACATCCATCAAAGAACGTTGCCTTGCTACATCCCAGGCATCTGATGCTTGCTCCGCAGCAGAATTTATTATGACCCTCCTGAACCCAGATTCTCAAAGGTGCCCAGTGATTTGGGGTGCTCAATTTCAGACAGTTGAAGAAAATACCTTTTTGAGGTTAAGCACATTTGTAGCGTCTAACGGCTCGGGCCTGGGTCCCAGATATGTTGTGAGGATGAGGAAAGAAGATGAAGTGTCTGAAGTGGATATGGTGGATGGACATGGAAGGGCGGATGGACTATGTGGGTCCATTGTGCACACCCTGGATTCCCTAGGAGTGTGCAGGAGGTGTCTTTGTGTGATACCAAGGGATTGCTCTTTACTTTGAATATTTGTGTCTTTTGAGCGAGTGTTGTGCTTCCCTCTGCAAAGCAGCATTCCCCCATGGCTTGATGACAGGCCCCTTAATGCAGAAAATGCAGGTTGTATTCCCAGCCCTGTCAATCCAGCACTCGCCGCTGCATCCCTCCCACACCCGGGTGTATCTTGCCTGGTTAGCCTGCAAACTCTTCGGAGCACGGCCCATCCCTCTGTGTGCTCTGGCAGAGTGCTCAACACAGTGGTCCCCAAGTGTGTTCCTCTTGCGTCCCTGCTGGGGCTGGCAGGGATGTTTGAGGAGGAGAGGAAATATGCCCAGATCCCGTCAGGCTACGTTGATCCTTAATGGATTACCTGAAAACCAGCTGCTGGTACCGGGAAGAGTGTTTCTCTGCAACAGCTCTGGCTTGAAACTCATGATCAGTCACATCCCTGGCCATCATGCTGCCTCCAATATGGTGATGCTGACATAGAATGTGGAGAGTGAGAGGTTGGTTTTAAGCATGGATTACGGGACTGTGATATTTGCTACTAGTTTTGGAGATGCAAAGCATCCCAGGCCAGGCGTGGCTGGTGCTCACATGCCCGCTCTTATCCTGAGACATTTTTGTGCCAGCATAAGCCATAACTCTCCCAGGTCAAAGTTGGCATGGGCAGAGGCAGTTAGCGCTGGCAGCTGTTCCTGCCGCCTTGCCAGGGGAGAGGGTCATTTCTTTTCCCTTTCTCTTGCTACTTTGGCAGCTGCTGGGCTGGTCCAGGGCTCCCCTCGCTATTGGGAAGATGGGGAGCCAAGCCGGAGCCCCTGAAAGCCAGCAGCGGGCAATCAGGCAGCAGAGAGAGAGACTCTTATTAAGGGTAACCCTGACTCTGGCTGACAATTGCTGACATCGTCATATTTAGCACCCGCATGCAGCGAGCCTGAGAGACGCTCGCGCACTGGGTGAGCCAACTGCAAATTAATCGTCAGTTCATTACTGCTCTGTGCCTTTCATCCTGACAGCAGCCTTTCAAACGTGGATATAATTGGAAGGGTCCATGTGGCAGGAATTTGGTGAGGGCTGAGAGGGGGAGCTGAGGTCTCTCCCTCTTGCTCCCCTTCTCCTTCCCTCTCTCTCCCTTTCTCAGGCTGAGTTCTGGGAACGAATGGCAAGCTTAGGACAGGCTGACGAAGGAAATTAATCTCTCCTGCCCCTGTATCTCGTCCCTGCTACCTACACCCCTTGACATACATTGAGGTCTTTGTACTGGGAGATCTGTTTGCATCCAGGAGGTTCCCTCGAGCTATAATTACCCTCAGCTTGCAAACAAAGTGTGCGGAGTAGCAGGGTCGCCTGCGAGAACTTGAATATGTGCATCATTGTTATTGCTGGTGGTGGGTATTACTGTTGTTGTTATTACTGTGCTGCAGGGAGGCTCTGTCACTGCGCTACACAGAGTGGAAAGTGAATCTGCAGCCAGTGAGGGTTTTACAGGCAAGGGCCAAGGCTGACGAGCAGAGTTCGAGGGACTCTGCACAGGGGGACGAAAATGACTCCCAGCATCCTTGGCAACTCATTCCCTGAAAAAAGAAATGAGCGCTTGGGTTTTATTCGTCACGGCATGGCACAGTTCTGTGCCTCAGTTTCCCACTGGCCAGGGTGATGTAAATATGCTCATCCTTGTCACGAGAACGGCCACCCCCAGGGACACCACAGAGCAGTTAGTGTCTGCTCCTCAGAGCCTATGGCAGGAGGGGGATGCTCTGACATGGCTGTGGGGAATGAAATCTCCGGGGGGGCGGACAACAAGGGTGCTAGAAGTGTGGGCTGGGATTGATTTTTTTGTTTGTCTTTCGACTGATATTAGAAAGTGGTATTAAAATAAATTGTTGATGCAGTCCCAATGTCCAGTTTGCCACACTTAAAAACAAATGGAAGGGGTTTCTCAAAACTCTGGTTTTGTAATAGGAAGCCACGCTTGCGGGCAAGTGATGGAGCTGGCTAGGAGTGATCAGGGAAAAGGGCTTTTTTCAGAAACCCTGTTGGAGGGAAATGACTTTGAAGCACTTCTGGGAAATTCTTCTCCTCCTTTTTCAACTTCCGCTAGTTGGTGTGCAGGCATCTTTCTGGTGGCCTGCTCTGGTGTGCCCATCCTCTCCAAGCTGTCTCTGCACCAGGGTCCAGCTCTGCCCCGGGGGATGCAGCAGCCAAGGGACCATGGGGGGCACCCGGTCACAGACCGGCAGGGAAGGCTGGGGGTCTGTGCTGACCAGGTGCTTGCCGGAAAGGACCCGGGAAGGGTTAAGCAGTTCCAACAACCTGTTTTGTGGCTTCCTGAGTTGTGTTAATTTGCTTCCCTGAATGGTCTAAAGGATGAGACAGTGGTGCTTCTCCATGAGACAGAGGGAGTCATGCCGTAGGGACTCCAGCCCCCCTTCCCCGTGTCCCCCCCTGCTCCTCCCGTGCAAAAGTTATTGTCGTATTCGGTGGAGTCTCAGGTAGGCAGATGAATGGGAAATGTTCCTCTCCATTACTAGCTGCACTTGACTGGAGTCTCATTACATTACGATGGCGCTTTAGCAGGCGAATGGGCCTTGCGTCTGGGTTCCCAGCACCCCTCATACCTCCCTGATAACGTAAATTACCCTCCGCCTCATTGCCTCAAATGATCAAACATCAAATTGCTAGTAAAAAAAAAAAAAAAAAAAAAGAGAGGAAAAAAGAGAGAAAAAGAGAGAGAGAGGAGGGAAAGGAGAAAAGCTGAACAGAACCATGGGTTGAATCTAGATGGTTTGTCAGCAACAAGAGACGAGTCAATGGCTCTTAAACACTCGCTAAAGATGAATCCATTGAAGGCTTTGAGCACGGTAATTTCACTGACATTAAAGTACACCTGTAAAACCCAAACAATGCTTTATAACTCCAAATTACACCAGTCAAGACCTGCTACTTCAGAGCACCGCTTATTTCTTTTGGTCCAGGGAGGGAGGACCCACAGGTAACCTGTTTTTCTTCATCAGCGGACTTCAGCAAAGCTGAGAGACAGAGAGGCAGAGACGCAGGCAATATAGATTTATTGTTGATTTTGTGGTTGAACAATGTGCCCTCCCTTTTTGCCCCCCTGACAAATTTTCCAAGCCAGAAGAATGGCTCCAGGATGAACAAAACAAGAAGGAGAAAAAGAGAGGGAGAGGTGTTGGGAGAGGAGGGAACAGAGCAGGTACACCTAGGGCTGGTTTACCCTGCGCAGAAAAATACGGCAAGGTAACGAGGCACAGTGGAAAGAGGAGGCTATATGTCTTTTCTCAGTATTTAAACGTGTGCATAATATGGCGCTCAGTGGAATGGTTAATCTGCTAATGCTGGTAGTGTTTGCTGTAGTACTCAGAGAAATGTTTACTGCAGTATTTCATGGGGATTGTGTTCTGGATGGCACAAAAGGAGGAATCGCTCTAGCGTACCGGGAAAATGTTCATTGCAAAATATACTGGAATATTAAGAGGTTTATTTAGTGGCGTACTTAGTATAATATGAAAAGAGTTAAGTACAGAGTGTTTTATTAATATTTTTGGGGTGTGGATGAATTTCAGTGCTCAGGAAGGTTATGGAGAAGCAATTCCAGCAAAGGCTGGTTATATTCATAGATTTATAGATCTTAAGACCATAAAGGACTCTTTGATCAGCTAATCTGACCTTCTGTATAACACAGGTATATACAGTGTGGACATACCTCCTGATTCAGCAAAGCACTTTAAGCACTTGCTTAAATTTAAGTATTTGAGTTGCCCCATGGAAGGCAGAGAAAATAACCCTATTGAATCAATGGGACTATTCATGCCCTTAATGGGAAGTGGGTGTTTAGGCATTTGCTGAATTGGGACCACAAGAAGATAATGCAGCTGAGTGAGTAATTCATAGCCACCCATTTATTCAACTGCTTTTGCCTTCTTTTCTGCTTGCGGATTGCTCTGGAGCCAATCGCCATTTCCTGCGATGTATTCATTGTTTGAAGTCATTCACTGAATAATTTCAGTGAAAACTCTTTCTTGATAGCTTGCTCATAAACGGTTCATTGTGAATATGGGAATATATGCACATACATTTTAAGAATGTGTGAGTGCGCGCACGCTTGTGTGTGCTTGCATTAAATATGTGAACACACATGCACGTACACACTCAAATGCAGATCTAGGATCTTCAGCTACAATAAAAGACACAGCTCCCGGATGCTGGTAAGGTTACGCTGATTCCGACCAGCTCGCTCACAACCTCGCTTCCCAGTTTCAAGTTGCCTTTGTTTTGAGTGGACCTGTAATGTTTCTGACCCCTGACTGCATGCAGTGAATCTTGAGGTCCAGTTTCCAATACAAATATTTACCCAGGGAATTTTTCAAATGTGCTTTTGTGATTTTTCTCCTCTGTCCATTCATTACACACCGGTTTGCAACACATCCCTCACTGTAAAGTGATCTGCTGGGAATTTTGCAGAAAGTGAAATGGAAGAAGGTACAAAATTAGTTGGAGTGACCTCAGCAAATTATCACTGGTGTTGGTGTACCTGTGCCAGGCCCTCCATTTCCTCTATTTACTCAACTGGTCATGAATCAGTTCTGATTTATTTTGAATGCATTGCTCAGGGATTTTCCAAATCAGCCAGGGCGTATCTTCTTCAAACAAGTGTGTTTGCAAACCGCTTGTGGCATGGAATCGGTCAATTAAGTGACATGGCATTTTTTTAAACAGGAACAAAATTGAAGAACAGGTACTATGAATGAGGCTGGAAGCTTCGCTGGTGGAATTGTGTTTGTGCAGTGGTCAGCTCCAGTTCTCATGCAGACTTTACTGTGCATTATTCATTACAACATGGGAATAATTTGTTTCTGGTGCAGGCTGCCAGAAATATATTCTTTCTAAAAGTCACACTGCTTTTTAGGATTCACTTACATTTTCAGGAAATCAAAGGTATTACTGTGATATTTAGGAGTAGAGTACAAATGGCTACAAATTAAGAACTGAATGTGTTGTTTCCTGCATCTCAGTTTATTTTCCTTCTTTACACTCCCCTCAGCACTAGCGAGGGATGCGGTGGAAAATAGACGTGAACTGGGCAATTGCGGTATTGGGGCAGTTCATCTAAGTGCGATTCATGTGTGCAAGATAAGCGACAGTTTGAGATTTTCAACAAATGATGTGCAGAGAGCAGGGATGCCGAGGCCGCTGTAGGACGCGTGTGCTGGTGATGCTGCAAAGCCGATCGGATGCTCCACATTCTCCTGTTGGGAGAATCTGAAATTGCTCCTGAATGCCCCTTTCATTCATTTTCTTTCATTTGTCCAACTGAAAATTAAGAGAGTTTTGGGTTTCTCTGGTTAACCTAAGGTGAAATTTTTTTCTAGATATTTCAGAAAAACAGAAGGCCACTGTAATTTTTCCAGTCTGAATGAGATGTGTTGTTTACAGATGGACACTGTCCTTTTTAGAAAAGCAGTTATGTTTCACAAAGGGAAGATGTTTCAACATGAAAAATCAATTATGATGATTCTTTTCCAAAATAGAAAATGAAGTATTTTGACTTTTCAAAATTACCTTTTCCTTTTCTATTTCTCCCTTGTGTGGGATGATTGGCCAAATTCAGCAAGAGCTAGCAAACAGCCTGACTCAGCTAAAAGCACAGTTTATTCTGCAGACAAACTTTATTCACTGAAGTAACAAGAGAAACTGCAAGTCCTGATGTAGCTTTGCAAAAAGTTTGTTTGGTGTTGCTGTATCTGGACTCGATGATCTTAAAGGTCTTTTCCAACTTAAATGATTCTAAGATTCTAAGATCTGAGATATCTTTAAACCAGAGTGTACATCCTTCTGCCGATGTTTGCATAGCATTCAAAACAGCAGAGAGCGTTTGGAGGTGTTTAGCACTGGGGGGGCAGGTTGCAAGCACGGGAGGCATGGTGTTTGACAGGGCTGCGCCTGGGCCCTGGCACAGGTTTATTTACACTGTGGCTCAGTTGTAGTCCAGCCTGTCTCTGTCAATGCAGCTCTTTTTAATGGAGAGTTTACCACTTGTACACGCAAAGAGTCATTTCGGTGTTAGTTTTGTTTGCCAATATAGACTGTCCATTAGCTATCTTAATCCTCTGTCTGTCCTAACAGGCTGAATAAAAAAAAAAAAAAAAAAAGAAAAGCCAAGAAATATTGTTGTGGAGGAAAGAAATGTGCTTCCCCTTTTTTTGTTTTCAGATGAAAACATCTTGTTTTATTCAAGTTTTCCTTCTGAAAGTTGATGTATTTTTCACTGAAAAAAAAATGGAAACTGCTTGCAGAGAATTTACAAAGGGAATAAACACACTGACTTCTTTCAATGTTTTGCACAGAAGATGAAAACAATTTTCAGGAGCTGTTCTGGGCTGAACTTTCAGCAGGTATGAGGATAAGTGAGACTAGTTTATGCTTATCCTACTCATCGACTTCCCAACATTGTTTTGGATGAAGTGCAAAATCAAATCCTGCAAGATGTGATCATTTAGGGTACTGTGGCATATTTTGAAACAGTAGGGCTGTTAGCCCCAGCATCTTGGCCAAATTCCAGCCTGGATAATTACATTCTGCCGGCCTATATTCCAGCCTGCAGTTCAAATAAAATAAAAAAAAAAAAAAAAGGAGTTATCATTTCTCCTCCAAGAAGTCCTGCTGTGTGACGACTGATATCCCAGAAATAGCTGCATTTTGGGAAACATTGCCTCTATGTTCCTACTTGTCTTGCCCATTGGATAAAAACTGCTGTGAAGATGCCCAGGCCAGCTTCTTTGTGGGAATAAAGCAGCAGAGCTGACCAGGACAGAGCTGTGGTGCTTTATACCAGCCCCTTCATTACCACACAGCCTTTGCTCTACAAAGCCCAGAGTCCTACGTAAGGTCTAGATAATCCGCAGACCGAGGTCTTTGTCTTTCTGGCAGCCACGGGCTGGGGTTACGGGGAGGATGCACGGCGAGAGGAGAGGAGAGGGCAGGATGGCATCAGATGGGAAGAGGGAGGACTCACTGGCGGGTTTGACCTGTGCCTGTAATTTGTAAAGAGCATTTTTACACCAGATCAATGCTTTCCTCAGCATTTTAATGCACCCCATTGGTGTCCTTAAACTCTAATGATGCAGTCTGTGAGAAGCTGCCATTTATTACCCACAGATGGGGTGATAATTATTGACAAGATTGTAACTAATAATTAAACCCATTTGCTCCTTTAAACAAGTTGGTGTGAATTATTTGCAGGGAGTTCTTTAGCAGGCCCGTGGTCACTCCCGCCGCATAGTGACACTGCCCACGAGTCGGCCCACCGCCAGGGACGAAGGAAGGCTGCTCGTGAAAGCTGGACCATTCAGACCCTTGGAGGGAGTCCTTCCTCTTCAATACGGGGCCTGTGCTTCTGGCCCTGTTAGTAGGAGGTGTGTGAGCACCAGTGTGCTCCCACCCAAGGGACTTGGGTCAAACATAGAGCCATGGATGGAAAAAATCTATCCATGAGAACTTTCCTGATGGTTTGTCCTTTTCTTACTGAGTATCTTGAGCGTACCTCTTCTGCAAGTGGGAGATCAATAGTCACACATTTCCTGTTCTTAGGTTTATTATTCCTCAGGTCAAAATCCCATTCCTATGCCAAAGCAAAGATGATGGGAGGGAAGGGGGAAGGATCATTTCTCCATGCTTTTGTTTCTTTGGGGAGCAGGGAGATTGTAAAAGACTGTCTAACACTCTGTAGTATGATGTGGTGCTCAGGATCGAAACACCAGCCACTACCCAGCATTCATGGAGGCGTGATGGGCACATGCGAAGGAGTTCATCCTCTAACGCTGAGGGGCAGGATGGCAGCGTGCAGGGGCACAAGCACTGCTCTGCTCACCATTGCCGTGGAGAACTGGGCCGAGGAGAAGGTGAGCGGTGCTTCTCTGTGAAGCTGGGCAGGGTGGAGGTGGGGGGCAGGGCGGAGGTGGGGGGCAGGACAGCATGTGCTGGCTGACGTGAAGGCTGGTGGGGACGAGGCAGGGTGAGCAGAGAGCAGCTTTTGCAGCACCACACCATTGGGAAGGCAACCTGGGGGAGCTGCCTTCCCCTGGTGTATGTTTCGAGGGAGGGTGTAAATCTAATCTCAGTGCTAGGGTCCATTAGCATTAGAGGGGAGTACTGTATATGCATTCATTCCCCGCTCTCACCCCTGGATGACAGAGTACCCCCCTCTGTTGTCTGCTTTAGTGCAGGGAAAAGGCTGCCCATTAATTCTCCAGCAGCGGTAGATAATGCCATCGTAAGTCTTAGGTGCCTACGAATTTTGTGAGCATTTTACAGTAATAAATACCCCACACTTGTGCATATAATTAACTGTGTATCCCTCAGTTTTTCCATCTGCACTACAATCTATCTGTCCTTTTACAGAGGTGGGCCTGATTCCTTCCTTTGCACTCCTGGTTCAATACCGATGGGGCTTGGCCCAGTGGCAGGAGATCAGCACCTAGCAAAGAGATTTGTATTAAGAGGAGCGATGCGATTGTGGACACAGGGATTTATTGTACTTGAAGTGGAAACCTGAGCTGAGAAGCTGAATGCAAAGCAACCAAGTTGTCCCAAATAAGTCTCAGTATGTCTGTACTGTCAGTGCCATCTCAGCCCCTGCAGTGTCATGCGTGTACTGCCTGGCTGCTAAGGGTGGGGGTTGAAGAGGTTTTTGTACTGTCCAATGTACTGGCAGCAATATTTCCCCTACTAACTGCACATACACACACACCCCCCGTATACCAGATTGTACAGGCTATGAAAAGACAGTAAAAAATTGTATCCACAGAAGTTTTTCTGCTTACTTGACTTTGTCTTCAGTATCTTGCACCTTCCCCTTCAGTGTAAGAGTATGGGAAGACTAATAGCCTCACTTCTATACATTGTAGGATTTTATCCACCTTTTCTAAAAACTCCACTAAAGCCTCACAATAGCAGAACTTACTGTGCAAAGATAAGCAACCACCCAGTTGTCTTAAACCTACTGAAGCCTGGATTCAACAGGTGAGAAAGTCAGGCTTTAGGGCTCTGAGGACTGGGTCAGAAAGACTGTGGCCACATGACACAAATGCTGATCTGGTGTGAAGCTGATCTGCTAATTCAGATCCTTTCAGGGAGTGCTGACAGGTTAACTTCTCCTGGCAGACTCAATGTGCATTCGGTATTATTTGTCTGTGACTCTGACTTTATACCTTAAAAATATCGCCTGTCATCCACCCATAGCTTGCAGAAAGCTAGAGTAAAATTGAAGCTGGCACAAAAGCTGTGCAGTGTGTGCTCTGGCTAACTTGGTAAGATGTGATGCTGCAAGGATACCTGACCCAGGTCAGGTCTGTGCAGCTGGCTGATCCCAAACTGTGCACATCTGGCAGCAGCGTCTGCGGGAGCACGGCTGAATCTGGCCTCAGCCCCGTCAGAGGATGCTCACACCGTTAACTGTAGCCATCCCGTTGAACTCAGAGGGACTATTTACATGCTTAAAGTTAATGACAAGCATAAATCTCTGCAGGATCAAGGCTGCAGAGAAAACTAAGAGAAGACACTGAAGAGGCATATGTCAAATGGGGCTGTGGTCGAGAGCTCACCGAGACTTAAGCATAACATTTGAGAGAATGACTCCATTTGTTTCAGAAGCATCCTGAACATTGGCATGTAGTAATTCTGTAATGGATCCATTTAACCACTCCTATAGCTGAAATATCCTTAACAAATATTTCCTTTAATGGCACTTAAAGAGGGAGTGCAGGGAGAGAAATTTTAAAGCACAGATGCATTATTGCTGAGTTCCAGTTTTGAGGGCTTTCAAAGTACCAAGGTAATTTTTCTCCAAATTTGGCTCAATATTTAACAAATCAAGTGAGATGAGGAAGCAACCTGAGGTCAACATTTTTAACCTGAGTTGTTTGTTAAATTGTCCCAGCTCTCCAGTAACAACTAGAACAAGTGCATGTTGTATTCAAAGGTAATTCAAACGATCCTTGGAAACTTTATAACAAAATCACTAATCTGGAGAGCAAGGCTGGGACAATGGAAACAAGGGAGAAACCTTTCTGTGGGAGATGGGAAAATTTGCATAGCTGGGATCTGGAATCAGAAGAAAAGTCAGATTTCAACCTTAGCTGTAGTGGTTAACTACCTTAACTTTAGTTAATGAGCATTCAGCGTGAGCCAAACCAAACTGGCAATGTGGTCAGGTTACATCCAAGCCAAGCAGCCCAGAAAAGGTGGACGTAAACCACATAGCATTGAAGCAGCACTCTTCAAAGTGTTTCTTGGCCCCGTGGCAATCTGCATGGTGGCAACTGGATAGAAAAAGACCACAGGGACTGCAATCCTTTGGATCATCAGTGTTAAAGAGAGGTCTTCAGGCACAGTTGGGTACCCACTTTCATAGAAAGCAGTTCTTTGTAGCCCCTCTCTTGTCAGAGCCGCCTGCGCTTCCCATCCTCCAGGAGCTGAGAGTGAACGCTGTCCCTCGGGTCACTCCAACAATTGCTCATCGCAGTTTAGCCCGTAGATGTTAAAGGGGCTGTCCACATCACGCAGCCTTTTGCAGATCACCAGCAAGGACTCTCTAGGCCACTGGTGGTCCACGGCCCTGTTTCAGAAGCAACGTGCTATAATAATGTATCCCTAACCATGCTTTATACCAATAAGTAGGCTATAACCCTGTCAAGGTGTGCTGGTGACTCTATAAACCATGAGACCTGAATGGTCAATGGTCGAGTGGTTTAAAGCTGTCACCAGAATACTGAGATAGCCTTATAAGCCTTGTGCTGCATGGCTGGGGATACATTATTCACTATAATATATGGTAAGAAATACCTGTGCAGGGTCTGAAATGAACTGCTTTAGCCACTAGCCAGCATGGCTAGTGATCAGGGAAATCCGTCAGCATTTTCATGTGTAATGGGAGGCAAAAAGACACAGACACTGGGGGAGGGGAGCTCTTCTTCTCTGTCTAAAGAAATTGGCTTTTGTGCAGGGGACGGAGGGTAAGCAGAACCTGGCCCCTGCCCACGAGCATGGCTGAGCCCCTCACCTGTGCTTGCTGCAATAGGGGAGGGAGGGAGCACCCAGGCCTGGTGACCCTCAAAGCTGTGCAACTCCACGTCTCTTCCCCAGCCCCATTTTCTGTTTTGTGGAGGACCCAGGAAGGACTTGGGCTGTCAGTTCAGAGCTGCTGAGGGAAGGCATGCAGGGACGGGGTCTGAGGCTCAACCTGGAGGCAGAAGTGTGTGGGCAGTGGTCAGGGATGACTAGACCGTGGTCCAGTAATTTTCCAGGTGCCTCTGCTTTCTGGCCTACCGCCATACAGTGTCACAATCATCACAGGGGAAGGTCTGAAACTGCCCAAGGTCAATTGCAATCCAGTAGAGGAGTACAGTCAGGAACAGGTTCCTACGGGCACCCCGCACTGATGGATAGAGAAAGGTGGGTTGCCCCATCTCTGCCAAGCCTGTCTTGGGTAGCACCAAGAGGCAGAGGAATGGAGGTGTTTGTACATATATACAGGCAGGCATACGGCCCCACAGTCAGGACCTGGGGCTCTGAGGGGATATTCTGAGTGATTTCACAAGTGACAGCCGCAATTCTGCATCTCCCTCCAGCCATAGCCAGGCTTGGTGCGTGTGTGGGTGGCTTCAGGGGTGAGGGAGGAGCAGGCAAGGGTAGGTCTGAGTGAAATAGGATGAATGGACACTCCAAATCAAATGGCCAACACACGGAGGGGGTGATGAGGGCTTTGAGGAGGCTATGGAGGTGTTGAGGGCTAAGCCTCTCTCACCAACAACCTTGGAAAATAAAAGATTTCCCCATCCTGACAGCCAATGCTGCTCCAACCACAAGAGACAAAGTCCCTGAGAGCATGCCCGTGCAAGTACCCTTTGGTAGCGGGGGGGAGAAATGAGGAGGGCTTGGGGGATTTCATTAGGGGATGGGAGGGGAGGGAGGAAAGCCCTGGTCCTGAACAATAGACAGAGCTCGAATTGCCTGAAGGGCTTGGCTGGCTTGCTTTATTTATTGTATACACATACATATGTATTTGTATGTATATATATGTATTTTTCCCCCCCAGCCTTTATTGGTCTTTATCAGGAAAAGACCCAGGGGCATCTTTCCCACCGCAGTGGCTGGGAGACAATAGTGCTGCCGGGGAGGATGCAGGGAAGGTGCTTGGGCTGCCTGGGATCAGTAGCTGGGAGACAGGGGCCGGGGCGGAGGAATCCGGGGGCGCGGAGTACGGGGCTGGCCGCCCCCTCGGCTCACTTGTTATGTTAAGAGCCCATCGGCGGAGCAGGGGCCGTGGGGCGCTGGGAGAACAGAGGGACGGGCTCTGAATGCGGCCACCCCGGCATCCTTCTGTTCTCCATATGGGTACATTGTCTGTCCCCAGCCCGGCAGGCCCCCTGCCTCCCTCCGTGCCGCCTCTCCTCTCCCTACTGTGCTCACGTCAAATGTTGGTTTCCCTTTTTATTAAAACCCTCAGAGCAGCCAGCGGGGTGACGGGCACCAGGAATTTGTGGACAGAGGAGGAGGAGAAACAAGTTTGTGTTTGTTGAGTGGAAGCCACGTCCCTCTGTTCCCCTCCCTGACCCCCCTCCCGGCTCCCCGTCTGGGCTGGACCATGCCTGGGGACAACCAGATTTGGCAGCTTGGGCATACGCAGCACTGGGGAGGGAAGTATCCAAGGGAAGCCCTCCCCATCCTGGTCACCCTACCCCAAAACTACAGTCCTCCATCACATGGAGGGTGAGGTGCTGCTTCCTACTGTACCCCACCACAGACCAAAACCTTGCCAAAGAAAGGTTTCCCCTGTAACACCCACCTTGCTGCAGCGTTTGCCCCCTCGTGCCGGTATGGGTGGGTCGATGGGCTCTCAAACCAAGGAGAGGCTCTGTCTCCCTCTGTCCAGCTCTTGGGCCTGTAGTTTTTAGGTTTTCAATCTGGTTTGAATCCCAATTTCTTCTAAAATCAACACTAAGATCGTCTCATCCCTTTCAAGCCTCTTTTTTCTTTGCTACCTGATTTCTTTTTTAAACAAGACTTGTTTTAAAGAGCTACTGTGCCCCAGAAAATGTGTCCTGTGTTATTATCCACCCAAAAGTAGTGCCAAACACATTAGAAAGTCTCTTTTCTAATGATTTTTTTATTTTTAATGTCAGTGAAGATAAAACTAATGGTGTCAAGCAATGTAAGGAAGAGGAAGATTAAACAAAATCTATCCCCTGCAAAAACAAAGCAATCAATATAACGTTATCCTGCCGCAGTGGCTTTCAACTTGCTTTGATTTGTGGATCCCTAGAAAATGTCTCATGAAGGCTCAGTACCCACCCACCCCCCGAAAATTCCCAGGCCCCAACTGCTGGAGAGCATCAGTGACATTGCTTTTCCCCCCGTCCCTACAACGAGACCGTGTTCTCCCAGGAATCTGCAGACCACAGGTTGAAAAAGACCATCCTACAGGACACCAGTTGAAATTTAACTGAGAATAATTAAATAAGGAGTTTACTATTGTTATTGTAATACTCTCAGATCTGTCTTACCTGGAGAATCCATTTTGCCACCTCTGGGAATCTCACACAGGAACTTTATCACTCTGGTCCTGTCTCGCAAGCCTTTCTGCTGCTGCAAAGAAATCTCAGTTTCTCTGTTCACCACGTAGGAGAAATGCGATAGATTATAAATGGTTGGAAAATTTCTGGACACATGTTTTGCTCCTGCAGAAAAAAAGAATTTTTGCTTTAAAGTTACTTTTTTTTTTTTAACAACCATAAAAAAAATTGTTGGTCAAACACAAAACAACCTTTTTATTCTCTTGTTTCATATTTTTGGTTCTGCTTTGTGTTCTCTGTTTCATTTGGCATCTCTGACTTTAGTTAAGCATTTCTGCTGGAGAGAGGAGAATCACCTGTTTTTAACTGGCCTAGTATGAGAAAGTAGGAATAAAAAGGGTTTGGTATTTAAGGTACAAAATATTTTATTTCTGTAGGCCATATGCTGACACTGTCAATCTGACACTCAGGAAATGTTGAAAAATTCAAGGTAAGAAGATTAAACAACTGCAAAACTTCTTCAGAATTTCATTTCCATGAAAAAATGGAAATATAGCAGCACCTATGCCTGAAACTAAGGCAGACAACATTCAGAAATATTACAAAAAATGTCGAAACAGAAAAACTGTGTTTTTTCCAAGTTGTTCTACAGATCTTTAAAGATGCTGCTCCATGAAATAACGAGTGGTTCATTCACCAACCCATCAGCTTGGGAAATATATGCAACACAAATTCATTTGTTTCCAGCTAATTGCACTTTCATTTCCTCCTCCTATCTTTGCAAGGCTGTGCAGCCTAGGGTTTGAGCGGTGCTTCCCAGGCTGTGCCACACGTGCCAGCCCCAGTACCCAAACCCACCACAGTGGTACCTAGCCTAGCTAGGAGCGGCAGCTGCTTCCTTTGCTTGCAATGTTCTTCTGGGAAAAAAAAAAAAATAAAAAAAAAAATTTGAGACCCACAGGTTTGGAGTGGGCAGGGACTGGCAATCAGTTCTCTTGTGTTTTATTCCTGGCTTCCGTCATTGGCATGCTGTACAGTTGTAGTCAAACAAATGAACTTCTCTACATCTTAGTTACCCTTTCTGTAAGATGAAGGTAATAATATTTATCCAGCTGGGATGCTGCAAGGAGTAATTAATGTGTACAAATCACTTTGAATTCCTCTAACGAAGCGCAAATTGTATTAGTCCCCACAGAAACTGGTAATAGGTTTGTATCTTCCTTCACTGAAGGTCTGACCTCAATCCTCTGGGGTAATCTTGGGGAAAAACTCTTCCTACTATTTGCATTACAGCAGCTCATAAGGACTCCTCCAAGTCCAGAATCCCCATTGTGCTCAGGGCTGTATGTTCATACAGTAACATACCCCTCATGCTCTAGAGACCTTATATTTAAACTGAGGAAAGCTGAGAGAAAGGAAGCATTAATCCTATTTCAAAGGTAAACAACCAAGGCACAGAGAGGTGGTAAGGTGGTAGGAAGTCTATGAACCAATATGAGCCTTTTCAGAAGACCGTCACCTCAGATTGACTTCCCAACTTAGGCTGAATTCTCACCTCTCTTGGCCGGACTTCAGTCTTTCCCATTTTGGTGAGTGATATACCAGTCAGATGGCAATGGATGGAGCTCGCTTCTTACTGGATGCTCAGAGAGACCAGGGTTAGGGCAAGTCAAGGTTCGCAGAGGGAGGCCATGAAGTGGCTTTGGGTAGGGTAGGTGACCACTGATCCTGTTCTTCATCTCATGCTTTTTTTGAGACCTGGACACATTCTGTGTTCTGATTTCTTAATACTTTCAGGCATCTTTCTGCTATGGGAAAAGACAGCAAGAAAATCCAAGAAGGACTGGTTAAGTTTGTTTTGTAAATCTTCATGCATAAATATATGGGGAAATGTGGATGTATCTCCATCAGCTCTTCTAGCATTTGTCATGGGTTTTTTTTGGCAGATGTACTCTTAATTAATGCATCTGTACCTTGAATAGAGCTGTAAGTTGTTTCAACACCAATATATTGGAATTTTTCATTTTTGGACTGTTGAAGTGGTCCAAAACTTGATTCCATTTTTTCCCTGACATTAGAAATCAGTTTAAATTGTGCCTTTTCTGAAGGGAAAATAGAACAGAAAAAAAAGCATGTCACAAAATTTCCTGCTGGTGCCAATGATGGGCTGATGATCCTGTTCACATTCTGTGTTTAGCTATAAAATACTGCTCTGTGAAAAGCTGCATGTTTCACAGGCACTGCTGATGTTTCACAGAGGAGACCAGAGTCAATGATTGGCCTCCTGGTCCACAGATGCATGGCTACTAAGCCCCTTCCAATGCCGGTATCCAGATGAGTCACCAGACTTTCTGGATGAAGATCCCACCATTTTCACTTCTGCTGTCCCAAAGAACCTCAGGTACTTGCTGTGTGGAGGTCCAACCAGCAAGGGGAGCCCCTAATCCCTGAAGGCACCTCGCACTGGTTTCAGCACCCAGGAGGCAAGCTAAGGAGCTATGACCCAAGTAATCTCACCACCATGGGATGAGATGAAGGATAAAAGTTGGCATGATTGGAGAACTGGGGAGAGAAAGACAGGGCCAAAGCCTCTGGTGGTGTAAATCATTCCCACTCCATGGATTTTACAGGACCATGTTGATGTATACCAGTAGAAGAACTCAACCTCTAACACGCTTAAGCCATAGGCTCCTTTAGCAATCATGTGTTGGAAAAGAGTCACCAAGAGAGAGGGCACCTTTCCTTGGGAGATCCTTCCCAAGCAGCCAGCAGAAGCCAAGCAGGACTTCCCTTCCTCCCCTTCCTTTGCCTGCTGCCTGTGCTGCACACCTCTCACAGCCAGGGTCCCTCCTCCACTGGCCAACACTTGGCCAGAGAACTGGGAGCTGTTTATAGGCGGTATCTGAAGACGCCTTTTTGAACATAGCATGTGGAAGGATGGGAGGACAAGGGGAGGGGGGGGTGGGGGAAGAGGAGAGGTACAGACACAGCACTCCTTGGCAGTGATTTATAGACTGGGTCAGGCACAAATTGACTCGTATGCAAGAAATGTAAATGGAATCGAGACTTTTGATGGAGAAGCTCATTTTCAGACTTAAACGCTTTAGATTAAACACACTCACACACAAATGCTGGCGGGGAGGGTGTTTTATATAATTTACATTACAAATCAATTCATTATCCACAGAGGCAGGTTGCACTGATTTTCAAGGATCGGAGATTTGATGAAGAGGATTCATTTCAAGAAATAAACCTTTTAAATTAACCGCAAGATGAGGGAAATTTCTTTATTTAAAAAATGCGCCAGCCCCTTCTTTGTTTCTTTTATTATTATTAATATTATTTTCCATCCGGCTCTGGGTCATTAAGGAGGGTCCAGAAGTCACAGATTGCCTTTCTGAGGGAGGAGAGCTGAGAACTTCGAATGTCAGGCATTTTGTCTGGCTCCAAACCCTTCATTTATTGCAACACAATTTGTTACCTGTGGTTGGCTCTGCACACCGTTGTGCGCTGTGCGCCAGGACTGATTTAGCAGGGAATGTCCTCTCCACCTTGAACTTGAGAGGGGGAAAATCCCTTGAGAGAGGAGATGGAAGAATCATGAAATATAGAGTTCCAGCTGCCTCAGAAGAGAAATGCCCATTAAGCTCTGGGACAAGTCCCCTCAAGCTTTGGCAGGGTATGGAGTTCAGGAAACTCTAGTTATAACAAAGGCAGATGGCTCTGTGAGGGCACATTTAAGATGCAGGGGTAAAGAAATGGAACAAAAGGAAACCTCAGAACCAACATGGGTCCTGATGTCCCATCCTGCCCTGGAGGTGGGCAGATTGCAGGGGAAATAGCCAGGGCTGGAGGCAACACAGGAGGAATAAAGATGATTGAAGGACAAATGCCACATTACCCTGGTCTTCCTTGGCATGGCTGCAAAGTACCAGCTTTGAGGAAGACTCTTTCTCACTTCCTAAACCATTTGGATATAGTTTGTTCCCCTTCAGTCATTCCTGGCCACAGCTCCCTCGTAACTTCCAACAACGACTCCTGTAACCTGGCTGCAAAGGTAGCCTCCCAGTTCCCTGGTGTCCTACCTGGCTGCAGCATGGAAAGAGGGAAAACAAGAGTGTTGGAGCAAGCGCCTTCTGTCTTCCATGAGAAAACTCTTTTTTTTTAAGACACTTTTGTATAAAAAAACCCTGCATGGTTGGGCCTCTTTCCCATTTCAACAAGAGCCAATCCTCTAGAAACACAACTGCTCACCTAACCATAGGCAACCACCTCAGTTGTGTGGGATGAACCTGGGCCAGAGGCTCCATGGGTGATGACTGGGAATGGACAGCTTTTGGATCCTGGAGCAATTTGCATCCCTCAGGGTCCCAGCGAGCCTTCCTGATCGAAACCCCTATGTGGGGCCTTCTTGAAGCCATCCTCCTGGTGGGAGGATCCTGGCCACTGGTGAGACTGCATGGCCAGTGCACCGCTGTCCTGGGACAGGGAGGGCAGCACCTGCCCCACCTGAGTGTCCCGGCGCAGGGCAGGCAGGCAGCAATTACCTGAGCTGGAGGGGAGCCAGGACACCATGGTTAACAACCCTGATCTTGCGGGGGGATGGGGCTGGAAAGCCACAGGATCTTTAATGACCACAGACAGCTAAGACCTTCATTTTATATCTCTTCAGAAAAGCAATCACACATATTTTAGCAGGGGAGCTTTTATTCTCATGCGGATTGGGTAGCCAGCACAGTGTCCTCTCCCAAGCGCATCCGGACCTGGTCAGTCCAAGCACACAGAAGTACAATGTGAAACATGTTTGACCTTCACAACTTTCCTTTACAGACCAGCAAGCTAAAACCCTGAAGGAATTTTCCTGAGTGAGTTTGTCCAAAGCAACGTTCACCACCTCATTCAATATTTGCCTGCAAAAAAAAAAAAATGCCAATTATTGAGAGACAGTCCTGGCTGGGCATCAATAGGCAGCCAGGTGTGAGAAGTTGAAGAGAAATACATCTCATTAATGTGGAATTGTTTTTAGGTTAATAATCTTGCGTTAATTTTCCTTTAAAATATTGTCTTTGACCGTTAAACGCTCGCACTGTTATAAAAAGAACGTAATAAATGATCTTGAAGCAAATTCTCCTGCCAAATGTCATAATTTATTTGCATAATTAGCTCTTAATTTTAATTCAATATGCAAATCCACGCTTCCTTTAAATTGCAGCAGCCTGTTTCCCGGCCCTGGCTGCCATGAATTTATTGTGAGGCGGCTGTTTGAAAAGGCAGCTTCACTGCCTTCTGGGGATGGCTGCCTGGGGGAGGGGGTGCCCACCGCCAACTCCAGTCACTTTTTGTTTGGGTTTTGTTTTGGTTCGCTTCTTATTAAGTTGGACCCCAGCCTGCTTCAATCCCTGAGCGTCCCCATCTTCCCCCCAACAAGTCCTGTTTCTCTTTGTCTTCCTTCTGCATTCTCTCTCTCTTTTCTTTTCCTCTTTGGAGAAGACAATGTTGATCCTCCATGTTCCCTGCCCCTTGCCCCCCCATGAAAGGCTCTGGCTCAAGTCAACCTGGCAACTGTTCTGGTCTCCCTCCCCCCTTCGGCTCCCTTTCCTCAGCCTCTCTTTGCTGTGCAACAGCCCCTTGCTCAATGCCTTTTTATGGTGCTCTCCTCCTTTGGGAGGAAGGTGAGGGGGAAAGGCTTGGCTTCCCCATGGGGTTTCATCCCCCGGTCCCTCAGTCCCCCCAGTCCCCCAATCCCACCACCCCAACCCCCACCATGGCCAGAGCCCCTGCAGATCACCAGAATCCCATCTCACCTCCCTGGCTGTGCCCTGTGGCACCGGACTGTGCTCTGTGCTGAGCCACCCCAAACCACGGGGCTCGTGGCAGGGGAGCCTGCAGTGGGCAGGAGAGCAAAGCCCCGGGCAAGTCCCCGCTGCTGGGGAGCAAATGTGGCTCTTCTCCTACATGGTTATCCACTGGCTGCAAAGCCGGAGCAGGAGTGCTCCCCTCCCTTGCTCCCTCCCCATCACCAGCATCCCTCTGTGTCTGTGTCGAGCTTCTGCATCTGACAGGAGGGTGGGACACCAGACAGCTCAGGCATCAGCCCACACCCAGGCACGGGGCGCCGCTCTTGCCCAGTGCCCTGGGATGCACAGCCAGCTGGCATCTCCTCTGCTACAAGGAAAATATCCAAATAAAACAGCTCACAGCTTTCTGCTCCTTCCCCCTCTTCCCAATCCAGAACTGAAACAAGATTTCAGCAAACACAAAGTCCCTCCAGGTAGAGAACTGTGGACAAGTGGCTTTGAGAGGAGGACTGAGAGGTGTCCAAAGGATGAGCCCTGTCCTCCTCCCCAGCTGAAAGAAGTAGTGTAACCACATTTGGGGTTGTGAGGAGCCTGGGCACTGCTCCTGGCAGCTCACTTGGGTAGATGTGAGGCCATGGGAGCCAAATCTCTGGAGGTTTTTAGGCACCTTGCCTCTTTGACGATGGCCGATCAGTGAGGGCTGTGAGTGCTGCATGCTTCAATTCCCTCTGGCTTCACATCCCAGGATTTGTCCCTGGGGTACAGGGAGCAAGGATGACACCCAGAAACTCCTGCCCTTGCATTTCACGGCACCAGGAGAGGAGTGGGAGAGATGGGTGGTGGAGTAATGTGAGCCCAAGGTTTCACACACAGGTTAGGGAATTAAGCAAAAGGGACAAATTAGCCTAGACAATAGGAGATCTTTTTCACTGGGGGAGGACTTGGGGGAGAGGGAGATAATTAAATGTTGCTTCATCAAAGCAGAGGCAGTTTGCAAGCTGCTCTCCCTTGTAACTCTATCGTATTCACCTCCCAGGATGGACCATGAGGACCGGCAGCCGTTCCCTATGTCCATATCGGCTGCCCCCCCTCCCCTGGGAGCACAGGGAAGGCGATGGGGGTGCCTTGGCAGAGGGAGGGGTTGGCGAGGCAGAGGGTTTGGGTTGGGGGCTGTAGGAAGGAGAGGGTGTTGGTATCTCATTACAGGCCTTAGATCTCTGGAGGGGAAAAGAAAAGGAAAAAAAAAAACCAACAAAAAAAAAACCCACAAAAAACCCCCCAAACCCCAAACCCAAACCACAGGCCTTTGTTAGAAATGCTGTCCGGGAAGGAAGGAAGAAGACAGGAACAGCTCAAATTCAGTCCTTCGATAATTAAAGCTTGCAAAAGAATAAAAGGGGAGGGCAAAAAAAAATAAATAAAAAGGGCTTTCCCTCCTCCCACCTGCTCCCAAAACAGGGCTGCTGTGGCTTCCCTGGGAACAAAGGGACGTGGTGAGAAAGAGCTTTTGCTTGATCCCGCAATGGCTGGGAGGGAGAAGGAGGATGATCGTGTGGCCCTGCAGATGGGAGCCTCTCATCAAAGCTGGGGAAAAATAGGGGGGAAATGTGTCTTTCTGTTTTACTGCTCATCAAAGCAGGACTCCGATTTCTCGATCCGAGAAAAATTTGGCAACTGAAGACAAAAATATTTCTATTCCAAAACTGAGCAGAAGAAAGTCAAACCCCTGTGTTTTCTGCTAAGTAAAATAAAGGAGAGGGAAATCCAGCCACTGGGCAACCCACAGACTCTTTCTGCTGTGGTTTGGCTGATCAGAACCCCTTAAAAAAACACATGTAAAACCAACACAATTTGGGATTTGATTTTGCATCACAGCAGGGGCCTTAGCATTGCCTTCAGCCAAGGCTACTCCTTTCTCCTGCACCCACCTGCTGCTGTCTCGGGACCTCATGTATATCTCTGGGTTTAGTGATGCTGATGAAAAGCAACCAACACACACTCATAACAGGAATCTCAGGCAAAACTTCCCTTTCTCAGCTCTTTATGTGTCCAAGGATTTGTCCCTTTTTTTCTTCATCTATTGCCTCTATTACTTCTTACAGCTTCAGACCTCAAATGCTGTTTTTTCCCAAGTGGACTCTGTTTTTCCAGCTGAGGATGATGCTGCTGAATCTTGGTCTGGCAATGAGCATGTGGAAGCTGGGACAGAAAGATTGTACTTCCAGATTTCTCCAAGGCATCAAGCAATGCCCATCTCCTGTGCCTCAGTTTCTTCGGCTAATAACTGGGGATAAGATGCTCTCTGGGTCTGGAAAGTCTCATGTAGGAACCTGAGGGAAGCTACCAGCTCCTCACTGACAGGCACTAACAATGTGCACAGCATTCTTGTCAGTTGTGTGCTTTACCAGATGTCAGGGCAGAACAGATGCTGCTCCCTGCTGTATGCCACCGCATCTCCGTGGCTTTTTGATTCCCTCTCCATTCCCAGCCACAGCTCTGTGATCCCAACTTTTGCACCTCAAACCCCGAGGGACCAGGGCCTTTGCACCGTGTGCTGCATGTCACAGAGACAGGACACAGCCAAACAGACGTGGTGGGGAGACACCATGATCCAAATGTGGGGCTGCAGGTGGACAAAGCATTGCTCTGCACTACTATCTGCTGGAATGGAGCTCTGTTAAGATAAAGATAAATAAAACCCTCTTAAGAGCTCAAGAAACAGAAAATAAGGCGGATACAAGGAGACCATTTTAAAACAGCTGACGTCATGACTCCTGGGGGCTGGTTTTGCAAGGCCAGCATCGCCAGTTTTGCAATGCTGCTGTGGGGTGACACCAGCTGACTGTTGCACTGGACTATAGAGAGATTGGGGTGCTGCTGGGTGATTTGGGACTCATCAGTTACATCTCCAAGGGCTTCCTTTTGCCTGCTTGGTGCATCTGAATCAGGGCTTTTTTGGGTGGACATGATCTCTCACTTGCCTGGGAAAGGCTGATGTGGGATCTGTGTGTCATCTGGGACCTCGAGGCTCTTTGGGAATGCAGAAAGAGGCAGGTTTCCAAAGGCTGACAAAGTTGCGTGCTTTGGTTGCACTGCCTGAATGAGCAGCCTTGCTCTGCTCTCAAACAACGTGCCCAGTCCTAAGGACCAGGGATATTTGCATCCTTGAAAGCTAAAGGAGGAAAGATACCCCAAATCTCTCTCCCTACCCTGCCTGATCCCCACGGGCCAGCCTGGTGCAGCTCAGTGGTTCCCTAGCGCTCAGTGCCCTCTGAGTCTTCACACTAAGAGGGCTCAGGACATGAGGCCAATCAAGCACTTGGATTGCCTTAACACGCCTTAGTGCTTTATAATACCTGCCATTCTCCATGGTTGAGTCTGTTTCTGATGCTTGCCATATTCGAGGGTTATACTGCTGCGCTTTCCATGGTCCGCGCTGCCCTTCTGCTAAATGCTGCCTTCTGTCTTGCTTAGTTAATGGTTAACGTGGTTGCCACATCCAGCCAAGGCTGGCCCCTCGGCTACCTCCCTGGCTGGCCCTGCGGGAGGGGGCTGGCAAGTCTCCCCCCCAGCCGCCCCAGCTCCCCAGGAGCGTTCCACACAACGCCTGTGGAAGTGTACAAAGTGTCAACCTCAGCGTAGTTTTTAACCTGGAGTGATAGCTTTACTGATTTGCCACTTTACTACTCTTGTTAATGAATTTTTAATCTTCTTAATGACATTAAACACGGAAAGTAATTAAGGAAAACAAGTTTGAAACTGCTGACTTAAACCCTTTATTCAGAACTATTTAATGTAGAATTAATTTGATTTTGCCCATTATTCAAATGAACACATTACCTTCCTGTGCATTGGCCTCTTTTCCTCTTTTGTGTGTGTGTGTTTTGTTTTATTAAATATATCATATAATGCTTTGTCCTTTTTGCTCGGAGGTAACCAGAAAGTTTCTCTATGCCAATGACAGAAAGGGTCAGCCTTCGGCATCTCTCATGGGCCTTGTAAAGTCTCCCTGCATCAGGAGTTCAGCTGTGGTTGGGAATGAAGGTAGCATGCCTGAAATACCAGGTTTCTACCACCTGCTCGATTAGGAAAGAAAGGAGCTTTACTTCTCAATAAGAGCTGCTGGACTGCATCCTTAGCACAGGATGTCACATCTACCGCAGGGAGCGAGGCCATGTTGATTTACATCAGACCGCCAGGCCTCTGCAAAGCAGATGTTAACACCTGGGGAAAAGTAGATGCTCAGGTTTGTCCTACAGTGGAAAAGGGGTCCTTGAAAGTCATATTACCCTTTTACTGACATCACAAGCTAGACCCTTTTTTCCACCCTCCTTAGAGGTTATGACGCACTTGTATGAAGACAGCAGACATTCACCTGATATTGCCCCCACAGCTGATCTTTCCTTTCTCCAGCCTGGCCTTTATATAGCTATAAACCCTGCTGCCACTTTGAGCCTGATCATCCTGCCTTGCAGTCCTGTTCCATTGGGATGAGGATTCAGTGTTATGAATCAGCTGCATTCCTGCTGTTATTTTGCGCGATGTCTCCCAAATCCTGCTCCCCCAAATGCTGGAAAGCAATCGACAATCAGTAAGTTCTCAGCTGTCAGAGGTCTCCAGGTCTGTGCCACAAGCAGCTTCTGTGCTTGAGAAGCTCTGCTTGCACTCTGTGTTGTTATCACAACCCTTTCTCCCTCATCTGCATTTCCTACCTGATCCCCTGTATTTGGAAGTAGTTGCACACCTACAAGTCCACTGGATTCATCTCCCAGTCAGCTCAAAATCCGTCTCTGCCCCAGGCAGACACAGTGTTGATTTGACAGTGGGAGCAGACTAGATTCCACCGCCAATGGAGGCTGAAAAGGGCAACTGGTCTTCATATCCAGAGGTCTCTCATCATCTTTGCTATCAAGAATCCCCTTCTGGCATTCCAATGCATTGTATAAATAAGCCTTTTTCTCTGCAGCCACCTGCCTGGCAGAGTAGGTAATGTCAGTGGAGCCGCACAGGCTAGTCTGCCTCTGAAACAATGTGAGTTGTCCAAATAGTTGTGTGCACACGGAGGATTGCTGGATGATGGAGCCAATTTGGGCCATAAATCCAGCAGATGTGGTAAGAGTCTCAGCTACAAAGAATTGCAGCAAAAGCACACCTCTGAATCCCTCTCTCAGACCTGAATTTGTACCGAGGGGAATGTCAAAGTTCTGTACAAAAAACTTCCTGTACCCTTCCTTGAGCAGAATCAGAAATTACTGGGCATTGCAGGGGGAAAAAAAATACTCATTAGAACTGCATAGAGCTCCCAGGTGCTCCCTTCATCATGGACTTGTATGACAGAGTGACTGCAAGAGAGCAAGTGCCGAATCTAAAGCTCGGTATTTGGCTGTTGGAGCGACAGGTTTTTTTGCAGGTCAGTGGTGAGCAGCCAGGTCCGTCCTCTGTGAGGTTTGCTTCTCTTTGCAAAGACACTGATTTGGTGTCCACTGGAAGTAATGAGATCCTTTCCCTTGGCTCCAGTACATAACTGGATCATTCCTCAAGCTGGAATATTAAACATGCCGGCAGATTGTCATTAAAACCCTCTTTACTTTATTATGTGTTTTTGCTTCAACAGCCAAAACTGGAGGAAAGAAAGAGAGTAAATGATTTCCCTGCATGCTGGCTGTAAGACACTCTGTGAGCACAGAGCTGACTCTAGCAGGACTTTTTCCCATCAGAAGAAGCGGTGCTGCAAAGCACCACGTGGGACAAGACCAGTGTTTCAGACTGTAACAGCTCCCACCATGGTACCTGACCTCCTCATAGTCAAGACCGTGTTTTAATGTGACAACAGATGTCATAATCCCTTTGGGCTTTTTGCAGGCAGCAAACTGAGGTATTGGATAAATGAAATGACATGGAAAAAAATCAGCTGGAGAGCAGAAGAGAGCTCAAGTCCCCAGAGGAGCTGGTGACTGATCTCTCACCTTCAGCCTCTAGTGCTCTTTTACTGACATACCTGGGTGTCACAGCACAGACTCAGCATGTCTGAGCTGGATCCCTAAGCATCAAGGTGGTCTCCATGCTCTGCTCAGCATGGCCTTGGGGAACTTGCTGAGGAATGAACACCCAACTCTCCCCTACCTCCTGCCTTTATGACTTTAAGCTTTGCATTAATGAGCAAATTATTTTCATGGCATATCTGGCACTCAGCTGCTAACCAGCACCCGCCATGCCAGATCATATGCCAGGTCATTGTGTGATGGGTCCCCTCTCTATACCATCACCTTCATGCCTGATGTTCACTGTCTTTCATCCATGTCTTCCACACTTCACCCTTCCTCTCCACCTAACAGCAGGATGACACAAACCTGAGGACAGACCCACAGCACGTTGTCACTCTAATGCAAGTTACTCCCCTATGCTCACCAGAAAAGCAGTAGAAAAAGAGGACCATAGGTACCTTCTCTCACCCTCATTCATCTTTGGGCCACCCAGGCTGGCTGCCCTTGAGCAAGCTGGGCCGTTCCCATCACCAAAAGAGGTTCTCAGTATTAGCAGCACCAGGGGACAAGCCCAGCCATGGAGAGGGGAAGGCATTGAGAGGTCAAGACACTGAAGGAGGTGTGGAAAGGAAGAAGGACAGGGGAGAGAACGGAGAGGGAAAGCAGCAGATTTCAGGGTGGCTGCACACCCTTCCCAGCACCGGGGGCTCTCCAGGCAGCAGCCGTCTTGCAGGGCTTCGGCCGGCGCTCCATTTCCAATTTGGCTTGTTTGAGAGCATAAACCTCCCTCCAGTCTGGGCGCCAATAAAAGAGGCAGCTCTGCAGAGTCTGCACTCCGCTGTGGCAAGCTGCCGGCTTTCATTTCTTTTTACTACTGACTTTGTGTGTCTCTCGCCCCTTCCTCCCATTCTGGGGACTTTATGGACTGAGACGCAGTATCCTCCTTCCCCAGAACAGGGGCTGGCTCTCGACCTGGAATTCCAGGAAATTTCCAGGGTTGTCACTGGACAGCAGCCACAAACATCACTGCCTGCAGCACCTACTCCTGTGTGAAATGTCCCTCCAATGCTGCCATGCTGTGAGGCTGGGACCCCTGTCACAGACTGGCATGGGGCTTCTCCATCAGAGCCCCTCTTTGCCCTTCCAGAAGGGCAGCTATGCATCCACATTGGCTATCCCAGCTGTAAGGAGGCCCCAAGATGCCTGGGCATGTTATTCAGCCCTCTTCAGATGAAGCCTGATTCGCCTCCCAGGATGTGCTGCTCCCCGCAGCCAAGGACAGCTGTGCCCCACTGCTCGATGCCCTGACACCATCACACGAATCAGCCCCACACTCCAGCTGTGCCAGATCCATAACTTGTCTGATGACAGGATGGGTGCTGCTGACTTCTCTGACTGCCCCGCTTATTGCCACCTTGCCTTAGTCGAGATGCCTGCTGCTCACCTCAGTCACTCGCAGTTACATGTTTGGGCAGGAGGGGCTGTGTCTGTTTGAAAGAGACTGCTACATCACACACTGCTGACTCCGCAAACTGATTAGGCAATTAAAATGTTTCAAAGAGGAGCAGAACAAATGACTAAGAACAAATGAAAGTGAAGCACAGCCAGGAATGGAGTTGGTAGGAAAATGGTACCTTACGCACAATTCATCACAGTTCTTCTGTATGACAAACTGGCAGATAAAAATCCAACCATCCCTCAGAACAGAAGTTTTGGCTGAGAAATGTGGGTTTTCCAAAGAAAGGTGTCCATTTTTCCAGCACTTTTTCTCCATTCTTTGTCTTTTCATTGAAGGTCCAGTCCCTCCCCTGAACAAGCACTCATTTTCTCAGAGATGTCCACGGAAGAACCATGTCCCAGACACAGGCTTGAACCTTGACTCTCCACTGGCCTGTTATCTCTTTCCTACCCCAAAGTCCCTCTTGTGTTTTGCCCTGTCCAGCCTGGCACATGGAAGCAAGTTTCAGGAAAAAAACCCCAGGATACTGAGAACAGCGTGATTTGGGTTAACCTTATACCCAACAACTGGCCTACTGACACCCCCCCAATTCCACTCTGTTGATGGGTTTTACTGTACCAGTGCAGCTGAGCTGTCACAGGCAGCTGGCTCCAGAGCAGAACAGGAGGCAACAAGGTGTCGTGGTTTTTTTCTGATAAAAGTTGCAAATTCTGAACTTGGCATTAACTAGCTTTGCAAATCTTGGCCTCCAGCACCCCTGCTGGCTGCTCCCTCCTCCGCTCAGCAGCGCACACTTGGACATACAATTTCTGACACACGTGTGTCCTGTATATCATGATTCTCACACACTGCATTATGCCCCTGTGCACATTTTGTAAGGCACGCTCCAACATGTACGTATCTGAATCTCCTGGCTGTTGGGATCACTTCAGCCTGATTTTGTCATGCTCCTGGCCACAGTTCAGGACACACATCAAAATGTCCCATGGCAGTTCTGTGTATGAACATACATGGAGTTGCATTTTATCTATGATATCACGTATTCAGGACCCAGTCTGCATATATCTTATGGCAGAAACATGGTCAAATTTTTAAACGCAGGTATTTATTTTGTCCCATCTATTCCTCTACTGTATATGTATGTGGAAGTATTTTATGAAACCATAAGCCAAACTCTGCAGTATCCACTTTACATATAGCTGGTTTGTGAGTGGAGTGGTTAGTTTTATTTTATTTTTGCATGGGCACCAGTGAGTACATGAACGGCAGAAGAGGAGGAAAGATCACACTGGGAAACCAAATATCTTGGTATTTGTGTTTGTGTTTCTTCTTCACGGGTCTTTTTTTGCCTCAAGGAGCCACTTATGGGGCTGAAATACTGCAAGATCTGGTCTTCTTGTAGTATTCCTACCAGCCAGGGAGTGAAACACCCTGAGCAGAACAGATCTTACATTATTTCAGCTCCACAGAGTGCTCCCCGAGGCATCAGCAAGAAACATAAGCACAGTTACAAAGGCACAGAAAATGCTTGCAACACAGATGCAAGTGCTGAACTCTGAGAGTTCCTTCCTCAGAGGAACAAGTGGCCAGATGCTGTGTCCACCCTGGCTGGGGCATGCTGCTAAGCTCAGGGTGGGTGTCCTGCAAGAGGTCTGCTTCAAGTCTAGGTGACAGAGAACCGAGCCCAATCCAAACTGCAGGAACAGGACCACAAGAGTGTTTGCAAGTTCATGGTCCATGGCTGGAAGCACTCACACTCCCAGGGTGCACAGGACACAGGAGAGCTGGGGCCAAGCTTGCTGTCACTTAAACACTGCTCTTCCAGCATCACGTCCAGGAGGGAACCGCAGTCTGGACTGGAGCCATTGCACACACAGGAGAAATCGGCTGTGTGCCTGTGCCACCCATGGGGCTAGGGGGTTTCAGGGTGGCTGGTGCACACCTTAGTTGGAATTTGCCCATCTCTGATACCATATACCAGCTCTCCCATCCTGGGTCTAGACCTCAGTGAAACAAACGGTAGTTCTGCACTTGCTGTGATGCTCCTTAGTGTAGGGTTGCTCATGGCTGGGTGATGGGAGCTCATGCTTTTTGCAAGCCAAGGGTGAATTCAGTTTTTCTCTTCTACATGTCCAAAACACTCCCATGGAATCCCATAAGAACCTTTCAAATACCATAAAGATAGACATTAGCAGAACAACACTAGCAGCAAACCAATAATACAGATACAACTCCCAGAAATGTACACATTTTAGTCAGCAAAGCCTATTCTGGTGGAGGATGAGGGGTGCAGCCTCACCCCTCCTTCCATCAGCATCACTGGTTGCAGTTTGCCAGATGATGTGATTGGGGCAATACACTTGCATTGCAGTTCCCTTCACTGCATGGGTGGCTCTGGACATCAATCTAGACAAAACCCCCAGTGTCCAATCCTATTTTATTGAAGATAGCTGGGAACTTTGACTTTTCTACAATAACCAAAAACTTTTTGACAGAGATAAATATTTTCCAGGTAACATCTTCAGTCTCATCATAATGTTCCATCACATACTAGCATTGCTGATCTCTAGAAATGGCTAGAAAATAGAAAACCAGACTACAGGAAATTCTGCTATTTCTACATTTATTTTCATCATGAAGTGAAATGAAAAATGGAGTGGGCAGGATGGGGTAGAACAGAATGTTAATTCTGAAACAAATTCAATGCAGAAGCATGAAAATCATGTTAAAGTTTATGTTTCAATAGCATTGAAAACACAAAATGGCTTATAAATATAATGAGAAAGGCAAAAACAAATAATCCATTGTATTTTGGGTCAGTTCAAATCTCTGCCCAAAATTCCAGTCAACATTTAACATTTCCAGGAAATGGTTCAATTTGGAGGATTCTGCAGTTTCCAATGGAAAACTGGTCCATCAAAAATCTTTTTTTTGATCAGCTCTCTTGATTATAGTATGCTACTAAAGAGGGATGTTTTCTGCTGTAACCATTTTTTTCTAGCTGCAGGCATGTAATTTACACTTATATTTCAACTGACTAATACCACATTAAGCATCCTCTCAGAACTGGACTTTCATTATCAGAGATTACATAACAACAAAAGAAAGCAGCTATAATGGCCAAAAAACCTGGTGCCTGTGGCAGGGGAACCTGGGATGCTGCACCCATGCAGCGGGGCAGCCGGGGGACCCCAGCCCATGCCGTCCGCCCCCCTAATGCTGCAGCACTGCTGGTTGTACACCCCATGGGAGAGCAGCCTGCACCCTGGTAGCTGTGTATTGGGCTAAAGCCAGAGCAGAAACTACTTTTTCTTGTATGTGAATTAGCTAGAATCAAATGGGAAAGCCATTAAGCTCTGGACACTCTGGACCTTCTCTTTTTCCCAAATTATTTTCTCTTTTCTTTTTCTTCTTTTTTTTTTTTTTCTTTTCTTTCTCTCTCCCTCCTGCAAACTCTCTCCTTCTTCTCTTTTCCTCATGATTTTCTCCTTTCTTTCCTTTTAGAGTCCCACAGTAGGCATTGCCCTGTCTTCATGGCTGCATCTTTGCAGTTCGTTGTGCCAGCAGCCTCCCCAGCCCACCAGTCACCCCAGCACCATGAGTGGACTCATTCTTTCCAAGGCCTGATTTTGGAAACACCAAGTTTCCCCTTCCAGTGGCTCTGGGCTTCAGCAGTTGAGCAGGGACGTCATCCTTAACCCGCCCTTCGAGCGACACAGCGGGCAGCCCCAGACAGGAGCTCTCCCTTCCCAGCCACCCTATTCACACAGCATTTCATCAGAAATAAAAAAGACAAGTTAATCTGTTTGGGATGAAAATGAAGGAAACAATGGGGGTAAAAAAAAATAGTGAGAGAAATGATATTTCTCTCCTCCGGCAAAGGGGCATGTTGGGGGTGGTAAGGAGTGTGGGGGGTGGGTAGAGGGAAGGAAGGTTGCTTTATTTTATTGATTTAAAAAAAACACACACACATATCCCACAGGCGCCAAAAAGCACAGGGCAATGATTAATGTCCCCTCAGAAAAAGAAATTATATAGAATAAATTAAACTACTGTGGCAGCAAATTGAAAAATAAGGATGTAAATGAGGTTTGAATACTTAATATCTGAGAAAGGGAAGCGAGTCCCGGGCACGGAGAGAATGGTGAGAAATTGTCAGCGACCCAAGGGGAGACAGTCCCTTCTCCCAGCCCAGGAGCCCTCCTGCTCTGGGCAGGAGGCCAGCAGCAAGGAGCCGGTGTTGGGAGCAGAGCACGGTTGGCTCACACCCGGAGATGGAGCCAGCCATCCTCTAGCCTGTGGTTGGTCCCCCAGCAGAGCCTTGCACGGGAATTTTCACTCCATGCAAGGACCAAAATTGGGCTCAGCTACCTCATGCAGCCTCACAAGCAACATTTCATGGTGCAGGTCATTCGAGGGGAAGCCGGGGAGCTGCAGGGATTTGCCCATATTTGCTGCATGGCGTGTAGCCTTTTCTCTGAAGAAGTGCAGACTGACAGCTCCTTGGCATCAGTGTCACCTCCACATCATGCCAGCGGGGCTGTACACTCCACCGCGTATGGTGGGCAGAGATTTTTGCTACCCAAACATATGTGTTTGGTCTTTACTGGATGCTTGCTTTAGCAGCAGTCTGGTTAAAAGTTAGGGCACGCAGACCTCCTGCCGTAATAGGCTAGTCCAGCCACATCAGGCAAGGTCAGTGTGTGCCAGGAGTAAAGGAAGGGAAACCACACAAGACAGGGGTGAAGGGAAAACCATGGCAAAGATACACTGTCTCCATGTTGGACTTGGTCCTTATCCCCAGGACTTCCCCAGCTCAGCTCAGCCAGGCTGTGAGAGTGACTGTGCTCAGATTTGGATGCAGGCTGCCATTTTCCACACAGAACTGCAACAGCTTTATTAAACCCACTAGCTGGCAGCTTGTGTTTCACACGGCGTGTGGTGTGGCACCCCTGGATGACAGATTAGCAGGTCTACAGAAATCAAACTTTGGCTCCCACCTCTGCCACCGACTTTTTGCATTGCCACTGTCAAGTCACTTCTTCTTGCCCGATCCCTAGCAGTGGGACAACACGGTGCAGCAAGATCTGGTGCTGGAAAGCACTAAGGAGATTTGCCTTCATGTATCAGGGCTGTGGAGCTGGTGGTTAAGTGCTGGGAGTGAGGAAGGATCCTACAGGAAACCTGTCCTGCTGCTGCATGCTGCCACGTGCAGCCGGCCCTCAGGCTTGTTTTCCATAGTGCAGGCACAGGTGAAAGATCCTGGCTGGGGATTAAACATTTTACTAACATCAAAATAAAAATACAAAGCACAGAAAGCTTTCCTTGCAGCTCATTTCTAAGAGCTTGCTGGGCAGCAAGGATCCACCTGCACCAGCAAGGAGGAAAAGGCTGCTGATACCAGAGACAGCAAAGAGAAAGTGGGGTCCTGCTTCAGGCCCAGGCTGTATTTCTGTCTTCCTGTCACTGATGGGAAAAGTGATGGGGCTGGAGAAAGAAAACGCTGTTACGCACAAAAATGGGAGGAAAGAAAACTGCCGCTCCTGTTCCTGCTGAACTGGGCACAGGAGGGCGGCTCAGCCTGGGAGCCACTGACACTGGGGCCCTGCAGAGCCGGGGCAGCTCCTGCTCCCTGGGACTCACTGCTGGTTTGGGGTCAGGTGCAGACCGGGCTGCGGGCAGTGTTTGTCAGATGGCAGAGACAGAATGAGGAGAGGGCAGGGTACACGGGTAACAGCCCAATGGGGGTGCATCAGTTTGGGCTGGGGGGCCAGCAGCAGAGCAGAGTGCCTTCCCCTGCCCTTTCAGCTTAACCTCAGGCACAGCCATTACCCTGACCCGATGGGAAATTAATATTCCCCAAATTGCCAGAGAGCTGCTTGCTCTGGCTTATTTTCTTTCCATCTGGCTGTGGTGGAGGAGAGACCGTCCTCAGCTTGCTGCTCAGCTGGCTCTTTCTTTTTTATCTCTTGTCTCTCCATCTCCCATTCATCCCACTCTATCTCTGCATCCCCTCTCTGCTTCCCTCTGCCAGTTCGGGTAAGTGTGTGCGTGCGCGCGCGTGTGTGTGTGTGTGCGTGCGCGTGTGTCCCTCTCTCTTCCCTTCTGTCTTTTTTGTTCATATATATTTAGTATTTATTTACAAGCTTGATTTTTTTCCCTCTGAGTGAAGCCAGGCATGCACAGAAATCCTTAAGATGCTATAAAGCCGCTGAGGTATAAAATGGAAAGTGCTTAGCCTGCCTGTACAGAAATATCTCACTGCGCTGCACTGGAAGCCACCGAAGCTGGGCACTGTAAATCTCATAGAGTTTAGCTTGTTTGTTTACACCATGACGACGATCTAAAGAGAAAAAGAGAGAGAGCGAGAGGGAGAAGCTCTCGGTTCCCCTGTCAGGCCAAGGCACGCATCCCCTCCCCAAGCCATTTATTGGACCTCACGAGCAGGATGCCATCCGGTCCCGAAGACGGTGCTGGGCCAGCAGCACCTTCCCAGCCCATCTGCGGACAGCTTGATGGTGGGGTGGGGGAGAGGTGGCCCCTTTGATGCTGCCTGTTCTAGGAGCTGGGGCAGGGCAGCTTGTGCTTTTCCCAAGGCACCCCCGAGAGAGATGTTAGGAGGATCTCCCACTGCTGGGACACAGCAGACTTTCCTGCTTCTTATTTGTTGGGCAAACTGAGTCTGCTTTTGACTGTTCAGCCTTGGTTTAAGTGGCTTTCTGAGACCACCCTGAACATCCACCAAAACTCTTCCTAAAGACTTAGAAACAGTCCTTGCTAGAAGGACTAAAGAAAACCTGAACTTGGGGGAAACAGGTTCAAATTCAGATTCCTTTGTTATCCCAATGTGAATGAGTGTCCCCATTTGAAACATGTCATGCCCATGTCCCTGAAGCACAGCTCCACCACCACCCTTCCTGACCAGCCCATCCCACGACAGGGCTCAAGTGAGGATCCCACATGCTAACTTCTGGTGGGGTTCTGGTCTTGCTCCCACTGTCTCCAGGTAGGTCCAGCCATGGTTCTGGGGGGCACTGGCACCTCAGCACATGCTATGATGGGCCCTGGCACTTGGTGCTGCCCTGCAAAGTGACCCATTCACTCCTCTCCCACACAGCCACCTTGGCAGGCAAACCGCTGCAATCGAGTCAGATTTGCGTGCTGCCACTTTGGACAGAAGTTGTGTAGAGCCCTGGAGAGAAAAACATCAGGAAAAACCCTGATTTTGCAGCTCCCCACTGGGTTTGTGGAGGACCAGCAGCCAAATTTCTTCATGCGCCAAACACAGCGATCTTCATCTGAGCAAAAGATGGAGCCACGGTAGCATAGGTGTGATGAGATTTGAGAAGGAAAGGAAAGGCAAAACATTCTCAATCAGAAATTGTAAGTGCTATATATTGTACAGTAGCAGAAAGACACTGAAAATGTGAGAGCCTGCAGTGATAGCACTGTAACAACATCTCTTGTCTAAAAAAGCACCAGGCCCCTATACTTGTTCTTACATTACAGGTGGGGACTTTAGCCTGCAATGCTGACGTGACCTGACCCAAACCACATGGGAAGTTTGCTGTGGATCTGGGAGTTCAGCTCATGTCTCTTGTGTCCTAGACATCAGACTCTTTCCAACATGGAGGTATAAAAGCCTTGGACATAGAAAAAAAAAAATTATCAGAGATTGTCTCAAAAAATCATGGGCAGAGAGACTAGGAAGGAAGGAATCCTACCCTCTCCATGGGTGGCTGCACACAGTGAGAGTGCCAGGACCCCCAGGCTGCCTCCCAGCTTTCTGCCAGCTTCAGTGCCACAAGGCATACACAGGGAAACTCTTGCTTTGCTGTCAATCTGCATGGATGCGCATTGTCCAGGTACCGCAGTGGAAGAGAACGTTGGGGTTCAGTGTCTGCTTGGTAGGCTGGTGTGTTTGCATCTCTTTCCATGAGCATCCATTGGAAAGACAGCTCCATCCATCCTCTCCCCAAGAAACTCTGCAAGCATGAAATCTATAGATAAACAGTCACAGGTGGTTGTTGACTCAAGTTCTTCTGTATCCCCTTACTCCTAAAGCTGCTATGCTTCCCAGGAAAGGGGAGGAGAAATTGGAGGAAAGTGCAGAAGTCATTGCTTGGGGTGCCAGCCTGCCACTGCGGCATGCAAAGAGGGTGCAAGAGTGCTCCCTGCAGGAAGATGGCTGGTTTGTGGCCTTCTGCTGGGCCAGAGCTGCAAGATCCTTTTTCCACTGGAGCCAGAGAGAACAGGACCTTGAAGTCCCTGCTTGCAAGGCAGATTTGCACTAGGGCTTGTTGGCAGGAAGGAAGGTAATGTTTTTATAGGACCTACAGAAAGGCAATGACATGTCTGTGCATCCTGATACAACCTCCCTCCTATGGATGCATGCGTGTTGGGAAGGACTTTGCTAGAGGATAAACTGGGTCCTGCCACAAAGATAAAGACCTCGCGCACAGTAAGGTTGGATTAGCCTTGAAATCTCTCCTCTTTGATCTTTTGCTGAAATCCTTCTTTTTTGTTTGTTTTTCTCTTCCTTCCCAAATGGCTTCCTGGCCTCTTCTTTAAGGGGGCACGCCAGGGCCCAGAGTAGGGGTCTCCACAGCGCTCAGAACAGGCCCCCAGACAGCTGCAGTGAAAGGGATGCTGCAATCCTAAATGCCCTGTGCGCTCTACATATTGTGGAAAAAGCTGTTGCATTCATCAATGTCAGACGCAGAGTTTGAATAAATTTGAATGCACTCAAGCGTGTTCCCTGCAGTTTTCTATAATATCACTTTCCAGTTTGAATATTTCACTTACTTTTTTTCAAATTTCTTTTTATCCACCAGTTTTTCCTCCTTTTCATCCTCTCCTCCCCTCCTATCCTCCTTCCACCTTACCCCCCTCTCCAGGTTTTTACATTTGCAACCCAAGCAACTGGAGAAGGAAGCCATGCTGCAAGCTTCCTCTCAGCAGTGCCCAGGAAAAGGCAGTCACTTCATAGAATCATAGAATACCAGGTTGGAAGAGACCACAAGGATCATCTGATCCAACCTTTCTTGGCAAGAGTACAGTCTAGACAAGATGGCCCAGCACCCTGTCCAGCACTTCTCAAACTGTACTCATGCGTTCCCAGCTGTTGGCCAGTTTGAACATCTTCCCACCACAGAACACCACCCCATGGGACACTGTGGCTAGCAGAAATAAAGTGTTTGCAAAGCATCGGTGTAGGATCGACTTCTAAGGGTCTCCCAGGTGGTTCACAGTTGCCTTGGCCCACTGGCTGAATTCTGGGGGGCTCTGGCTGTGGAAAGGAGACAAGGTGGTCAAACAGGGTCATGAGCCATCAACAGGGTCCCAGCTATCCATGTGCCCTGAAGGTTAGAGCTAGTCACTGACAAGCAGCAGGTCTGCAAGTGATCTCCTGGAGTTGCATGGCAGTGTCCCAAAGTTACTCCAGGGCGAACAAGGTGAACTGAACTCATGCTTTCCTTCCTCCTCTTTGCCACCAGCCTGGAGTAAAACTATCAGCCCCTTTTGTCTCCCACACTTTGGTTTGCCCTCTCTCTAATGGAAACTATACTGATGAGTATGTTCGTAGACCACCAAGTGATGAAAGCTAAGCAGACCTGCTAAAGGGTTAATTATACTCTTGACCAGCCAAAGAGAAGGGGGTGCTATTTGTAACCCTGCTTTTGGGCTAAGTTTCCATGCCTTCTGTACAAGTAGGAGGGGAGAAGGAAGAGACACAGCTTGTAACTACCTGACCAGACAGGCACCTCCGAGATGGTCAGTCCTTGCCCAGGACAGTGTCCGGGGGGCAGAGGGGTGTGCGTGTGATGGGGACCACAAGGAGAGAAAGAGCTGACGGCACCAGGGAATGAATGAATTCTGCTGCTTGTATTGAGAATTCACTGCTCTCCCTTGTAGTGAAAACTCTATGATCTTGTGACTAACCACTTTCCCCTTTCACTGTTTTTGATTTATATCCCATTACTTCGCCTGTTTGTGCCTTGCAGACATGAATTTTTTCCCTGACATCTCCTATGCGGCAGCCACGTCAAAACCTTTGATAAAATAATAGTGGTAAGACGTTTGCATGGCTGTTTTTATGTTACCAGGGATATAGACATCAATTAAAACTCTTCATACAATCTGATCCGTCGTTATTAAAGGCATTAATACTGGCACGCCCCTCAGATTAGGGGCTGCTCACCGGGCGATGGAGGAAAGCAGGGAACATTGTCCGCATGCGTCCCCTTTCTGCTCAGCTCCCACGGGGACCTCACTCAGAGGACAACTGGTCCAGGCTACCGAGGGCACCAGTGGCTGTACTGAACTGGTTGGACACATGGCAAAGGCATCCCATGCACCAGCAAAGCACGGCACTGCCCTCCCAACACCTCTCATACCACCACACGATCTTGAATAGCAAATACCAGCTCTGCCACTGACCCCTTCCCAGACCAAAGGTGCCTGAGTTGCTTGAATACATGACCTGAGAGATGGCCAGAGAGGGTGGCTGAGATTGCAGCCATGGGATGCTTGATGCTGAGCATTTACTTAAGGATAGGCAACCTTTAACAACATAGGTAAAATGGAGAGTTGAGGCACAGAGAGAATATGCGAAATTTACATGGCAACTCAGGTAGCATTTCCTCATCAAAGATGTCCATATGTTATCAAATACAAGAAGCATTGCTTAACTAGGAGGCAACTGAGGCTGCATAGGTTATATTGCTAAATATGCCAGAGCAAATACCCAACTGAAGAAAAAAATGGGCGCTGCAGCGGTCATCACCCAGGGTTTCACTTGGTGAGGCAAACTAGAAGGTCTGAATTATAGCTTCCTGCAGTCCTATCCAAACCCACTTGTGCCCAGCTTTTCTCATGCAACACAGCCCAAAGCAATTCCTGCTGGAGTGGAAACAGTTGTTGTCCCCATCTAACCTCCTCACAATGCCTCTCATGGGGTGGGGGGGGAATCTGAATGTGCAGTGAATGTGTTTGGAGTCAGGGCCTTTCCCTTTTCCCTCCAGCATCTCCACCACCCACAACCCATGTTTATTCCTGTTGGCACTGTGTGATATGGCCAAAGGTTCCCTTTGGTGATGACGCCTTCCCCAGTGCTGTTAAAGGACTTTACTATGCGGGTGAAATTACTATCAGTGCTAGGAAATCCTCCCTCCATGCAGTTTTCCAAATCTTCATTCAGTATAGCAACAAGATGTAGGAAATCTCGCTTAATGCATGGTGGTTTACAGGCTACTGCTGTCTCTGCTATGTTTACATAATTTGAATTATTCTTTTCTCTCTCTTTTTTTTCATCTCTTCCTTTCCCGCCTTGCCCAGCAGGAAGAAAAAAACTGGTCCTTTTGGCTTGGCATATCCCATGAGAAAAGACAGTCAACATGCCCAGATAATGGCCACAGAATAGCCCCATGTCTCCTCTCCCAGTCACACCAGTCACCTTCCTTCTGCTTTCCCGAGGGCCAGGCAAAAGTGGTCAAGAGCTGGTGGAAGAACGGTGGGGACAATATCTTGGGAGACAACCTCCACCAGCAGTGACAATCCCTTCACATAGGTGCAAATGCTTTGACATAGACCAGGGCTCAGCAAGAGCGCAGACCCTGGGAGGGGATGGGTTTTCTTCCACCACGACTGTGGGGCATGGGAGGGTACCAGCCCAGCAGGCACATTTTTGATGGCTCACCAAGCAGGATAAAGATGGGGAAAACTCCCCAGAGTATTGCCTCTCCCAGTTTTGCTCTGGGCTGGGAAAAATGCCAGTGGGAAGAAAAACTCCCCTTCCTCATCCAAAAGGAACTTAGGCAACTGCCTGCTTGCCAGGCGCCTCTGCACATCTCAGCACGGGCACCCTGTGCCCCACCGGTTTGTGCTACAGGCCTGCAGCTGAGACAGGCAGCGCCAAGGAAAATCACCCCCCATCACGAGAGCAGGGGGGTGGTGAGGAGAGCAAGGTATGTGTGCATCCTCCATTTTGGTGTCTCTTTTTAAGCACCGGCTTTTCATGGCCCCAGGGGAGCTCGGGGGAAGCATGTGTCTCTCAGGCACATAGCAGCCCTGACTGGGTAACGGTGCAGAACGTAAAGTGTTGTCTATTAGGTAGGAGACTGGTTAATACAAAGAGTTGTTGGTAATAACAATGTCCTTTCAGCAGTGACAGAGACAAAGTACCTGCATGTGGCGTGTACCACTGCGTGCAGCGAGTGATGGTCGCAGGGAAGCTTTGGAGATCATTTGAATTTCACATCCAGGGAGAGTCGGCCTATCATTAAAAAACCCTAATTTCAGTGTCAGGTGGAGTTCCAGGTAATCGATCATGGTGTCAGCTGGCACAGGCTCTCCCTGCCTCCTTGCCTTGCCTCCAAGTCAGCCTTGGTTTTTTCCAATTAAACTTGTTGCTGGGATCCAGAGGGAAGTGCGGGAGTGCAGGAAAGGCAGACCACACGGTCCCCCTCATTACTGGTGAGGTGGGAGCTGATGGGGACAGGAAAGTGGGACTAAGGGCTGGTCTGGGATGAGTATGGTTAAGGGGTAAGGAAAGGGGATGCTGAGAAAGTGATCTTTGCTGCAGCAAGGGGCAGAAGGGACTTGCGGGGGGGGATCTCAAAACATCATTGCATCTTGGGGAAGGCATTGCATGAGACCTGCCACGTGTTACTGATGCTGCCAAGCCCCGCCAGCCAGTTTTGCTGCCTTCCACATCCTCTCTGCCCCTATCAGTCTTTCAAACGCCTTGTGCCCCTGTGGGTCTCACCTTGTGCTCACTGCCCGTGGCCTCTTCATCTCCCACATTTCCTCCCTGTCCCCACACAGGCATCTCCAACATCCCCAGCCCCTCTCAGCCCCCACCAGCCAGTTCTCCAGGGTCCACCTCTTGCTCTCCAGAGTCAGATTCCCTTTAATGGGTAGCATAAGGATCCAGGCTCCTTTCTACAGCCTCAGTTACCAGGGCAACATTTTTGGCAAGAGAATTTTTTGGTTACAAAACAACTTTCCTCTTTCCCCAAAGGTCAAATCTGCATGAAGAACTGACATCAATAGAAACATACTTTGTTTTCCATCATATTTCACCCCAGTTTTGACACTCATATCTGTAACCAATGTTGACTGAAGAGGCTTCATACACAGGGAGAAAAATGCTTCCAAAATAATACTAACACAAACATGCTTTATAAAACTGAAGGAATCTGTTAGAAAAAGACCTTCTAATTCCTACACACACTCTGTGGGAAATTCCATTGCAATCCTACTATATAGAAATGATATTGAAATTGAAACACTGCTACAACAGTTGCTCAATGCTTTGACTAGTCCTGCTTGCTGCTGTGACTATTTTGTACCTAAGGTTTAGGAGCAGTAATAGAGCCACCATTTACTGCTGCTTTTACCTACAGATCAGAAGTACCAGCCCTAAGCAAGACCAGGACTCCAAGTCCCATGTATGAAGTGAAAGACAGCCATTGACCCAAAAAAGCTGAAAACAAACCTGTCTGAGAGACAGGGCATGGACTCACACAGACAATTAGACACCTCATTTTATGCAGGACTGAGGTGCATAATCCCAACAGGACAATTCAGAAGAGAGGGGCTGCAGTAGGGGTAAGAAATGAGGGACATGGGATTTTGGGGCAGGATTGCCCTGCTGGACTTCCTGTGCTCAGGGATTTCATGCTCAAGTGATTTCTAAAGCCACAGCAAAGCAGAGGGAGGTGGCTCTGAAGGTCAATGTGGGGTGAGCCAGGTCTCACAGCCAGAGATCACCATGGGCTGGCTGAATGGGTCATTCAGGGTTGAGCGGTGGGGTTTGCAGTGTGGGTGATCAGCAGATACGAGTCGGAGGGAAAACATAAAATTGACCTTACTGCGGGTGCAGGCACAGCTGGAGAGCAAGCCTTGAGAAGGTAGTAGGTGGAACAGCACAGGCAAGCCCCTAGATTGGCTGTCTCTGTGGTGCGAGGACGCTGCCCATCTCTGCCGAGCCCCCTCTGACTTGTCCGGGCACCCACATGACAGGGAAAGGTCAAACTGGTCTAACTGCAGCATTGCAGAAATGCGATCTTTGTTTCCAAGAGAGAAACTGGGCAGCAGGAAAGACATTGCTGTCACGCTTAACCATAAAGCTGGGCAGGGAGCCCAAACACAGAAAGTTGAGGTTAGCACCATTCACTGTTGGATCAAAGGTCGTTGTGAATTGGGAACATCCAGCCAAGACTGGAAATCTCCCATGCGTAGTAAATTGGCCATCCCATTTATGCCAGTGCTGCAGAGGGACAGCGCACCCAGAGCCAGTGGTGATACTGGAGAGTTTGCTGAGCTGTAGCTGCGTGCTGTACAAGAACCCGGTGAAGAGCGCTGCCTTCCCTCTTCCTGACACGGACCTGTGCTGGGCACAGGGCCAGGTGTGAGCAGCAGAGACCTTCCTGGTGCTCTTCATGGCTGGGTACATGGACAGGGATTTCTTCACAGCCACCCTGTCCTCCCAGGACCTGGGACCACTCTTGATCTTGAGGGGTATTGGTAATGAACAGGTCTCCTGCAGCTGACAGTTTTGCCTAGATGGTGACAGTTGCTGTAGTGACCGTGTCAAGACACTTCTCATTTCTCAGCCTGGTTAGCCAAACACTATTTATAACCCAAGTGATTGCAGAAGACCTTCACTTCAGAGTCTGGGCACACTGCACTGGCCTGGCCTGATCTGCCACAATGGTCTGCAAGCACAAAGACTACTGTTCATTTTTGCAGGACTCCAAGACAAAGAAGCGTGAGGAAGAGCATGGCTCAGTTCCTATCTGCAAAGTATATTAGTCACTTCTTGCCACTTCTGAGCTTGCTGATCTGCAGTTGGAGAAGTTAATTTCTTATCTGGCTGCGGGGTAGAGGGAGCCCTGGCCCTGGCCTGAATTTGGCCAGATGAGTGTGACAGTCCCAGGTCTGCTCCTCTCTGAGATTTGATCCTGGCTTGCGAGAACACTTGGCGGCTGCTGCAGCTCCGCAGGGGGCTGGAGGCACTTGGAACCCACATGATGCCCAGAGGAGAGGAGAAACCAATTGCCTTTGCTTCAAGGACACTAAGCAAAGCATAAAGAAACTATGTGCAAATTGAATGGGAGGCATTAGGATATATCTTTGGACAGAGCACAGGTTTCGTCAGCAGTCGTATGGACTAAGATTGATACATCTGATTTCTCTCCTATCTCCCTCTGCCCCTCAGGAGGCTCTTCTGGCTGCCAGCTGAAGGGAAGATACCATCCCTGGTCCCTCACAGAAGAGCTGGCAATGGGCATGGCTTGTCTAGGTTACCTTTGCGATGCAGGTCCCTGAAGGATAAACCTCAGTGCCCAGGCTGAGGCATCTCGCTCTCAGAGGAGGGCAGGCTTGGAGCCATGGTGGTGCTGTGTTCCCCAGCCAGGGTACGTACCAAGGTGTAAAACCACTCACGTGTCCCTGCTGGTGCATGGATACCTGAGTGCACAGACAGATGCAAAACAGCCTCAAGGACTGGGGACTGGAAGGGGGATACTCATGGTCTGAGGTCAGTTTGCAGCTTAGAGGGTGATTCTCTGTGTGACCTGGGGTGAAGTACCTCATCTCCGGACTTCAGTTCCCTTTCCTCTTCACCAGGGGTATGGCCCACCAATTTAATTTGCCTGCATGGTCTCTTTGGCACTGGGAATTGCTCTCCCTGTGGCCTTGCACAACATCCCAGTTCAGCCCATTCGGACCAATGGGGGCTGCTGCAGCAGAAATAGCAGTGCTGGAACATGTGATAATGCACAATGGGAGAAGGTGAGGCCGGAGCCGACAGTCTCATCTCCTAAGCTTACAGCAACAGTGACAAATCTCTCATCGTTTGTTCCTTCCTTGTCTGGCACTTTTGCTTCTCTTTAAATGGAGTTTATCATGGTGCAATGGGCTTTTTTCCAAGTTAATGTCTGTCAGCTCCAATTTGTTCAAACGACCTTCGTAGGCTCAGGGGAATTTTAAAAATAAATAAAGAAAGGCCTGCTGGAGTGCTTAGGGAGGACTTCACCTGACAGCCAATGATAGAGACACCTCAGAGCCTGCGAGCGCTGCGTCCCCCCAGGATCACACCAGGGGAAATGGGCTGATTAGGGAAAAGACTCTGGGGCCCCAGGGATGTCTGCTTGATGAAAAAGAAGACAGGGCTGAGCCACAGACACAGGGCTGCTGCTGGCAGGGAAGGGGAGCATGCAGCACACGGTTCCCTGAACCTTTCTCTGGGTCCCATCTCCCCCACGGCAGGCAGTGCACTGGAGTGTGGGTTCATGTGATAGCCCCCAAAGAACCCACAAAGGGTACAGTCCAGAAGCTCTTGTCTTTGCTTTTCTCTCAGAAGCCACTTCTCTGATAATCTCTTCCGAGAAGGTCTCTTCCTGTTGACTGAACCCAGAAATCAGGTCCCCTTGGCTGGGCTGATCGGGCTGAGGATGGTCCGGGGAATGGCAGACTTCATGCTCTGCCTTTGCGGGCAGCTGGATGCGGTCCTCTGTCTCAGCTTTGCCTTCTGGAAAGGCTAAGGTCATTTTGTGAGAATTTACCCCAGCCAGAGCTAGCAAGCTAGGTGGGAATGTGCATGGACTGCAGTGCTCAGGAACAGTGAAGGGGGGAAATATCTGTGGAAAAAATCAGGGCATGAGAAAATTGGAGTGGAGGCTGCGACTGAGAAAAAAAAGTGAACACTTCGCTTGAATGAGGCTAAAGACATGAGGCAACAGGGAAGGAAAGAGTGAGAAGGTCAGAGAAATAAAGACTAAAGCCAACCTCCTGGCTCCAGCTAGTGCGGGCAGACTTTGCAGGGTTAGCCAACCTTCCCGAGCCAGCAAGAAGCACACCAAAATCTGTTTGGCCAAGAGCCACAGGAGACCTGAAAGGATGGGAGTTCTGGGAGCATTTAACAGCAATGCCCGAACTGGAGCTTGCCTGAAATTGCAGCAGAGGCCCAAGAAGATGCAGTTAAATCGGTTCCTGCTGGCTTCTTCATTCCCAGTGCTGGTGGTGTGGCATTAGCCATCAGTCCTTTACATGCACAAGCTCACAGCCAGCTGCATGGTATAGCCATGATTCGCAAGTTCTGCTCAAAATGCTTGAAGGCACACAGTGGCCATTCCTGGCTTAGTAAGAGGAACTTGAAGGTTTAGTTTCTCTTCCTGGCTCTGACACCACCATGGTATGGAAATCCAAGCAAGTCGATGTGGCTTTGTTTATTTTCTCCCAGTGCATTTGTACAGTGCTCAGCACAACAGGAGCTTCTTTTCTGAGTGGTGCTGGAGGGAAAACGTGGTAATAATCATAGTGGTAACAGTAGGGATACTATGGGCTGAGCTGTGCGGGATTCTTCTTTGAAACACTTCTACACCCAGTGCCCATGAAGAAAAAGAAAGTGGCCATTCAGAGTATTACAACGACAGAACAGGTAGGGTTAATGGAGATTTAAATTAGTAAGACCAGCTTAGTGGATCTTGTTCTTACCCTGCATCCCTGAGCCCTTTCCCAGCCTGTGCTGGCAGTGCTTATAGCAGCTCTTCCCACCCAACCTTCACTCGTTTCAGTTCCTGGCCTTTCCTTGTTGCCGCGTGGGCTGTAAAGCAGGCTACAGAAACCACAGGGCCATCAAGAACTATTGAACATCCATCAGCTGACATTTGGGCGTGAACAAACCATATGATGCATAAAGATCCCTTCGGCATAGTAAACAATACTCCATGAGGCCAGAGTTCAATGACAATCAAGGCTTAGAATTAGCGCTCTGCCTTCCAGCGCTGCAGCAAAGACCCTAGTCTTTGCAAGCTGTTCCCCATCCAGCCTTCCTTCCAGGGCTCTCCTGAGTCAGCAGAGCTTTGCACAGCACTAAGGATCTTGGCTACAGCCCAGATTTGGAGGATCCATCCCCGGTCTGGACCCCAGTGTTCACAAGGAGTTGGGGGATTCTTTTGTTTTAGGTAGGGCCATCGGAATACAAGACTATTGTTGTTGTTGTTGTTGTTATTATTATTATTTTCTTCTTGATTCCCCTTAAGCTTGAGCTAGGCAAGGAACACATCTCACCTGTTATCTCACACATACGCACACACGTGTACACCCCCAGAAGGGAGGCAAATAGCAGTATTGTATTTGTGGAGCCAGGAACAGTGCACTGGAAGTGAGCATCAGCACTCGGCATTCAGATCCTCCTGGTCACAGATCTGAGCCATAAACTGGGCCAAAATGAGGGACTCATTGCAGTAGTGTTTTTCTGACCCATGGCAGAGGATAAGCCAAGGTGGGAGTCTGCTACATCAGCTATGACCTGCAGTCAAAACAGCCCCGTTACAAGCCCCCTCCCACTGCAGTCCGAGACGGTGTCACTTCTCCTGCCATGTGACACTTTGTACGACCCAGCACCTGGGACTGGGCGTACTCAGAGCAAAGAGACTTGGGGGCCCAGTTCTCTCCCTAACATGAATATGTTGGTTTAGTGTCTGGAGGGTACAGCTGGTGTGGTAGCATGGGGTAGTACATTCCTGCTTTACCAGAATTGCAGCTTTAGGGCCAAAATCTGAATATATTTGCAATGACAGCGCATCATAGAATCATAGAATCATTTAGGTTGCAAAAGACCTTTAAGATCATCAAGTCCAACCGTAAACCTAACACTGCCAAGTCCACCGCTAAGCCACATCACTAATTACAAATATGCTAGCATATTTAATGCCTGCTATTCTCTGTTTGCAACCCAAGGTACATTTTCGGAGTGTAAAGGAAAGTGATTTTGCCTCAGACCTCATGCCTGATGACATGTCTATCCAGGGATTTTTAGATGAGTCCTTAGAACTGAGCTTTGACACTATCAGCTTTCTCAATTAAAAAAAAAAAAAAAAAGCAGAAAAAAATTAAAAAGAAATAAAAGTTTTGCCCTGATGAGTTGTTAAAGAGGGAAATTGAACATAAACACATACACTGATGTCTGCCTGAGTCTGCAGACAGCCTGAACTGTAGCTGAGAAAGGCATGAGCTACCCTCACCCATCTCAGTACGTCAGCTCTGAAACCTAATGCTGATGCTTTAGAAAGAACTACTCAAATGGCTTTCCTCGCTGCAAATTTTTGCAGATGCCTGCAACTCTTTTAATTAGCCCCCAGTCCCTGGTCATTTTCTGCTTTTCTCAAGAAGGCAAAACATGCAACTGTCTTTTCTTCAACAGCCAAACCAACCCTGTATCTTTCATGTTACAGACATTTATGTTGCATTCAGAATAAATCTCTAAGCATATGAACAGCACAGAATAAAGACTTTACCATCAATTTCAATAAGTTTAGGAATCTTGGAATGATTCTATTGTTCATGATTCTCCTCAGTTCATCTCTCCTGGTATATAGATCATGCTGCAGTCCTGCCTGTGTGCCTTCTTTTCCTTAGCAGCAGGGATCACACCACCGCGCAGCTCATCTCAAACTCAGTACTGCAGCAGTTCGATCAGGACTGAAGGCTGCAGTATCACCAGGGGGAGGCACTGCGGACTGGAGGCAGGAGGGAGGTTGTTACTGGTGATGTCCTGGTGAGCTTTGGAGTGGCTTTTAACTTTGAAACACCAGGACTCATATTAGGTTTGTGTGGGTTTTTTAAACTACTAAGAACAGAGTTTAAAGCTGAAAGGATTTTGAAAATTGCTGCGTGCCTTGTTGCCATGTACCCAGGTTCCCACTTTCCCTTGTGTTCTGGTAACACAAATGAAGTAAGACCAGCCTGAGTCTGCAGACAGCCTGAAAAAAATCCCCATCATGAGTGTGCTTACTGCCCTCAGCCTGATGAGGCATGTCCACCTCCACTTTCACCTATCTTAAGTGCCCCATCCATCCCTGTGTCTCTATCTCTGTCCCATACAAATCCATCTGGAGGAACATTCCCATCCACATCTGTCCTTCCTTCCTTCCTTCCTTCCTTCCTTCCTTCCTTCCTTGCCTGG
>VXBL01001844.1:49775-126760 GCA_013400195.1 Aramus guarauna
TTTTTTTTACAAAGTCATCCATTTATTACACGTCTGTCTACAAATGTCAATTCACACACAGGTGTGTGTATATATATATCAAATATATATATATATATATCAGTATTTCACATCACCCCTGCAATGGTCTCATGGTCACTGACACACATGCACGTGCACACACGTGCACATTCACGCTCAGCGCAGCGGTCACTCTTCCATCACAACCCTCCGTGATCCAGGCGTGAGCTCATTCAGACAGGCTAAACCTGCACGTACCCTGCTAGGCAAGGAGGGGCACAGCCTCGTCCCTCTCCCCCCTTTCACACAGATGCAGCACCACAGGCTCCAACAGCCCCACTCCTGATTTACACCGGTGTGGGGGAGCAGGTTGCCCCTCAGCCAGGCTGGCCCTCGGGGCTGCTGGAGGGACATTTATGGCAGCAGGTGCCCGGCCAGCGCGGTGGGCACCCATGGCCAGGGCTGCCCTCGCCCCCTCCTGGATCCTTGCCCTGCCTTGGCTCAGCTCAGGATGCCCTCACGAATGGCCCATTTCATTTTTCAGCTGCATGAGGGGCCACTCCAGAAGAGAGTTAAAAAGAGAGAGAGAGTGAGGGAGAAAAAGAAAGGGACTAAAGCGATATAAAATTAAAAGGTAAAAAGCAGGAACGCAAATGGGAGAGAGCTCTTTCAGCTTTCACATTATTAATGACTCTTCAAAAAATCGGCGAGTTTTCCAATCTTCTCCGAGAAGCGCTTGAAGGAGCTCACAGATGAAACTGACCTTCAAAATGTTCTTTGGTCTTTAGTTAAGAAATTCGCTCGCCATTATGGCATCATTAGGGAAACAAGGATAAAATTACTCCATGGTTAATGACCTATAGTATCTCCCCACCAAAATTTGTTTCAGATCTAATAAAACTGTGCTTAACACACTCGGATGAGTTATGAGGACTGTTCTGCAGGGTATTAAAATGTGGAAAATAGATTTTCCGAAGCTGGGGGGACTGGACTTTTCGAATCAGATAGCAGAATGGAATTTTCTGGGCAATAAATTCTTCCATGTCTCAATTTCATCTCGCTCTTGCTCTCTCTCTCCCTCTCTCTCTCTCTCTCTCTCGTGCTCTCTCCCTGAAATGCTAAAGCAACATGGAAATCTTTAAAGTGCAGAAGCTTATATAAACTTTACCCCCAACCCCCAAAATAGGGCCCCCACCCTTTAATGCTCTTTTTTGTCTTCCATCTGAGAAGAAGGCATAATCCCTCCGTCAGGAGAGATTTGGTATCATTCACAGAGCCGATTCAGCTGTGAGGCCTTTTTGTGTTGCAGCGTTGTGGTTTGGACTTCGCGTGAGCCCAGCAGGCTGCCAGCATCCCCGCGCGGGTGCCGGCGGGGAACAGGAGTGGGAGGGAGACGGCACGGGGCTGCCTGGGGGGGGGGGGGGGGGTCCCTCCCGCCTGCCCCACACACGAGCCCGAAACCTCGGTGGGAGCGTGCAGGGGACCACTTCTGGGCACTTCGTCCTCGGCACTGCTGGGACAGGGCACCCACAGCTTGTGTCTCGCTGAAAAGACGCTATCTGATGCCTATAGAGCGGTACGTATGGGGACATGCTTGCACACGCGTGTTGGTCCGAAGGCGACGTGCACGTGTGCACTCGTACGGCAGCCGGCAAACGCATCTTTGCCAGAGCCGCAAGCCCCGTTGCCGTCGCTGCCTGCGGGCGGGTCACCGGAGCCCACGGACGGGCAGCTCGGGGCAGCGCGGGGGCCCGTCTCATCTGTCGTTGCCTGAAGCAGGAGCCAGGGACTCCAATGGTGCTTTTAGGTTAGTGAGGGCTAGTTACTGCCGCTGAGAGAGGTGGCTTGCGAGGTAATGGCATTTTGCTCTCTTTAAACTTTAATCTTTCCTATTAATTCCCTGCAACTGGAGAATGTATGAGAGTTAATGTTCCATGAACGTGTTTCTCAGCCGACAGTCTCTTCGAGCTAATTACCTTCAGGTGCTAAATGGAGGGAAATTGCAATCCATTTGGATGTGAAAAAATTTCGCCTTTCCAATCCCCTGTGAAACATTCTTTTTCCTGAGTGTTGCAGAAAGAATGCACTTGGCTTCTTTCTTTTTTTTTTAATGTTTTCCTCCCCTCCNCCGAGTTCTCCAGGAGCTCCGTGGCATGCTCAGCGGAGGGGAGCATTGTCCTTAGCACAGTCAAATGGGACAGCACGTTAGCCAGGGAGAGGGGGGAAAGTAGGTATGTCCATGAAATCCAACCGCATGGCAAAAACATGGAGGGGAAACAGTGAGGAAGACAGCAAGAGACTTCCTTTGGAGGTCTGAAGTTAAAGTGTATTTACACGCTTAATAACACGCTTATTACAGCCATTTCCCAGTTGTTGAGTTTTGAATACAGAGATAATAGAATTTTACAAGCTACATAAAGCCATTATTCTTTTGGATCCAGGACTGGGGAGGGAGTTCGGTAGGACCCATGGAAAGAGAAGGGGGAAGGCAATCAGATCCAAGTGGGAGCACGCACCTTCAGACTGGGCCTGGAAGTCAATGTCCTCACATAGGCTGACAGAGCCAGAAAGAGCCAGTCAGGGTATGCGTGAACAGGGCGTAACTCGAGGCTTTAGGTGAACATCCCTCCTACCTGGAAGTCCCTACCTCTCAAGCCCCACAGATGACCACTGGACACTTGGCCACCCCAGATGTAAGTCCTTGGTGATAAGAGGTTCCCCATTTCCCACTCAGCCACCAAAGATCCAAGATAAGTGGTGCCAGACAGATTCACCCGACAAAAAACCCACAGAACAGTTGCACTGAATTCAGAGGGTCCCGTGCCATGCCCATTACTGGTAGTTTTTGATCTACTCTGTCTTTGGTGTTCCTGATACACTTACTGCAGCATTATCTAAAAGGCTCTGTGCAACCTTGTCTTAGAATCAACCATGGCAATTACCAGGAGCAGAAGCCTTTTCCACAATAACCTAAATATACTCCAACTGGGAGTGGTGTCGCTTGAGAAAATTCCTTGGAGCTTTGCTGAACCAGCAGGATGTTCTTGCAAGATCATTCAAATGCCCCGTTTTTATGGCTCTGCTCATAGTCCAGATGCCACTGAGAGATACAGCTAAACCTGCACTTTGTCGGTAGTCTGAAATTGAAAACGTTTATCAATCTCTGTAGACTAAAAGACATGCTGAATTCTCCTAGTATAATTTCGACCATTAGTGAGTGAAGGTGCAGAGAGTTTGCAGTTCACCCCACAGGTTCTCTGCAGAGACACGTTCACTCTGACACAGGTGTGGGGAGCTTGTCTAGAAACTCCATCCAGATAAAGCAGTCCAGAGATGCTCTATCTTTGGACTCCTCTTGCTCAATCTGAATTACCAGCATCTGATCAACTACCCTAGACAGCTTTTTAAACCACCTTTACAACACTGAAGTGATAAAGGCAATAGCAGGTCCAAAGCTTGCAAAGCGTGAAGACACATCAGCACACTGGGAGAGATGGTTTGAAACTCAGCTTGGTGGAGGATCACCAGGACAAGGTGTGAGGTAGCAGACTTGGAGGGGAATGCATGTTACTGCAAAGAATTTCAGCAGAGTGTCCTGGCCACAGACCATGCCTGTGTCCTCTCCGAGGTGCTTGTCTGAGCCCTATTACTGCAGAATATGAGCATCTCAGTCTCTGAAGGATTACTCCCCATAGTTTCCAGTGACACATGGCACCCCGCTTACCTCCAGTGTAGGAAAGAGTGAGTGATTTACCCAGGGCCACCTGAAAGGTGATGGCAGAACAAAGAGCTGAACCAGAGGTTTTCTGAACTTCCAAAGCATCCTTCCTCCCCAATCAGCCCAGTCACACAAGTACATACTTCTGTCAACTCCATGTTCAGCCATTCCTCCACACACATATCACACACCTATCCATCCTGCACACACCTGTGCTCTACCCAAGTCTGGCCATCCTCTTCCCACAGCCCTTTGAACATCCAGCCCTCTGCCTTTCCACATGTCCCCATCCCTTCTGCACTTAATGAGATTTGCACAGGAATCCCAACAGTTTTGTTCAAATTGTTACTGGGGTCTTTCATAAATGTAGGTTTTCCTGCTGTAAATTACTAATTCCTCAAAATTTTATTGTTTTGGGTTGGTGTTTTTTTGTTTTGGTTTGGTTTTTTTTTTGTTTTTTTTTTTTTTCTGAGGAAGAAGTTGGGTGGGGATGCCAAAGGGGTTTCAACAGGGAGACAATAATTTCAATAGCACTGCCACAAGATAGTATGGTTTTTATCACAGTTCTCATGGCTAGGTTTGCTAGTCAGTATGGCTGATGGGACTTTACTAGCTACAACCAATGGTGTCTACGTGATGCCTCAGACTCAGTCAGAATTAAACCATCAGCTGAAGAAGAGGGTTAAGCCAGCAAACAGTCCAAGCTAGTGCCTTCTGCACACACAGAGGAACAAATAGTCACCAGCTGCACTGAATCTTTTTTAAACATTAAATTTTGGGTGCAGGTGGAAATGGGCTGCACAGGTCTCTTCCTTCCACCTTGGCTGTATTTTCACACAAAACCTCACTTTGCCACTCCTGACTCCCTCATTCCACATTTACTTTGTTCTTGCCTTCTTTTTCCCTCTTGCTCTCCAGCTGTGCTTTTCTCCACCCATCCTCATTTCTTTGGTCTCCTCAATTTTCCCTTCTTTTTTAACATATTTTTTTAAAAAAAATCCAGAATTAGAAATATGAAACAAATATTTAATTGCCAGAGTGGAGCTGATGAGAAGGCAGGAGATGTTGTTTTCCCTGACTCACTCTCAGTGCTGACTGTGTTGCAGTAAATGCTGTCTCTCTTCAATTGGCTGCTTACTTTTCAACTTTTCTTATTTCTTTTAGTCACACTGCAAATAGCTTGAACTTGAGGGAGTTTGAAAAAGCAGAGCAATAGGAATTCTTTATTTTCCTTCCTCCTGTCATATACTTCTCTGAAGCTAGGAAAGCATCTTCAAATTATAAAGAAAGAAGGGAAGAAGAACAAAACGAAACTGCAGACTGCACACTTTTCACTTGGTGGTGAAAAGAGAAAAATGTGGAAAGAAAGAGGAAAATTAGTATGCTTTGGATGCAAAAGCTCATGCGCATGTATGTATGCCACTACAGAAAATGCGTACATGGATAAAAGAAAGACTGCAGCTAGGAATTGATGTATATTACTAGTGATGGTTTAAATACCATCTTTTAACTACTTTAATCTGCTTAAAACCCCCTGTGGCTAAATCAGTATAACCCCCCTCAGACTGTGAGCACAGTTATACTGGTATATGTGTACCTAATACCTGTGTAGCTTAATTTCATGCCTACACGAGAATAAAGTTAAACTGGTGAAAAAACTATTTATATCAGTGTAAATGCTGGAGGGAAATGTACTGTGTTTACCCTGCTGCTACAGTTAAAACTTCTTGTATAGATAAAGTTGAAATGGGAATCCTGCCCATCCACCATTTCTCTCCCTTCTGTTCCACATCCCTTCTGCCCCCATGTCTGTGTCAGCCTTTCCTCCTCTCTAGAAATCCCCGGCACTCACGCTTGTGGGACGATCTCATCTTGGAGTCCCTGTCCGCAGCTCTCACGGAGGGACAGTCCTGGCTCCCTGCAGAGCCCAGTGAGGATGGGTGAGTCCTGAGCCAGACCTCCAGCCCCACAGTGCCAAGCAGGGGTGAGGGGAGAATGGTGCACACCTGCAGGTAGTGATAGGGCTTGTTTTCCTCCCAGCTCAAAAATTCAGCTTTGCATGCTTGCTTGCTTTAAGATCAGGAATGAGCCTGGATTTTGTGGGGGAGGAAGAAAAGACATTACATTTTAGCAAAGAGAAGAATGGGTGTTTGTGAGATATTTACTACGTAGGTAAGAAGAACCAGGGAGGCTGAAACTGCAGGAAGACAGAATCCACTCTGGGGAATGTGTAATCCTCCATCTAAAAGCTGGACCCCTGGCTCATTCCCTTCCCACACTCAGCCCTCCTGGCTATTTAACTTACAAGCTTTTTGGGGTAGAGACTATCTGTATAGCTCTGACACAAATCCTGGGACATTTTCACTTGACTCTTTACAGCTGGGGTGGGGGGTAAAAAGGAAACTGTGCTTTCATGACACACAACATAGGTCAGAGACGTAGCAGCTGGACTCAGGAAAAGCGAGATTAAAAGGCTCTGCCAAAGTCATCCCATTAGGCACTGGCACAGCTGAGGCATCCTACCTGCCACGTCCTATGTCCTGTATGTGAAGTAAGAGAGTCATGGAGAGACAAAAAATTACCTGCTAGAACAATAGAAATAAAGGAACATGTTTCCATGCAGAATAACTTACACTGGATGTGAAAGGCATCTAACTGACTGTCTCTTCATTCTCAAACATAAACATAAATCCACCCAAGACATGCCTTAGATCTGGGCTTGTGGGCAGCCGACTAAAACCAGACCAGAAGCTTTCAGGCCAAATTCATCACTGGAGCAACTCCATTGACTTCAGGGCTCTTAAACCACAGAGGGATTTGGCCTGCTGCTTTTAATTGTAGTCACAAACCTGACTGCAGCCTGATGAGCAGAAAATAAGATGTTATCAGAACCACGCACACCTCTGTCCTGCGGTAAGGAAAATGTGCAGGAGCAAGAGCCTTAGCTGGACTGATCCCAAGGCCATATTGTTTGGAGGGCTGGGAATCTGGAGCAGCCCAGATGTCTGTGTTCTGTTTGCACTAGCATCAGGTCTAAAGTAGTGTGACATCCAGGATCAGTTCAGCATCAGGTGATTTGCTCATTAATTTCATCTATAAATCATGTTCCTGCTTTTAAAATGGCAAGGACAATAAAACACACAGTAAAAGGTGTGAAAGACACACAGACACATTCAGTGAGGGAAAATGTTTGCAAAGACAATGTTCTAGGTATAAAACAAAGATAATTTTCAAAACTATATAGAGGACTTGCAAGAGGCTCCTAGGGAGAGTTGTCAAGAAGGGATCATCAGTATAGCTATGCAAATTTCATGAGCTCAGGGACTCTAGTAGAGGCTGGTAAAATGCAGTAAAGAACCATCTAAATCATCACTGAATCTTACTAGTAGCGCTCAGCGCTTAAAGTTCCCAGGACTTAAGTATGTGCTGAATTCCTAGCACATGCTTAAATCCTTCTCTGTTCAGGAATGGTTGAGTCCATGACTAATGAAACAAAAATAAAAAAAATTATGAAAGTTCAGTCCTTCTTTGGAAGGTTGGAGTTAAATATGTAGCTCTCCTACTCCTGTCTTTCAACATTTCAGTGCAAAAAATGTTTTAACAGTGATAAGAATCGGTGTATCTGTTCTCTCCATGTTAGGATTTGCAAAAGCTGTATAGTTGTGAAAAACAGAGCTGAACCTGATGAACAAAATAACAAAATTCTTATTATAATTTACAGGAACACACACACATAAACACGTATCTATCTGTATATCTGTAATACACAGTACCTGGTATATAAAAATTTTATTGCCAAATTGAATACCAAATAATAAGTTAAGCTGACAGAAACATAAAGATCAGCGTTAGATGGCACCCAAAGGAAGGCAGAATTTCCAGCAGGAAATTGCTCACTACCCCACCGTGTTTTTGGGGGAAAATTTGTGGGATACATGAGAAATGCTGGGAGATATTGCAAGTGTGGCTATGTCTGTCCTGGGGGGATGTGGGCCCTGATGAGAGATGTGGTCTTTTTATTTTCAGGGCATACATCCAAGCTGAACTCAGTTGCGAGTGCTGAGCCCTTGGACATTCTTTCACTTTCTAAGAACTCAGCAGAGGAGAAAATGGGTTTTAAGGTGGCTTGAGGAGAGCAGGAGAGAGAAGAGAGGCTGCCAGGCTGTTCTGGGTGCCGTGCTGTGGTGCTGCATTGTAGCGTGAGATCGGGACCAGAGGAAAGGAGCGTAAGGCAAGAACCAACTGGGAGGAGCAGCGAGGCTGTAGAAGGCCTCCTCTGTGCAGGTCCAGTGTGGGTTTGTTTGGCAAAACATCCTTCAGCCTTTGGGCCAGGGCTGCCCTCCCAGGGCTACATCTGGCCACGTTGACATGGTGCAGTAGCTGCCCTCAGATGGCAGGACAAGAGGAATCAGAGGGGCTTAACCAAGACCTGGATGTCTGGGGACACAAGGGGGAAGAAGCTACATTAGAAGGCAGTTTGGAGAACATCTCCACAGCTTTAGTAACATTTGGCTGACACACCAGAGCCTTACGGGGGATTACTGGCCTCGCAGTGCATGGAAGGTGCCAGCTGACTGGAGGCTCACTTCCCCAGGCTTGTCACTCCCCTTTAGGTTTTTCGGACCGTGTCTCCCTTTGGAGACACCCCTCCTCCCTCAGCAGCCACACAGCCCGGGGAAGCCCTCACAGTCCCTGGCAGTGCTGCTTCCTTGCCAGCAGGCAGGGGCAGCTAATGGGCAGAGGCTCCTGAGATGCAATAGGTGACAGGCGTCACTGCTGAAGACACCAAGGGACACCTTTCCCAGTGTTCCCTGTGGCCAGGAGGAGTGGGAAGCTGCTGCCCTGTTGCTTGGAGCTGCCCAGCAGTGGGAGGAAACCTTGCAGATGGTAGAGCGCAAAAGATTGCAGGCAGACACAAGCCCCATTTGATTCCTCTAAGAGCAAGAATAAATCAGATTATGGACAAACTACTCATTGACCTCACCTGAAGAGCTGGTCCTGGGATCTATACTTGAGAAGAAAAGGCAATGGTTTAGACTGCCTCCAAACCCTGGATAACCTAGTTCTTTCATGGATAGATGTGGTCCATCATAAACTTTGTCTGGAAATGAAGCCATCAGTGCGTTATTCTGTGTGAGTCCCTCAAGCTCAGAAGGTAACCTGATGGTTTCGCTCAGGGGCCTTGATAGGTACTGCCCATCCCTGCTGGGTTTCCTATGGACCCCTGCCCCAAAGATACCTGCAGTGCAGTGCTCCTGCATCTCCAAAGGGAGATACACACCTCTGTGTATAAAAAGGAGCCCAGATATGAAGCCTCTCCTATGTCAAAAGGGGAGGATCAAGTCCTGCGAGCCTGATGTTAGTCTGTCCTGGTCAAGAAGCTGAAATCAGCCAGGGTACTTGTATTGCCTCTCAATATAAGTTTTGGACCCTCTTATATGTTGGGCTGAAAGCACCCATGGGAAAGGAACAGTACCTTATTCAAGGGCATGGGGAGAGATGCTGTAGGAGTGTAGATGGGACAGTGATTTACTTCAAGAGCAATACAAGTCCCAGGCCCTCCATGCCTTCAACATAAGCTGCTAAAACTGGGCTCTTCTTTCAGCCCAGAGGACAGGAATTAAAAAAAAAAAGAAAAAACCATCTCCTTGTGCCTGTGCTGCCACCTCCCTCATTCTCCTCTGCTTGCGACAGCCAGTTCGCGCTGTGAAGACACGGTGCCGAGGTGACTCTGTGTGTGTGTGTGTGCGCGCGCGCGCGCATGTGAGTGTGTGTGCGTATGCACACGTCTCTTGGTGCGATTCCTCCTTCCTTGCCAAAACATCTCCTGCTGTTTATTTATTTATTTCTCTCTGATAACGGAGGGGATCGCGTTTCCGGAAGAGTGCCAGCAGATGATACGAGCCCAGGACTGATACTGCCAGCAAACCCATGCCAGCCCTTTCTGCCGGAAAAATTTCATTTTTTCCAGAAGGAAGCCATGAGTGTGAAGCAGAATCCAAATCCGATTTCTCGGCATTTTTTGTTATCGCTCAGCAGCCCACCAGGTGGGGCAATGGAGGGAGCTCACTCAGCTGCAACTCAGTGCCTTAATCCAATTTACAGCTTCTCTTGGAGAGATAATTACAGCCCTGAAACCAGTTAGCACTGTACAAAGAGGCTCTCGAACCAAAGCCCCGATCCTGTCTTTCAAATATTCACCTAGAGTGTCAGGGATGCTTTGGGGAGGGAGGGGGACACTTGAGCTAAGCCACTATGAATGGAGAAGTGTGCAAACAATGCCCCTCCCTGGGACACATGTGCCTCACTTGTACACTCACGCAGGTTTCCCAAAGCCCCACAGGGAGTAACAGTGTGGGACTGTCACCCCCTGGTTCTCCAGCTCTGGGCACCCAGGCAGCGGGAGGTTGCAAAGCCTTCTCTGCCAAGTACCGCTGGCAGACTGAGGCAGGTGGGGGAAGAGAAGAAGGTCAACTCCTTCCCTGGTCGTGGCCACACCAGCTCTCCCATTGATGCTGCTCCTGCAGGCACACTGAGGCAGCCAAACCTGTTCGATTTTTCCCCAGCAATCAGTAATAGCACTTAGTTTAATACAAAGGTGCAACCTCTCTTTGCAAAACCACCACAGGCTTACAGCATCTTACACGCTGAGCGGACCACCTCTGCAGTTGCCTCCTTCCTTGCATTTCACAGCAGCTGGGCCTGAATTTTGCACACCCAGTTATCCCTCCACTTGGCCCTCATGCAGCTGGTCAGACACAGCTCTAAGCTGTGGAGACAAGCAGTGAAGAGAAGGAGGCTGAGGCTCTCTGTAGCAGGGAAAAAGGCATGTAGAGAGATCTATGCACCATGCAGATCTCAAAAACCTATCCTTTTCAGCACCACAGCCCTTCCCCATCGCAAGACCCAACAGGTGATGCCTCTCATGTCACTGTCACAGCATTGCCTTGTGCACCCAGAAAAAAACATCTGAGAAGCTGAGCAGTGGTAAAGTCTGTGCTCTGAATACCTCTCAGATTTCCTGTTGTGCTCACACAGTGATGTGTGGGGAAGGGGATGTGCAGCCAGCATCTGACTGGTGACACTTGATGATGGACATACTGGACTCAGTATACGAATTATCAAGAATGAAGCTTGGGGATTCAGTGGGTCTTCTTAAGCCACATTAACTAACTTGTAAGCTGTGAATTAACCTCCTCTGGCTTAAAAATCCTCATCTTCATCACTCTGATGCAATTCTGGTAGATCTTCCTTGCAAGTGACTTTTATTCTGGCATAGCCCAGAGAAGAACCCAGCCCTTGGGTTTTAAGCATTAAAAAAGAACAGAAAAGACAGAAATAGATTCTTGGTGGTAGGAATGACAGCTGTTGTAGGAGCAATTGAAGACCAAAACACAGAGAGTGTAAGTAATCCACTGGGGCGTATGTACCCCCCTCCCCAATGCCTGGTTCATAGAAGAGGCCAAGCTGTTACCACCAGCTGAACAGCTGGAAGTCCTGTTCTGGGAGCTCCTCCTCTAGGTGTGGGTCTGGAAGGTCTCCCAGGAAAGAAGGGCAGCCAGTATAGCTGCAGCTGCAGCTGCCACAACGCACCAGCTCAGGGGCCAAGGGGAACTTCCCTTCCCTGCCTCATGCAGAACTGAAGGAGCCAGGCTGGCTCCCTGGCAGAACATCCTCTTCCAATGGGCCAGAAAGGCCATGGCAAGTCTGCAGTGACGGAGCTTTCCCTGGGGAAAAATAACCTTTTTGTTGTTGTTGTTCTTCAAACATTCAATCACAAGCAGAAAGTGTACTTGGTTGGGATCCAGGTTCAAGCCCTCACTCTTCCACTCCTTTCCTCTGTGTCCTTGGCCAAGTCTCTCCACTCAGCGTCAACAGTTGACAGCAGGCACTGTCTCTCACTGGGTGTGCCCATGCTGGCAGGTACAGTCAGAGCTGAGCTGTGAAGCATGGCGGTATGCAGGAGCAGTCGGAGTTGGCTGGATGCAAGAGGCATGGCTTATTTGTTCATGTGTAGCCCTGGAGGAACGTGCCTAGATATAAGAGTTTGCAGACCTCTGGTTGGGTTGTTTTGCAGGGCAAACGTGCCCCCATATGGGCTTGTATCTGAATGGATGTTATTTTGTAAACAATGGATGTTATTTTGATTGGAGCCTCCCAGCTATTACCAGGACTCTGTGAGTCAGTCATGTGGAAGTCTGTGTTTGCTCAAGCAGGAAAGGAAGTCAAGAACATAGACAGTCTATTTGGAAAGTCTTCGGTCTCTGAAGCATTGGTAGAAACACCTCTTTCCTATAACACAAGCCCATTGCTAGGCCTCAAAATGTGTATCTGCTGTGTACTGGATACTCATACACTGGACAAGTTTATGAACCAGGTATCCTGGTAGGTCCTCACTCTGGCAGTAGTTGCAATGTGAGGGCCGTAAATATATTCCATGAGAGCAGCTGCTTATATTTCCTACCAGTGTATTAGCATCTAATCCTCTTAGCTTCTTCATCCCTTTTGCATAATATTATTGTCCAGTAATATCAAACACAGAAGGTTTATTTCAAACCATGATGTCCTCCTTTGATTCAGGTCTTCTGAATCGATGCTTTAGCCATGGTGCTTGGCTTTTCCATTCACTGCTCCTGTGGCATTTCTGACCCAATAGGAATGTGGCTAAAGGGCAGCTGGAGCTTTCCTTCCTAGTGAACCTAGGGCAAAGTGTGTTTCATCTGAAACGTTGCCTACCACTCACGGGGATGCCAGCCCTTGTGCACATGATATCCATTTTGTTTTCACAGCACAGCTCTGTCAGAACCAGTTATCCTCCAGGAGTGTAACACTGTTATCTTACACAGTTGATTTGCTTGTGCAGATGCTGACAAACACCTGGAATTTTCTGTATTTAAGAAGTCATTTAATCTGCCTCTCTAATGCAGCCATCTCTAATGTGGGACACAACCACCCTGTTAACAGGCTATTATATTTGGGAAGTCTGGAGAGAAATGAAGTATATTGGTCTCAGCAGTCAACTGAGTTGAAATCCATGGATCCCTTCACTTGCATCCATTTGGCATCTGAGACATAATATTTAACTGTGAGCTGTAGAGAGACCCAGGCACATGAAATCACCATGCTGATTGTGCCAGGGCTAGAGACCCACTTGCAGCAAATCAAAGCACTGGACCAATGCTGACTGAAAGGGGACATCAAGGCATTAGTACTCCTTATCCCTCCGCAAGCTCCACGATGGATGGATGGACCCATTTTCTTTATCACGACACTAACTGCACCCCAAACTAGGCTGTATTGGGAAAATCCAGGAGATCTTGCAGTCCCACATTATATCATATCTTGGGAACAAATCTGACCAATGACACCTTCTCCTCTGGAAGACACTATAGGCTCTTCATCTCAGAGACATTCTCCAATAGATAGGCAAAATCCATAGCCATTAAAGGATTGCAGGTAAAGTCATCAGTATTAAATTTAATTACTATGCTTGGACTTGAGGGTGTTTTGTTTATATTGTTGGCTGGTTGTCTCATCACTGAAGAAGCTTGGGCACATGAGGGGTTAGACCCCTGCTAGGTGGAAGGCCGTGTATCCAGCTGCAGTAGATCAGGAGGCTGGCTTTAACTGTAACCTTTTACAAATAACTGCATCTTTTTAAGAGTTTCCAACCTAAGCCAAATTTTGGAGGCCTTGCTTATCTCAGAATGTCATGATTAGGCCTGGAGTCTTTTGTCAGAGTTATATGCCTGGATCCATGGAGGCAATTTTAATAATCTCCGCTGGAACTGCACTGCCATTAGAAAACACAGGAAATACAGAACCAGAGATTATTGAAAAAGAACAGAGGGAAATGAAAACAGTCACCTGTGGTCAACCTGGTGAATTCAAAGGGCACTGAATGGTTCCAACATGTGATATCTCAAAAGCTGCGGTTCATGTAGCCTCAAACCGGGTACCTAATCCTTTTTGGAAACCTCACCTTTTGTTTCTGTTATAGCTTTGTCTAGAATCATAAAACAGCTGCATGTACAGACAAGAGAAAAGCTGGGTGCTCATCTGGAGTAAACTGGTGAGGATCTCCTGTTCCCAGCAGCCAAATAAGGTTTGGAAGGGAGGAAAGACAGTATGACCCTCTCTCAAACCAACTCTGGCTGGTGTAAATGGCAGCCTAAAGAATGATGGGAATTTTCCCCCTCTCTCTCATTGTGGTCTGAATCAGGAATATTGCACTGAGGAGGACAGAACTGAGTAAAATAGAGCACTGCAGCCAGAGCAGCTGCCAAGCGGCCATCGGGCGAGACTTTGTCAAGACACAGGGACCTAAACTAGGACCCAGCAGGTCCCAGTGGAATCCTGACCCTTTCCACCGGGTCCAGGGCTCTTCCCATCTCTCTGGCAACAGCACAGGCCCCCCCAGGCCTGCTGCCACCGCTGAGCTGCGTGGCTGGAGGGGATGGCACATTGAAGCAATTTGCCAGGCTGCATGACAATTACTGACACAGATGCTCCTGTGTCAATATGGGCTCTTCTCTCCGTTCTGGTTACAGCGATGGGTGTGCCTGGCGGGGACTCCTCTCGGCACAGGCCAGTAGGATTATGGGGTTGGGAAGGGGCCATGTCTGCCTGGGCTTGCAAGGGCAGAAGCAGCCTCAGAGGCTGTCCCTGCTTCTGCCCCTCCTCTAGCCTGTTTGTCAGGGTCTCCAGCTGCCTAACACCCACACACATTTTCCCCTATCCCCCACTACCCAAATACTGTGGCTTGCTTTCTGCAGCATCCCTGCCTCGCTGCCTGTTTGGTGGTTAGGAATGAGGGAAAAAGGCAGTGTCCAACATACTTATGCCAAAGACTCTGTGTCTCTCATCCCCCTCCTCCTTTCAGCTTCCGCTCCTTTCGCCCTGCTCCAATTGTTCCCCTTTTAACTGGGGTATTAGTCATTGCCCAAGTGCCAATCCATTACATCCTCTGCAGGCACAAGAGATGTGAGATGGGGCAGTTTTTAAGAAGGTTTGGACAGGCATAAGGAATTACAGACTTCTTCACCCTCTTAGTTCCAGGATCCATCTTCCCCTGCCAGCTTTTTGACTAGCATCAAAGTCTATGTTTTTGCCTGCCAAAGCCTGAAATGTGGGGAAAATGCTTGGATCCAGTATGCAAACGTCATCAAACCCCATCCAAACAGAGAAATGTCATCAATTTGATGCTGTTAATAGTACATATTGCCATCACTCAGCACAACTCGTTGTTCTCCTGAATGCCTTGGATGGCTCCAAGACCCCTGAGGATGTGACACAACTATTGATCAGGTCTGTACGAGTACAAGGGTCCATTCCCTGGCTGCAGCTTTAGCACCCGGTGGAGAGACGAGCAGTCTTGGGCCATTTGCTGTCCAGAGCTGCCTGACCTTGTGTCTGCACAGGAGCCCCAGAGGAGCTGTGTTCAGGCATGCTGAGCCTATGCTCATGCACCCCACTGGTGCCTGTCCCAAATCTAGACATGGCAGCCAATACTGAAGCACTCTGCCAGACTTCTTGCAGCGTGTCTTGAGGTGATTTGAGATATTGCTGCTTTCAGCTACTCTTCTTTGTTTGCTACTCCATTTCCATCATGGGAGCACATCCTGCTCCCCCCAGGCTGGAGCAGCTGAGGCACAGCCACATGTTGCCCTCTGCCAGCTCAGTGATGGCAGATGGGTCTCCAGGAGACGGGCAGAAGGGCCAGCAAGCTGGGAGGAGATCAAGTTGGGGACAGACCTCATTGCCCACAACCCAGTGCAGCCTCACTAGAATGATGTCTGCTAGCACATGCTACCTAACACCAGGCCTTTCCTTTTCCCTCTAGAGAAGGCCACCATTAGCTTTACTCCGGGACATGTATCCTTAGTGTCTTCTGCCCTCTGATGAGGCCAGCAAATGGGGCTGCCATTCCTGCCAGTGCTCCACTGAACAGGTCTCCCTCAGCCCCAAACCAGCTTCCCCCCCGCTTCCTTCTGCTGAAAAAAAGCTGCACTGCTCCTTTAAATGTGGTGCATGTTAAAAAAAAAAAAAAATTGACAAGCTCCCTCACTCTCAAAAGAGTGAGAAATTTTCATTGATTGATTTCTTCATGGCTTCTTAAACAGATAATTAATTCACCGTGAACCTGCGGACACACCGTCGTGAGTCGTTAATATTGTAAATTCACATATACTTCAATAATCGCCTGACCCCCCCGTCACCCCGAAAAACAGATAGCTGTGCAGCGAGGAGGAGGGGAATGGGGGGGAATCGATTTTCGAAGACATGAAGGGATCACCCAGCAAAGGGAAGCTATTGATTCTCTTTTATAAGACACCGCTATAATATTTATTCTTTTGTAAACAGAATTAACCCAGCATCATGGGTCATTCCTATCGAACAACTTTCCTTGCATGTGCACAGCAATGCTGATTGTATCAGATGAGCTAGAAACATCCAAACTGCACCACCCACCCTGGCCCGCACCTCAGCATCCGCTCAGCTCACGCTTGCTGGGTCTTACCGCCGTGGCACAAACCCAGCTGGCGTTGGGCTGGCCGCAGCAGGGCTGGGGCTGCGCAGGTATTAGCAGCCTGGGAAGCAGCCACGCTTTTCTGACCAAGTGCTGCTGGCACCGTGGTGATCCTGGGATGCCTCATGCTGGGCGGGGGGGTAGATGGCTGGGGAGGGCTCCAGTGGCTGGAGCTCCAGCCCCATGCTCGTGGTGCATGGCTGAGCTGAGACTCCCACCTGCCAACAGTTGCTGATAGAGGAAAGGAGAGGGGGAGTTTCAACACAGAGGAACTTCTGTCCATCCCCTAACCCTCTCCCACGCCACAGAGGTTTCTCCCCCACAGAAGCTTTACGGTCACCCACAAATGCATCCAGCAGCAGATGGGGCAGCAGCTGGTATAAGGACCCCAGCACGTTCAATGTCCTCTCTGCCTACCCGTGGCAGTGCATGCAGACTGAAGGGTCCATGCAGGGCATCATGCCCCAGAGCCCCAGCTCTCAGAGGTCCATTGCATGGAAACAGCATAGGAACAAGGAGCAAAGCTGCCTGTCACTGAGGCATGAGTTGTTATTTCTGGGGGGACAACTGCATTTCACCCAAATGAACGGTCATCTCATGAGAGCCTTGATATCAAAAGTGACAAGCTTATGCCAAGGGGAGGCTTCTGGATCAAGCGTCCCAAGGAAGAGCCACCAAGATGAGATTTAGTCTGGGAATTATCTGCAAATCCTGGCAGCAGCTGCTTTCCTTCCTTGTGTTTATTTGCATAAACATAGCATCTCACTTCTCCATAAGAGGCTAGTCATACACTGTCACTCAAGTCTCTTGAAGATGTATCTGCGTGGGACACGAAAATGTGTTTTGCGTAGAAAAAGATGTAAAACTTTACAGACACACCTGGGGTCTGGAGAAGTCTGGAGGATGTGACTGTGAAACTCCTTGCTGCCCATCAATTCCTGAATTGCCCATCAACTACAACCATGAAGTCCAAAGCAAAGACAGAAACTGCAACAAAACATGGGCTTCCTTTCATTTGCTTCCCAAATGTGAATGTTTCCCAGCAAGACCTTCTAATTCCAGGAGCTGTTTTGCAAGAGAGGTATGATTCAGATTTTTACAAAAAAGAAGAAGAAAGTCTTGGCCATGTTTCATGGGCTAAACCCAGATCTAACCGCCCCAGAGCCCATGGGGTGGAGAGGTGGCTTGGGAGTCTTAAGCTGTGAGCATCCTCCCCGGAAGAACCCTCACAAAGGTGGCCGAGCCCCACAGGCCCGCAGCCTGGGGGATGGTGCCATGCCAGGCAGGACATGTTCACTTTGTCCCGGGCTGGCAGCGGTGGGACAGCCCCGTGCCTGCCCCTCCGGCTGAGATCCGGACGTGCCAGGCCACTGGTGCTCCGGCTGGCTTATCTCCGCCTTTCTCCTATCCCGGCCAGCAGCCAGGGCAAGCGAGAGTGAGCGCTAAATTGTGTCAAAGAATTTAAAAGCGGTGGGGGGACAGGCAGAGGGGGGCCGGGTGGCAGCAGAGGGGCAGGCGCGGGCAGCGGAAGCCCTAATTAAAAGCGGGGCCGTGAGCAGGCAGGGCTCCCATTCAGAGGGCTGACAAAGGGAAGGTCTGTGGAGCAGAACCGGGAGGCAGTGAAAGGAGAGGGCCCCGCGGCGCCCCTCGCCCGCCAGCACAGCGCAGCGCCCCAGACAGCAGCGCCTGGCTGACCCGGCCTCTCCGGCTGCTCGCGCTCTCGCCACCACTGGACGCCATACCCTGCAAATTAGCTGAGCCACTGCCTGTGAAGGGAGGCCATGGTGGCCTTGCCCGTTCTTGCTCCCCTTCCTCCCACCCTCCCCAGCAGCTGCCTCCCCTTCACCCTGGCCGGTGGCGTGGCAGAAGAAGAGCAGGGAGCGCCAGCCCCCCAGGTCACCTCCCAGCTCCCTGTCGCCAGACAAGCGCCTTTCCACTCCAGCAGTGCCCTGAATGTGCTAATTAGCCCCCCAAGCCCGGTGCTGGGAAAGGCCACACCGCTCATATGACAGCCACGAGTGGCCTGGCCCTCAAGGGTGTGTCAACATGCCCCAGTCCTCCCCATGGCCTTGCATGGGACGGGGCAGAGGGAGGCCTGGGCTGGGTGGGGGGTGCCAGCCCTGCGGCATCCCCCTCTGTGAGGGCACCCGATGGTGTGGGGGGCTCAGGAAGGGGTCTGCCTTCCACTTTATGGCTTTCACCATCTTTACACAATAGTGCACAGAAAGAGCAGCAAAGTGTCATCTCAAGGGCCCACTCCTCATCTCCTGCCTCTTTGCCTTCTCTCCCCACATCTTCAGCACTGTCTCCTTCTCTTCAGACCCTTTCTTTCTCCAAATTCACATTTTCCTCCTCTGCCACACATGCTTTGTTTTCTAGGAACCTCCCAAGGCTTCACTGTGATGCCCCACACACTCCCAGTCAGGGACATGCAGCATGGGGAAGCTCATGGCTACAGGAGTCCATCCTAGCTCTGGTCTCTTTCCTCTGGACTTGAGCAACACCAGACTTGAGCCTTAGCAGAGGCCACCCTATTACATGTCCCAAAGTGGATTCTGTAAAAACAAGGGAGAAGACCACCATATGCTTCAGGTCAAACAGGAACCCCCAGGTTAAATCAGTGGCTGCACCACGGCCACATGGTCTTCTCCATCTAAAGAGGAAGGCAGCTCAGAAATGCACCAGCCTTTGCCTGCCTAGCAAAGGGAGAGAGAGGGTACAAGGAGCTGTATGAGACCTCAGGGACAGTGGTGGGATCAATGAAAGAGCCAGGGGCAGAGGAAGGTCACACAGGAAGACAAGGGCAGGTGGTTGGGTCATGAATTCCTCCCCAACCCTGTCCTGTTTGGCTCCCCCTGTAAACACAAAGGTGATGGCCAACAGTTTTCTCCACCTCATGGTCTCCATCATGAATCAGTCCATGCAGAGGGCATCTCAGTGTACACCTGCACCTCCATATGATACCTTTTGTTTCCCTCCTCTTTGGGGTCTGCACCCTAACAAACCCCAAGACCTCACATCCTTGCAGTGAGCACACACCAGTCTCAGCTAACACTCACCAGTTAAGCCAGGCTGACGCACAACCTTTTGTCCCTGTGCCAATGCAGAACAAACCACATCACCTGATTTAGCTGGCCATGTTATCAAAGTCAAGGATTCATGAGCGCCCAGACCCTCCATCACGCTGCTAGCAGCCCTCACAGCAGCATGGTGCCCCTCACTGGCTCTCAGAGCACTCCAAAACCCTGGCAGGAGTCAAAGCCCCTCACAGGCTCTGATGTGCTGGTGGGGAAAAAACAGCATGGTATAGAAGAGTAAGCAGCAGGCAGCAAACCAACGCCATGGGTTAACCAACTCATCTTTGATTTTTATTCCCCCCGTCTTCTCTATCCAGCTTCCAAGGGCTTCCAGCTGGGGCCCCTTTCTCACCTATACACCCCAGAGCCCCCCATTGCACTCCAGGACCCTGAGAACAACTGCAAACAGCCAGGAGGCCTCATGTGGAAACCCAACAACCCTAGCAATAATGTAATTGCCTTCTAAACTAGCAGTGCCGACATGAGAGACTGCCTTCAGTATGAACAGCCTTTCCACCATCACACGCCTCACCCAGGTGCACAACATCTTTTGCAAAGGCCCAAGGGACTGAACAGCTCTGCAAGGCCTTAAGAGAAGGGAAATTGCTATCAGAGACTCCTGTTGACTCCACAGCCCACCAAGGAGGCTGCTGGCTTCTACAGGCCGTCCCCCATCTGTTGGAATAGCAGGAAGTTTTACGTTAGCAATAAAAAAATAAAAAATGCTGGAGTCCAACTGGTGACTGAAGCCTGGTGCCAGGCTCTGCTACAGAGACATCACAGCTGCTTACAGTGCCTGCTCTGAAAGAGGTGCTCATTAAACATTTGCCTTGGGTTTATTTTCCCTGTTTGCTAAAACCAAACATTCACAACAAAAATAAGGGAGGGCTGCAAATCAAAAGTTTGATCTCATAGAAACAAATACTTCCAGCTATATGACTCTGGGCTCTTCTTCCTTTGCCCTCTGTTTTTAGCGTTTAGGAGTTACTTTGAAAAAGCTCACAGCCAGATGGACTAGAAGTGATTTTTGTTTTCTAACCAAGAAAGCTGAGATTTTCAACTAGGAGATCAAGTTTTTTGAGAAGACCCTAAACAGCCAATACAATCTTTAGAGCTGGCAGAAGGGGTTTCATGTCACAGAACCACCTCAAGATGCAGAAAGGACTGTTTTCTAAGCTGGATATTTTTGGTAGAGTTCCTGCCTTTTTGCCCAGCTATCAAGATGCTTTCAATAGCTGCAAATACCTTCCATGCATGAGCAATGAATACTGACAGATCAAGGCTGAGGAGCTAGTCAACAAACTGGTCTCCCAAAAAACAGAACACACACTAATGCCAAGCTCCTCAGAGGAAAATTCTCACCAGCTGGACCAAAACAGTAGAGCTGTAAACAGAATTCAGAAGCACTAACACCCAGATGTTAACAACACATCAGGTCTCCAACAGGCATAGGACAGCCAGCAAGCTAGACAATACCCACAGGTTTGTATTATATAGACCAATAGCATGTGAGCTTTTTCCTCACTAAATACCATTCAGCTGCACCTGAAGTCATTTGAAAAGTTTATTTAGCAGGTTCCCCACCCTGCCCTGGAGTTGGGGAAGTTCTAGCTTGTGGCAAGCCTATCTACTGCCATCCTAAGGGTTGAGCCTTCATGTTTCCTGCTGCCACCATCTTGGAAAGCCAGTGGTCCGTAGGTACTGCTGCTTTGCTTGCACCCCACACCAGAGCACTGCTGTTCTGCATCCATGGGAGCATGACATTGCCTGCCTGCAGTTCTCCTGGTGGTGCTGCTGCACCCAGAGGTCCAGCTGTCCCCAGGCCCTTCTTGGTATGGCACCAAGCTGGTCTCCTCCAGCTCTCTGGGCACCTAGGGGGAAGCCAGCCTCCTTGCGGAGCCATGCTGTGAGGCACTGACATGCATCGATCCACAAGCCGCCCCTGATGTTCTCCACTTCTGATTGCTACATTTTTTGTGACAAATTGATAAACTGCATCTCCACTCAGTTAAAGATTTGATCTCGCTCTCTTAATCCGCTATCAATAAGATATTAATCGTGCACCCGACCTGTTCTGTTCCTCGTCTGCCTGCAAATCCAATAATCATTTCAGAATTCACAGCTGAGTGGGGCACTCCCTTCAAACAATTAATTTCAGGGGAGTCCCATTTATTTTCCCTGTAACCCTCTTCCACCCCCACCCTCGCTTGCCTGTCTGTTGCCTTCTTCCCCCCCCATCTACACACTTCCCAGCTGAAGCTCCTGCTCAGCAGAGACAGGAGGTGGGAGTGCAACTTACACTGGGAGCTGGAGAGGTCTTGCTGAACTCCCTTCCATTTGCTGCTCCACACAACAGATCGACTCCCCCTTGCCCAGCCCCCAGACTTCTTTAAAGGTGGAGGACAAATTCACCCCAAACTCCCTGTGCTTGCAGCCCTGCGAGGAAGGGGGGCACCTGCTGCTCTGCACAGAAAGGTGGCATGCAACCACCCAGCTTGGGGCTGAGGCTCTGGGTATGAATGCTGCAGTCACCAGCCAGAGTCCTGCTGGCAGGACACAGGGGTGAACCTCCAAACCCAGTAAGCTCAGCCTCCAAGGGTCCTTGTAAGGAAGTCACAGGAGAACTTCCTCCCTCTCAGGTCACGCCAATGTACCCACCCTACAGACAGGAGGGAGAGCTCCCATGGCGTTGCCCTTGTGCCACAAGTGTTGTTACCCATGTGGGAAATCGTTGATGTTCAATTACCAATCCAATAGTGATGATAGGGAAAGAGGGCACATAAAATGGGATAATACCCAGTACTGCATTAACTGCTCTACCACCTCCCCTGGCCTTTGCTCTGCCAGTGGCTCCAGATTTTCACCCCTGGCCAGCCAGGGCAGGGTTTGTCCATGCCCAGAGCCACATGCCTCAGGGCAGCTCAGGTAAAGGATAGTCAGGTGAGAAGTCTCCATGTGGGTCATGAGGATGGATGAACTGATGACAACAGACCTTTATCCACATATGTCATTGACATCTTCTCCTAATAGCCCACACTGCTATTTGAGCACTTCTTGATTTGGACTTTAGAGCTTTTAGCTTCTCCCCATGGTCCAGAAGAGAACCAAGCTTCTTGGCTAGCAGTGCTCTCAGGCAAGGTCTCACTGCACCGTTCCTTCGCTGTCTAGCCTCTTCTGGCACTGCATCTCAACAGCCAGACATTTCAGATGATGCTGGTAGACAAATAAGTCTATGTAATAATTTCTAGCCACAGCATTCACATGAAGGCCAGATGCACAAATTAGAGTAGTTTGTGCCCCAAACTTGCTATCACAAGTGCTGGAGACCAAGCACAGAGCCCATGGGGAGGTAAAATGTTGCAGAGAGCACCACAAAACATGCAAAGTCCTTCATTTTCCATGCAACAAATACTAAGGAAAAACCACAAGTTAGAGTGTCCCTCACTGTCAAAGGACTCCCTCCTGATGTGCTTCTTTTGCTTCATCCTATTTATCATCCTTCCCCTTTACGTCAAAACCCATAGGAGACAGAAGCACTATGACCAGAGATGGGACAGGCTGGGAGAGCGGAGCTGTTGCTGTTGGCATCGGCAGGAAGGCCAGAGGGAAAAGCATCTCTGCTCCTGTGTGGAGACAAGAGCAGGGCTCTGACAAGCTCTTTAAGCTCCCCAGGCTCCAGAAAATGCTGCGCAAAGTGTTTTAGCAACAAAAGTCTTGAGAAGAACAAACACTCTAATCCCTTAATGAGCCGGCTGATCCCCCATCTTGGCTCTGGCTTCTCTAAAGACCCACACGCTCCCCTCCTCCCTGGCCCCCAGCCCCCTCCAGAGCAACCCTCCGTGGCTGCTTCAGAACCGATTCAAGGTGCTCTTCGGGATCCAATCCAATTACCCTGCGTCCTGCTGAGCGGCCCCACAGACCGACGGCTCTTTCAGGGCTGAGTCTTATGGCCTGTTAATCCTCCCCTCATTAAAAGACCTTGTTCCTCCCTCCTCAGAGATGAAAAAAAAAAAAAACCAAACCACAAAAAACCCTCAGCCCCGCACTGGGAAAAGTTTATGCAAGGGAGCCCAAAAGCGGAGCATGAAAGCTGGCCAGCAAGCTGCAGGCTCTCCCCGCTCTCAGGGGTCACCTCTGCATAACTTGGGGGTGTCCCTGCCTCCTCCTGCCCCCAGACCCAGCTCGCGCATGAAGGCGGCAGGCAGGCAGCCGGCCCTCGTGCTGTTCTTGCACTGTGGCTTTATTGGCTTCTCTTTAATGGGCCTGTCATTAAGCCAGGAGGAAGCCGGGTGGGAGGGTTCCCATAAAACTAAGGCCTCACAGCTAATGAACGCAGCACCCGGGGGGAAAGGACACAGGAGCGGCAGTTGTAGTTGGTCACGCAGGGCTGGGCTGGCCTTCGACAGCCTTGCAAGGACAAGGTCCCTCCTCGCTGGGAGAGGAAATGTCAGAGCAGCCACTTCTGCCATCCACCCCTCTGGACCCACACATGCGGGAGGGACTGAGGTCTCCAGCCCAGAGCGTGGCCATTCCCACTCCCAGGGAGCTCTCCTCAACAGTTAGCTGGAGGGATGAGCCGGAGATCAGTCAGCTGCAACCACCTCCTAACAAACGTGCAATGCTGCCTCCCTTGGGGTGATTTTTCTTCTCTCTCTTCTGCTTCCTTCTGTCCTGAAGATGCAGTCACAAACCCCAGCATTTTCCCTACAGTTGCACATACTATCTAAAGTCTGACCAGCTCAGGTTCAAATCCACCAGTCTTACTGTAGCTATGACTACCGGTGCCGGTACTCGTTAGCCCGATAGAGTGCAACGAAGAGCAGGACTGCTCCTCTTCTGAGGGGAGATCCACACATGTACAAGCCAATCCCTCCCTGCAGCAGGTGTCTTCAACTCACCCTATTACACAGGGCAATAAGGAAATATGGTAATGCTGACAAAATAATTCAGAGTCAGCATTTTCCAAAATAAATCATAAATCTGATTGTCACTCTCTGGTAAACTGGATTTACACCCTCACCAGCACATCAGAGAACAGAATTTCAGTCCCAGGTCCCAGGAGTGTTAAAAATATTGCTAAAGATGGAGACAAACCTGGGAAGTTTAGGTGGAAGATAATAACAAAACCAGGGTTAGGTTGGATGGTAGGATAACAGCAGAGACTTCTCTCTAAAGATAAGATAAAAATGAAGCAGAATAAAATTAAGGGAAAAACTTCCTGGCAGAGAAACCCACTAGGAATCTTCACTATTTAAAGCTTTTGAAGATTGCACTGAGGAAAAAGACTACAGGGAATATTTTGGTGCCAGAAGAGCCTGAGCAGGTGTTGTGGTACAATAGGTAGCACAGGGCTTGGGGAATCAGTGTTGTTCTTGGCCCTGATACCAACTCACAGTAGAACCTCACCGCAGACTAAATTCGGCACATGCCCAGATGCTACTCCCATCCCTCTTACTGTCTACGTACAGAAGTCTCTTGCCAAATTTAGCCCAGCCAGTCAGGCTCTCAGTTAGAGGTAACTTAAGCATCATGACTTCTGGGCCCGGGAGAATGATGATAATTCCCCAAAGTCTTGTCAGAATTGAGGCAGGCTCACAATCCGCTTGAAAGCAACCACAGAGGTGCTCGGCCTCCCTCCAGAGCTGCAAGAGTTCCTGGTAGTCGTAACAACGTGTACAAAAAGGAGCCACAAGAATGAAGCAACTCATATTTGTGGGGTGAATGGCTTGAGCTAACCCAGGCACCAATGAGTCAGGCTCTGCTCTGGACGTGCACTATCAGGAACATCTCTAACAACACACCTGTGACGCTCTGATGCAATGGGGCTCGGGATTACACGTGACTGAGAAGGATTTCAGTGATAACAAAAGGCACAATTAGGTCTTCCCAAAAGTTTGTTGTAGCAAGAAACTGGAGCATTGACTTACTAAGCATTTTCACAGCTGGTATCTGAATTTTTTTCATGTAAGATAGGCAGCAGAGAGTGAACATAGTAAGGTGGAAGTGACGTTTTTCAGTGGGGTTTTCTTTTGAGTTAAGTTTGGGGGGGAAGGAAAGAAAAAAAAGTTTTTAAAATTTCTGACAACTTCTTTTTTCCCTCCCCAGCAGAAAAATTCCTTACCAGTTTGTCACAGGCCCCAGGGAGGTGAACTGCATGATCTAATTGGGCATTATCTCAGTCTTCTCCAGTTTCTCTCTTGTCACACAGTCTGCTTTTTGACCTATGCCAAGAGAAACAACGTTGGCATGCATCCTTTTTGGCTTTGACAGAGCCTGTTTCTGCTCAGCTCTCTTCCACAAATTCTTTCTAGTTATGCCATCTCATCTGTTCACTTTGCACTTGTACATTTAACACCATAATTACAACACACAAGATTAGAAATCAGACTCACCTTTTCACACCTCGTGCTGTTTCTTTCTTGTTCTTTGTACTCCCTTCAGTAGGACCAATAAAACTCAGGTAGTTCACTTTTTGTTACTTGTCAGGTTCATTTTTTATCCTTTCTTATTGAACCCAGCCATCTGCAGAGAACTACTTTGCTCAAGAACTTGGTCTCTTTCTCTGCTCACCGGTTGTCTGCCATCAGCTGATAATTCCTCCCCATCTATTGTTTGAAATTATTTTCTAAATCATTTCTGTGAATGATTCAAACTATCTTGGTCAATTTTGATGGGATGGAGCAGCCATGCACTCCATTTCTTTCTTTCTGGGTCTTCAGTCACTTTTAAAATCAGATCTTGGGTGATAATTTTTTGAACAAATTAATTTTTCAAACAAATTAATTTTCCATTAGCTCCACCTAAATTTTACTTACAAGCACCTTGTTTCACAAATACTCTGGCTAGTAAACCTGTCTGCTAGAATACCATCAGAAAACACACGTCAAAGAGAGAAATCCCAAGGAAATTTGTTCAAGTTTTTTGTTGGATAGTACATTAATGGAAAATGCTTTCTGTGTAATGGTTGAAATCATTATAGGCCGAGTTCAGCAGCGCTGCTGCAAACACAGACCTGGTCCTTTGACACCATACAGAATGCTGAGAGCTCTGGACTTGATCCAGCAAAATATTTAAGCACATGAGCAGCTTAAGAAATGAAGTGCGTGGTTAAATATCTAGCTAGATCAGAGCCAAAACATTTGGCATCTCACTGGATTGCTCCATAAAAATGCTTTTCATTTTAAAAAAGGTCAATTTTTCATCAAAAGTATATTAGGAATTAGAAACTTCCTTTTTATATGCAATTTAACATGGTTATCTAACTTAATATCATGCCTCTAACCCTTCTCTCCGCAAGCAGTTATTTAGAGGAAGGGTTCTTCGTATACATTGTCACTCAGTTACAGCACGAAGCTCATTTCTTGCCAAGGTGTCAGCTTGGGAAGCCCTCCGTGGCTGTGACCAGTCTCAGCAGGTTCCAGCAAAGAAGGGAAGGTGGTCTGAAGGACACAAATATGCAAAGACTCATAACTTACAAGAGGTACGTTCCGAAACAGTGTTTGTAGCAGGACGTCAAGGGGCTGCCCCAGATGTGGAGGTCAGATACACGTGTATAAGCCAGACTTGCGCTCTTTGTCAAGCAATTACTTGCACTGTGGTTAGTACAGGAGACTGTGAGATAGAGATCAGAGCCCTCTGTGCTAGCTACCAGCATGAACGCAGAGTTACTGTCCCACAGACTTGTTGAAATAACCACAGCAAAAACTGGGAGGTGAAACTCAGCCTTTCCAATGGGCAGAGCGAAGAGCTTTCCTGTCTGTCTGTCCAGGAGCAGTTACTGGGGCTAGTGGTGGAGAAGACTACAAGATATTGGCAAGATCTCTTCCTTCCCGCTTAAAATACCACCTCACAGGTTTAATGGAGCTGGCACATGGCCCACCACATTCTGCTCTGCCCACTGCCACCTTCACCATTCTATCCCTGTACCAGCCACTGGGGACACTGGAAGCCCATGGGGGCAGAGAGGTACGCCAGTATCTCCCAGAAGGGATAGGTCAAAAGGAAGTCAAGTTAAGTTAGATGGCCTTTTACTGAATCGTCCCTCTTGGGGCCATAAATAGCTCTTTCCTCTGTGACCCTCGGCCTCCCGCAGCCCTTCCCCACCTCCCCCCCTACCCCAGCACAGGCTGCTCCTTGCCCTCTGCAGATCATTGTCTCCCTGCTAATTGCCCTGTCTAGGAGGAACAGGTCAGCAGCTTCAGGTGAGAGCCAGAGAGAGCTGTTAATAAGTAAATGATAAAAAAAAAAAGTTACAGAATGAACTCGTTTCTTGCCAGGACTTGCCTTGCAATCTGGCAACCACAACTGTCCTGTTGCAAAAGGGCTCAAGTTCTTTTTCTCCCCTTGACCCAAAACTCTGACAGTAATATTAAGCTCAAACATGGGGCCCCAACTACAAAAATGTGCATGCGTGTGCACGTGTGCAGGTCTTGCCAGCTCACAGGCTGCCCTAATAGACACACTGTATGTCCATGTCTATGTTACTAAATAAAACAAAGCCTGGAAACAATGTGCCCCCAGATCATCAGTACTGTTTAATTAGCTACAGGATCCCTGGCTGGGAAGTGGTTCAGTCTCTCTGGCAGCGCCTGGCCAACCAGCCCCACTAGACAGTATGGACAAAGCCTCCAGCACCATGCCAGCACGCCTTGCACCCTTGGACACCTTGTTGTATGACGCACCTCATGGTCCCACCATGCTCTGACGAGGATGTTTCCTGAGATGTAGTGGGGAGGTGTGGTCTGTCAGCCTGAGCCTGCTGTGCAGGAGCCACGGTGCTGCAGAACCAGCAGTCACAGCCATCCGCTGCTGCCTTTAAGTGCTACAAAACAGACTGAGCTCACAGGAAATGTCCTCTCCAAACCAAGCACAACACAAAGAGAGACAAAGCATTGGAACTGCTCCCTAGCCAGCAGCCCCATCCCAGAGGAGACATTGCAGGAAGAAACCTCTGACATTAGGAGACCTCAGAGCAGACTCATTCCCAGCCCCAGAATCAAGCATCGGCCAGAGGGCCCAGAAAACACCACCCTGGGCTCTCTGTGCCATCTGGCTTATAGGAGATGCTGTGGCTCCTGCCCCTCTCTGGGGCATAGTCACTCCTGCTGCTGCCCCTTCCCAGGAGGAGGTGCTGCAGGGTGGTGGCCAGACTCCTCCGCTCCCCGCCTTTGTGAACCTAACCCTGTGGGGTCTCGTATTCCTTTGAAACCCGAGTTGTGTTGATGGATATATTTGCTGGGTGCCTCCCGTCTCTCCTGGGCTCAGGCTGCCCTGTCTGGAGGTTCTGTGAGGGAGAGGGGTCTGGAGTTTAAGAGCGTTATTGTTACCGGAGGAAGGAATTTTCGGTCCTATAAATCAGAGGCAGGCAGCAGTAGGGCCAGCATACTTGGGCTGTGTGAACAAACTTCATTTCCTGGGAGACTGGCCTTCAATCACCCTCTGTCATACTCCACTGATCAGAGGTGGACATGAGAGGAGTTCATTAAGGTAGAAGAAAAATAATATAATAGGTCCTCCCCATGCATGCACTATTCCCGACCCCTGGGGGTGGCAAGACACCCCTTCCTTGTGCTGAGATCCAAAACACACACGCACACACACAGAGTCACTCACCCTGAATATGCTGGTATTCCTCTGCCTAAGCAAATTTCCTTCTAAAAATGGACACCTCGAACATAGCCCGAGGCTTTTTCTGGCTACTTTTCAGATGAACTCAGTTCCACTGTCTGTTGACTCGCTTTGTAATTCTTGGCTGCACTCTACCGGAGAAGAATCAGGCCCAGCTCTTGGTGCAAAAGGAATCAACAATTTTCTGAGCAAAGCAGAAAGCTCAAAGCTCTCCTTGTTGATTTTGTTTCCTGGCTTTCTGAATGGATTTTTTTTTTTTTTTTTAGGGGGATAATCACTACTGTTTCTCTTTACTGTCCTTCAGCACTACTGATTTTGAAAATGGCTGGAATTAGGAAAAGGGGCGAGAATGACAAGTAGGCAAAACTTAAAACATTAAATAGAGTGAATGAAAAGAAAATATTTTCAGTAAAGTATATGGAAAAAAAATCCAAAGGGGACAATTGTTTACAAAAAGTTTTGTGTTTTCAAAAACAAATCGTGAACTCCCTTGCTATATGGAAACACAGAAAAGAGCTCTAAGGAGGCCCAAGAGACTGGTGGTCTGCCATGAGTGCAGTGGTCATACCAAGTGAAATAAAAGCTCTTCAGACTTCTGAGTTCAGTTGGGCTGGTGGCATCCATTTGTATGCTTTTCGCAGAAGGCATAAATGAAAGAAAGACATAATTGGTTGTTTGGACCACTTTGAAAACACTTCTCTTACCAGTTCTTATATTTATAAGATACAAATAAGAACCAGAGAGTTTGGGTCCACAGGACTCAGGCAACAGATACAAGACAAATTACGTTATTTTTGAGATGCTGACTGAGTCCAGCTTGAGGCTGGTGTACAGCTGGAGCTCTCCTCCTCCTGCATGGTAAACAGAGGCACCTATGGTTTAGTGAGCTCCTTGCAGGCAGTTTGAATCGATGCCTAGTTATGCTGCTGGACTCAGCTCCTGGAGAAATATGTGATTCTGGCCGGGCAGACAAGGGAGCACAAGTACTGCCACCCTTCGATCCAGTGACTCTCCGTCTGTGATGTCTAGAAGAACCAAATCCACCCAGGAGGAAACAAGAGAAGGATTCTGCTTGAACTGACCCTGGGAACAGACAACCTGGGAGCCTGGAGAGTGCACTGTGGACCAGAAGCCTCTGCTCACAACCCTGACTTGACATGGAGGCACCTCACCTTCCTCACCTTTGCACCGTTCCGCTGTTGACTTATGTGCACATCCAGGCAGTGGTGGCCATCTGCAGCATAAGAATTCCTTCAGCCTCTGCTGGCAAGGGAAAGCCCAGAGACCCACATCTTCTGGGAAAAAAGCAGAAACTTGGTGAGCTTACATGCACTGAGGGATACATTGATTCAGTGCATCCTCTGTGAAGATCCTACCAAGGAAATTCCTTTCCTTATGATCTCTTTTGAGAGACGTGGTCTCCAAGGAAGGCAGCAAGGTACATCCACAAGCAGGTAAGCTATCCTAAGGAGAAGCAGACTCCTGCTGGTTTGAGAAGCGGCTCTTATACTGGTGGGGATAAAATGAGTCATTTCTGCTTAATATTAAGAGGCTGAAAATGGATGGTGAAGCAAAACAGAGTAGTATTTAATCATCCCAGAAAATGTTGGAGGATATTCTCAGAAGGTTTCTTGTAGGGACACTTACTGCATAGAAAACATAGAACTGTCTGGTACCAACGTCTTCTCTGGAGAGCTAGATCAGGCATTTCAGTGGCACTTGATGAATAGTCAGTGAAGGATTTCGCAGGCATCCCAGATGAAAGAGGTTGTTGGAAAACAGGACTATGGGGTGACTTTTCCACCCTGGCTGTTTATCACCAGATAGGCTGTTTGAGAATCTGCCTTTTTATTTATTGTGTGAAATCTTTCTGAACGGACTTTTTACACTAATATATAAAAGGACAGCTGTGCTGTTGTTAATGGATATACATCTCTGTTGGCTTCGATACTGTTTAGCATATCTGCATTAAAGAAAAGTTCATTGGGTTTGTTGAGAAGTGCCAGAGAACAAGAATGAATTAACTCCAAGTTCTGCTGGACTGAAAAGCAAAGGAAATAGAAAAATTGAGCTAAAAAGCTCTGGGCGTCACTGCAGTAGAGGGGAGAGAGCAGCATGCAATACTGGTGATGCACTGGGGCACACTGGCTGCGGTGAAGGGCTATGGCTGGAGATATCCAAGGATGCTGTCAGAAGAAAGCAAGTATATGATTGAGGTGTACCCTATACCCAAACATAGTTATATGCCCCAGCCCACTCCCACTACATCAGAGCTCTGTTTGGGTCATTAGTGCTTGTTTTAATTTATTTAGCCAATTTTATCGCTGGAAACACACGGTGATTTACAACCTTTCCTGAGTACACAGATTAATAAGCCTTCTCCTCACTTCCCCTAGAGACAATTAGCACATAGCCATGATGGGAAATGACTATGAGGAACATGCAGGCAATATGCTGAGAGAGCTAGACACGAGGCTGAATTCTGCCTACAGACAAGGTCACTTGAAAGCCACCAGCCATGCTCAAATCCTCACCTGAAGAGAAAAGCCACCCCCACTGCTGGGCAGAACAAACAAAAAAAATGGACTGAACATCTATAGGGGCACAAATGGCTGCAGGGCAGAGAGTATGAATGCAGAGTCCTCTGGGGAGCTGGCATCTACTGGCCAGGAAGAGATGGAGACCCCAGCCTCCTGCCTGTTTTGCCATTGATTTTGTGTGTGTCCTTGAAGCCCCTTCTGCCTGCTTAGACTGCACCAGTTCTTGGAGAAAAGAACAGCTTCTTACTGTGTCTGATTTGGGAGTTGACTGTGCTTTGGGCAGAGGCTAGCCTAGACACCTCCCAGGGTCTCTTCCACCCAGAACCGTTCTGTGACTCTGAGACACTCTGCTCTTTACACAACAGGAGCACAAGTTGTAACTCAGTCCGAGGAAGAGCAACTGTCCTTAAGGCTACAGACTTGACTGCCAGCTTCAGAAGGCTTCAACATTAGAGACGAAGCAACCAACGAGAGATTGGAAAAAAAATAATCTGGTTAATTTCCTCTTTACTTTGGGTTTGTCTCTTGTTTTCTTTTCCCGAGCTGTCACTGTTTTCCCCTTCCCTTCTTTTGTCTCATGGCAGTGGCTTCTCCTGGCCAAGGAAGGACAACCTCTTTGTTGTGGGTTCATCCAGTGCCATGGGCACCAGACCACCCGTGAGGATTCTAGGTCCTGCCAGCATACAAAGACTGCGGATGGACAAACCAAGCACACAGTATGGGGGGTAAATCCCTGAACATGGAGATGTGGACAAGGAAGAGGAGGGATGAAGGGCCTTTCTGAAGGCCACCAAATCAAAACCCTGCTTTAGTGTACTTCCCAGAAATGGCAGAGATTACTCTCTTTGCCTGTGATACCATCCCTCTCACACTTCCAGGCAGCTCCCTTCCTGCAGACACTCTTAAAGACTTGGATTTTAAAACAAGCACCAAGTATTCAAACTCACTCTTTCAAAACCCAAGAGAAGAGAGATGGCAAAAATGTGCTGACAATTTTCACACATTTCCACCTGTTTTCTTTTTTAGATTATTCAAACTTTTTTTTCCCTCCAGTTCTGAGAAGTGCAAAATATTTCTGTTCTTCAAAACAGAAAAATATTCAGATTTTGGGAGAGAAAATTTTATCAAAAATGTTAGCAAACTTGCATTCCTTTTTATCTCCACAGTTATTTTTAAAATTATCCTTGCCAGATATGTTCTCATGGTGAACATGGTAAACCCCACTTTACAAGCAGGAAAACTGAGTCACATAGACATGAATCCAAACATTGGGCTCCTGCCACTTTGGGGCATCTTCTTTTTTACAGCAGAGTCCAATAATTAGCTACCCAGTGTGCTCTGATCTTATAAAGCTGGGGCTGTAAAGGTGCTGTTAATAACCTAACTCTTCTTCCACTCCTCTGCTGACCCACACGCACCACCTTGCTAAAGGAGGCCCGTAGGAAGCTGAAAGACCCTTCCGTTGCCCTGAAGTAACATGTAGGTGGTGCAGAGCTGTGAACACACGAGTCACCAGAGATGACAGAGGAGTGTGTCCATCACTGTCACTCAGCAAAGCCCTTGGCTGCATTTGCCTGCTATCATGCTTTCCTCCTGAGCCGCTCAGTCTGGCTTCTCTCCTGAAACCCCATCTGTGAGTATCTCAGACTAAATCAGAAGCCCTAAGGAAAGTCTGGGTGTGACTCCTGTGGCAGCCCAGCGACTTCTTGGGGTTTGCTGGTCTCCTTGTCCTTTCCTGTGCCCCAGAGAACCTTGTCATTGCCCAGCAGCTCTGTGTGTGCCCACTGCCTTCCTGGCAGCTGCAGTTCACAGGTCATGTGAGGCATATGCCCACAGCAATGGTATAGCCTCTTGAATAACACTGCTGTGATTTTGCTCTCCCATTCAGGTTCCAGCAACTGCATTGTCCTGGCAGATTGTCCATGGCTGTCCATGGAGCTCATTGGCATGGCAGGGCCCGTATGGATGTCTGTAAGGACAGTTTCTAGTGCTCACTTCAAGACATGATTGAGGAATCCAATTTCTCTTCACTCAGGCAGAGCCTGTGCTCTCCTGGGAGTGTCTTGTCTCAGCCAACACCTTTTCCTCCTCAGTGTTGCTTCTACCCTTGGTCTCCACAGATCCCCCTCTCTCTTCCCAGAGCAGCAATGAGGTCTGAGGTGGCAGCAGGACTACAGCATGTTTCTCCAGTAGACAATGGGTCAGAGAGGCCCAGTGGAGCAGCTTTTTGGGTGTAACCGTGCTGACTGTGTTGCCTTTCCCTCCTCTCTGAACCCAGCCCCGCTGATAGACATTAGCGGGTGGGAGGCTGGCTCACTCCAGAGAGCCTTTGACATAAAGGGAGTTTTCACCCCACCTCTCCATCAATCAAAACTTAAACTTATTTGTGCTTGTACGCTACTTCTTAAGTAGAGAAAATAAAAACTGGGTTTAGGAGAGTGCAAATATTTAACAATAAAAAAAACACATTAATTTACCCTTTTTCATTTCTACAGAAGGAACCTTAATGGAGTCACATGACTCTTATTCTAAGTGATAAACCACAGGTCATAAAGCACCACTTTATCACTCTGCACAAGCAGTATAAATAACAGCTATTACCCAACCTCACTCCATCTGATAAGCTCGGAGATTTTCTAATATACATTTCTGATTTTTTAAATAATATTCATGATCATTTCCTCTTGAGCGTTATGAGTCTCTGGCTATGTGGCCCTTGAAACCAGGGCCTGCAAGCCCTTGTACCATCTCCCTGATTTATGGCCACGTTGGTTGGGACTGACGCCCTAATGAAATCTGTGACACTGCATTAATGGGGCTGTTTGTTACCACTGGAGTTCAGCGGCTGGCTGTAGTCTCAGAGCTGTGCTCAGGAAGGCACACGCAGAGTCTATAAAACCCACCCGGTGGGCAGCAAACCTACCCTACCTGCACACACTGCAGCACCATCCCATGCAGAAGCTGCCTGGTGAGGTCTCCGAAACCCATCGAGGGTGCAGATATCAGGTCATGGCTCTACGCCGCAGCTGCACAAATGCAAGGAGTATGCGACAAACTCAGGGTCTTCCCCGGGACCACAGCTACACACAGAGACACACGTCTCTCAAGCGTGTAATTAATACCCAGCCCCCCTGTGTGCAGTCATTCAGTTGCACAAGCCACAGCGAATGTGCACCATCAGATTACCCACTAACAAGCACGTGTGTATGGAGTGTAACCGACACACATCCCTTCTATGTGCGGGGGAGCTCTGCGGCCTCAACGTGGCATGTGGGCAAAGATCACCCCACGCCTCTCTACTGTCCTGTGGAGGGCTGGTTTCCCTCTGCCTCCAGACCAAAGCCACAGGACAGTATGTACAACCTGCCTGTGGTGCGTGTGTGCTTCTGCAGCAATGTTTTCCAGTGTGATCTACTCCCATCTGCTGAGACATCTAAGTCAAATAGCCACCCAGTTCTCATCAAAACTAATGGCAGTTTGGAGGACGATTCACGTCCTCAGCTCAGAAAAACTGAGCCAGCATGTACGCAGCAAAGATCTCGTGTATCCACTGCACAATCAAATATATCTGTGAGACAGTTATTTTAATACCAGTATGCCCTATATAGAGACACATTATCGTGGACTCAATCTTGAAGCTACCATGGCAAGCAGAGAGAATTCCAGCTTTCTGTAAGCAAGGTGGGTTGGTACCTCTCCTTGGGCGAAGTAATCACCCATAATATTTTGACATAAGTACATGCTTGAGTATCTGAACCTATTGTAGGCTGGTTGAAGCTGTTAGTCCCTTTTTTTGCAATCAATTACCATCAGCACACGCCCTCTCTTGAATTTTATTTGTTCCTGTTTTGTCTTTGCTTCATTTTTCCTTTTTTTAAAACAGTTTAGGAAAAAAATGCAAAAATTCATGTTCATGCAATACAGAGTCCTGTGCAAGAGGAAATAAAAATGCCAAAAGTGAATATTTAGCCTTAATTCTGCCCTGGGGTAAAACTCTGTCAGCTGCTATAACCGTATATTACCTATCAAATACTGCAACACAGTCGACGCTTTCTTCTGCCTTAGGTACATACAAGGAAGAATCTTCATTCCTGTGTGCTTCATTTTACAACTTTTAACACAGGGCTATTCACTGAACCAAAAGTCTTCTTCAGAAACACTTTGGTGTGAAAAGTAGTAATACTAAGGAATATTTTGTTGTGTCTATAAAATTCAGTGCCTTTTTTCAGGATTGCTTTCATAGTATTTTCAACAGTCAAAATGGCTTACCAAGAAATCAGGGGTTTGACCAATTCACATCTACTGGAATTATTAAATAATTACAAATAATGATCCATTGAGCTTTAAAATGACAATTTAAAATCAGTAATATTGATATGGCTGAGTGTCATTTATCCTGGAAAGGAAACAGCTTTGACAAGACCATATTTTTTAATAAAATGAGTTTGGTATTTTTCTATCAGGTCTCTTTAATTCCAGCATCATAAAAATGTGGTATATCTTTATTGATAGACTTTAGCTGGCAAATTCTCTTCTCTACAGCATATATATGTTAATGATTTTCTCAGCACTGACATACAATACGTTTAACCAGATGATTTTTCCTTTCACTCAGAGTTACTTCTCTGAGCTGTAATTTAGTGGGCAGTTCTCAAATGACAAGTCTGAGAAATACACACACCACATCTTGTTAAGAGTGTATTTTAATGATGTCTTGCTTGACCATGTTTCTTTTTTGTAGAATTGTAAATATTTCCTACTCTTCTTGTGATCTGTAGCTGGAAGAACACAAGACTGGAAGAGACCAACTATGTAATCAAGTCCAGTGCATTTGCAATCACAGGTGACTTTGCAGCAGGTGTTTAATCCAAAAGAAACCACAAAACCCTTCCCAATGCCACAAACCACAGAGTTCCCAAAATCCTGAACCAAACCTACTTTTGCTCAAAAGACAAAAAAACCAAAACAGCTTCAAAAAAAGTAATAGCGCATCACAGGAAAAGAGCAGAAAATACCTGGAGCCAGAGCATCACCCACTGCTGGGAGCTGCATGGGCAAGGGAGTGTGGTAAGTGAATAGTCACAGCTGATCTCAGCGCATTGCAAATGTAACTCTAGTCAGGCAGTAGATGTGCTCTCTTTAATGATATTACTGAACAGATTACATAAATGAGCGAGAATTTATGTACAGAATTTGCATGTGTTTGCAACTGATCTGAAACTTATAAATACGTTTCTGTATTTACATGCACAAGTAAATTAATATTGATTTCCAACCAGCAAGCACCACCAAAATGGCATTCAAGTGCATGTTTCCAGGTGCAAAGTATTTAGCTGGAGAGCAAAGCAAGTGAATTTGCAATGAGAACAGTGAGACTGTGGATGCAGTTCTGGAAAGAATGATTTGCATTGTTTGTGTTGCAGCAGCACTGGGAGGCTGCAGGCACTGTGGGGCTCTCCTGTGCAAGGCACTGTACAAACATATTGCCAAAGAGCTTCTCCCCAGCACCCGCTAGTGAGACAAGTGCTTCAGCGCAGCAACACAAGTCTAACTCCCAAGTGGGGGCTCGTTCCCTGCCCAAAGAGCTTTGTTATATTGGGTGCACAGCTCGACTAAATGGGTAGGCCATTAAAGATTTACAAGCCATTGACACTAGCTAGCTCAGGGACATTGTGGCTACTGCAAGTACCCTGCCGGCTCCTGCATTGCTTCGTTTTCAAACCCCTGCACTTCATTACCTCCCTGGATGGCTGCTGTCCGCACACACTCAGCCCCCCTGCTCACCCAGTATGACCCCACAAGCCCTAACATACCCCTCTCTCCCACTACCCACCTGAGCCTGTGTCCACTCCTTCCCTCGCCTTCCTACGTACCCTCTTACCTTTCCCAGAGCCAGGCTGCTACCCTGGGCACAGATGCTGGGGTCCCAAGGCGCCATTCCTCTCTGTCCTGCTGTGTCCCCAATCCGAGAGCAAGCGATTTGGGACAGGGCTGAGAGGACAGGGGGAAGAGAAGCTGTTGCGGCTGTGTGAGTCAAGTCTAAACCCCTCTCCTCTTCTCCTCTTCACCAGAGAAGGCAATTACTTTACCAAGGCTTTGGTTTTTAACCAAGGTTTTAAAATCACATCTCTCTGGATTTGCTTTCTTTCTTTTCTTTTTTTTTTTTTCTCCTCTCCCTGAAACTCCTCCTGATGTTTGGTGCGTTTTTCTCGGGTATGCTTTGTTGTTTTTGGGTTGTTTTGTTGTTATTGTTGCTTGCAGCCACTGGAGAGTTCCCCTTCCTCTGGTTAATGGCCCATTAACTAGCTCTCTCCATGCAGGGGTAGGGCCTGGGAATTGCTGAGTTCTGGAAAATCCTCACCAGCAAGGAATCTTTCGCCAGCAACAAAATCCCCTTTTCAGAGATGGCTCTGGGAAATGTGGCAGCGAGGGGGGACAGTGCCTGGGCAGGAGGGCTGGGGACAGAGCCCACAGGAGTGTGGGGCACGGGCGGGAGGGAGCCTGTGTCATTGCTGTTTCTTGAATAAAGGCGCTGGCTGTGGGGAAGAGAGGGGAGAGGAGACAGGAGCCGGATTGTTAAAGGATTCAATGAGCTGTGCCAAATGTATTCGAAAGGTGCTTAAGACAGCCAAAGCTCCTCACCAAACACACACCGCTGTGAAACAGCACAGCGTGTGCCCACGGCTGCAGAGAGACAGCCCAGCTCCCCCCACCCCACGCACATCACACCCCCAAGAAACAAGCTGCATCCCCTTGGCCCATGCCCCACACCAGCACTGCAAGGCCAAGGTGGCAATGCTCCCACCCAGGCACACACACACCTGGACCTCGGTCCATCCCAAACCATCCCTGGTATGTGCAGGTGTGTGTCGTCCCTCCCCCAGGCACCCCACACCAGGGACAAAGAGGTGCCCAGCTCAGACCCTTCCCCTCCCTCCCATTCCCTTCTTCCCAGCTGCACTTTTCCAGGTAGAAAATGATCTGCACCTTTATTGAAACAAATCCCATGGCTAGGCCGGAGAGCAGATGCAGGATTTTCCATAGACCTAAAAAAGTGAAGACAAAGCAAGTCTTGGGATCAGCAAGACTAGTGAAACCTGGTTTCTGATGGCTTTGTGTCCTGACTCCTTAGCCCTTCCTCCATCACCACTGCAATAACCACAGTGGACAACCTCCCCTCCAGTGCCTCCTGTTGTCCCAGAAGGACCCTCATCTTACGTGCTGTCACTGGCTCCAAGCCATGTGCTGTTTGGCCACTGGGCACAGAGGTGGGCATGGAGGAGGTGTTGCCTGGCCAGCAGAGAAGACAAGCAGGTCCATCATTTGCACTAATGTGAACCTCTCTTCTTTACCCCATCATTAATTTTGACACATTTCGTAGACGCAGAATAGTTAGGTGGGCTCCGTCCTTGTGTCAAGTATGGTTGACATTGACAGGTAGATTAAACATTATTGTGGCGAGGAAGACGACAAATGACAGACAATGCCATTACTTAGGCTGGGTTACCTGAGTTTAAACTTACAACAAGGTTACTGTTTCAGTTTCATAAGTGTCAAAATACATCCTCACCTGCAACTGCAGAACACAGCACAGCTCAGGCTCGTGACCGTAAGCCATCAGCTCACCATAGTTTAATCAGGTAGCTCCCATCAGCTAAGCTACAGAAATCACTTTTCTTGGGGTCTTGTGACACAGCTCCACTGCAAAGATGAATTGTCTTCACCCATGAGGGCTGAGCTCCTCTGGGCCTTCTGAAATACCATGGGGCAATCAAAAACAAACCCACACCCAGAGTCCCTCACCGTGGCTCAGCAGACAGGTTTACCAGGTGAGGCCACACAGGCTGTGTGGAAAACAGCAGTGTCAGCATACCTCCTGCCGGTTTCCATGCTCTGCCAATCCATCCCAAACACATGGAACCACTGTCACCATTTCTGGTACCACACAGATGCCTACCTGTAGCACCTCCTAGTGTAGGAAATATTTACTCTCTCAACCCTGCTGTGATAGTCTGGTACTATGGCCCTCTGGGCCAGGACTGGGAAAAGGAGAGGGACCAGGGCTGAGCTAGGTCCTAAGGCCATGTAGGAAGTCTGCATCAGAAAAGAGGAGTGAAGCCCTAACCTGGGTCTCCTTATCTTCTGGAGTAATCCTAAGACTGCCTGCATGCACCAGAGTACATGTGTGTGACACACCACAGTGGTGCTGGCTCTTGTGCTGAGAGGTGCATGGCTGTGCTCATCTGGAGCACAGGAAAGTGGGATGCCTGGTGCTGCTTTTACAAGGGATGGTGATATCAAAACTGCGGCCCCTCTTCATCTGAGAGTGGCTGCCTCCAGCCAGTACACACACCCACAGACACACACAGAGCACCCCCCACGGTAGTTCACATACGGCACAAGGGGTACATGGTGCTGCACAGAAGACTCCCCCACAGCAGAAGCTGGTGCTACCCACACATGCAAGTCAGAGCCCCACGTGGGTGCCTGCTCTGAGCATGCTGCGGCCGTGCACAGCTATTGCAGCACGCCCGTGCCAAGCAAGGTCCACAGACACAGCAGAGATAGGCAGAACTTGATGCCACACGTGCAGCAACCCCATGGTAACACTTACCACCACTTGCTGCACCGGGGCCACCTACCACTGTGGCCATGGTCCCAGCATAGCCAGCCACCTCGCTAAGGGGCATTTTGGGGCTGTATGGTACTAGCTCACCTACAGATTACCACAACTGAAAAAAAAAAGCAATGGTTTCTTACCTTGCTTTTTTCATGCATCGCAAAGTTTATCGCAAATGGAGTAATCAGGATTACCACCATTTTAAAGGCAGGGAAACTGAGGCACCGCCTGATAGATGACCCGGTGTCTCACAACAGACTGGTGGCAGGGATCACAGAGACACTGAAGTTTCCTAAAATTCAGTCCAGTGCGCAGGGACCAGATTATCATGTGGACAGTATTCACGGTGTGATGCCCACACTGGTCTCGGTGGTGGCTTGTGTAAGACCAGATTTAGACCCAGGGTGGTCTAGGACTTGAGGGTGGCAGGGCAGGAAGGAGCCATTCCCTGACAAGCTATTGCCTCAGAGAAAGCCTTGAAAAAAAGTTCTGCTCAAGATCCGGGTGCAAAGGATGCCTGCAGGGCCACCCGCACCGCACTCTAGTCGCTCCCAAGCAGTGAATTCATCCGGCTGCATTTCTGGGGAAAGTGAAAAAAATGCATACGTGGAGACAGAAACTAGCCCTACTGACTGCTCACACTGTTTGACATTAAAAAGTGCTGACAGCAGAGAGGGAGGAAAGGAATGGACGAAGGGCCACTTTCATCTCATGACAGTCTCCTGCCAGCCCCAGCCACTGCGTCTCCCTCTCGCCCCCCCTCCTGGCCCCTAGCTTTCCTAGGCATTTTATTAAATAGGGTCACAGCCCACATTAGAGTCCCTCCCACAGCTCTGGCAAAATGAAAACACACGCCAGTCCCCATGACCCCCACCCTCCCAGATCTCTGGCTCCTTTGCTGTTTCCCCCCACTCCAGAACTGAGATCTCCACCCCACTGCAACCTTGAAGTTTCATAGTCAAACATCAAGGCAAAGGGCTCCAGGGAGGGGGAAGGTCTACCCCATTTTTTTTCCTCTTACATTAATTATCTCATTTAGTTGAAAGAAAGTCAAAAAATGGAGCTTTCCCTTGGCAATTTATGATGCTGGAGTAGTAATTTATGGCTCGATACAACTTTATTTTGTTCCTTTACACACACAGATACACACACACACACATACACTTAAGGAGACACTAACTTGAATTTATCACACTAAGTACCTGCCTGCTAAAAGTAAAGGACTGAAGATAATTTACAAGGCAGGATGGGGAGAGGTTCAAATGTGGGGGGAAATATTTAGAAGAGTTAATGTTTGAAAGTTGGTCTTTGAAGGCAGGAGGCTCCTCTGGATAGAAAGAGAAAACCTAACTAATTAAAACTGATGTATCAGTTTCAGAAGAAGAATGTGCTGGTAACAAAACTGTGCATGGGCAAAAATAACAGGCAGCCAGGTTAACCATGACAGCTTAGACACCCTCTGGGGAGAAGGTCCCAATTTCAGCTTCAGACCAACAGGGTCTGAGATGTAATTCACAGGAGCAGTAGCCAGAACCTCCTGTCAAAGTGGCTGGTCTGATGCGGGACACGCAACTTGGGTGCAGAAGCAAATGTGGGTCATCAGTAGGGTTTGAATCATGGCCATGGCATGCCAGCAATGTGACCTGCTGCCGCTCCAGTTGGAGGAGGGAGGGGACCTTGTGCCGCAGATGTGCCGCTAGTTGTTTCAGCAGCAAGCAAGCACTGTGGATGGCCAAAGGAGAGGACTTGCCTGCCCCAAAATGCTGACCAACAGGACAGGCAACCAAAGGGACAGAGCAGAGGGCTCAGAGAGGGGTAAGTGACTGGTCCAAGGCCGCCCTGCAAGCCAGCTGCAGAGCCAGTAATGCCCAGCATTCACACTTTCCCCAGCCAGCACTGGGACCCTCCTTGTGTCGTGCTAGGGGAGGGTCATGAAACCCAAATCATGACTTGGAAGGGATCCCACACATTATCCCTGTCCACCAGGGAGACTATCAGCAGAAACAGTTCATCCCAGGCCTGCCGTGAGATGAGCGACTGTGCGAGGCACGGGCAAGCCAGTGGCTCTGCACGGCGTGGATGGTGCACGGGCATCAAGGCTTTCATTTGGCATCACAAGTCACATGGAAGAGGGTTTGGGGCACACCTGTCTTGACAATGCCCGCATATGTGAATTGACGGGTGCCCACTTATGAATGAAGGCTCAGCTTTCCCATATCTTGCTCTGGCTTGAGACCTCCTATGTTTCCACACTCGTGTCTTTCCAGGCTGGACCACCTCCAGGGAAAATGGGAAGGGGAGATCAAATGGAAACATCCTGGGTTTATCTCTGCATTTTCCAGTGTACCTTCCTGAAATGTCCTCCTCCCACCTGGCAATGCTTGTGGGGGCTCCCATAGTGCCTTCCCCAGCCAGCCCTCTTCTCCAAACCTCTATGACTGATGCCCAGGGGAGAGGTCCCTCCACACACTGTATTCAGGAAGATGAAGGCAGTGAAGTCTGAGCAATTAAGTATGCCAAGATGAGAAACATGTGCAAAGCATCTCAACTGCTGGTTGCTTTTCTTCTGCACACATCAACTTCCCTAACTTCACAAGGCATGTCTATCTTCCAGCTAGGAATCTGAGCCACAGGACTCATCCAGTGACTTGGACGTGGGTCACATAGTAAGTAAATGCCATTAAATCTGTCAGCTGAGTGCCCGGTGAGCCCCCTGCAGCCAGACAATTCTTCCACCCCAAGGGACCTGCCCTTGGTTTGGTTGGACATTGACTTTAACCCCTATTCCATTGCCTTTGTACAGGACCACGTACATGGTTTCCTCTGTACCGCAGAATTCTACTGCCCTTACAACCCCCAAATCCTTAAAACCATTAGGATGGGAGGTAAGTAAGAGTATGGAGGGAGGCAAGAAATCAAGAAGTGACCTTTTGTTTAAAAAAAAAAAAAAAAAAAGAAATGGAATCATAACAGTGATTTGAGAAATGCTCTTTCCAAAATGTGCCTTGCTGAAAGCTGTGGTCAAGCTGTGAGTGTCCATTTAAAGAGATGAGGCTCTGCATCGGGCAGAAGCACATCAGACAATAGCCCCTGCTTGTCAATCCACTCAGCAGATTTCTAGAGCCAACCAACAAAAGCCCCAGAAGGTGATTTGTATGTAAACACAGAACACTCGCTCTCTTTGGTAGGGAAGGTGTTCTTTTTCTTACTGCTTTCTCTGTAGACATCAGCTTGTTCAGAAATCTTACAGCAGCCCACAGCCGTGGCATTAAACAGGTGAGGAGAATAAGGGTTTTTTCTTATTGATTTAGGGATGGTTTCATTTGTAAGCGAAAGGGCAGCTGTCAATAGACTGCATGATCTAAGACACCAATCCAGAGAAATCTTAAGCACGTGAGCGCTTGGGAGCAAGCACGGGATTCAGGGCTGTTGAATCGGGGCCAGCAGCTTAAACTAGGCTTTATTTCATGTTGCTTCATAACTCTATTGTGCAGATGAGAGCGAAATATTATTAAATGGGAGGATGGAGGGGGAAGAAGAAAACATGTCTATTTCTTGTCCAATAATATTAGGAATATATTTATAAAAGTGAAACGAGACTAATTTTCATTCCTCTGGGCTTCTCAGGGAGCCCTGTCTACGTTGTCTGTTTTGTTTAGATTGTGCACTCTTCACAACTGAGATTATCTGTGTTTTGTGTCTTGTAAAGCACTGGGCATTTTTATATAATAGTAATAAACTATAAAAATACACAAATAAAAGTATCAGAGCAAGCAAGTGATGTTGCAGAATTGTTTCTACCTGAAAAGAGCAGCAAAAATCCAGTTAAAAATAGCTATGTTTACTTTGGTAATAAAAAGTGTGTGTGTGTGTGTGTGTGTGTGTGTGTGTGTGTGAGAGATTGTGCATGCACATGCTTATACATGTGTGCGCGCATGCGCATACAGTAGGTAAAGAGAGTCAAGGAGGGACCAAGTCCATCAAATCTGTAAGTATGTGGCACCTCGGCATCATGCAAAGTACCCTGGGTGCAGTCAAAGCCTTCTGATGCTCCGAGGGACTCAGTGGAAGTGTGCAGGATATTAAGAGTGACAACCCATCAGGTCTGCAATATCAGACCAGTAGGGAAGGAAAACTGAAGCAGGGTGTCAGCTCGAATTGTCGTTACTGCTGTTCAGGAAGCGGCGTCAAGCAATGCAAAGTAGTGGCAGGAAGAAAGGAGGTCGGGACATCTGGGGAGTAATCCCCCATCCCCCAGGGATGCTGCACCCATTCAGGACCTGGAACCGAGCGCCCTCTGCACCGCTCCCACTCCTGCTTTTGAAATCTTGAACAGGGGGGGTGACCATTTGCCCCCGCTCCCTGGTGTTTGGGGCTGAGGAACACAGGGGCAGATGCAGCCCCGTGCCTGGGGAAGGGCAGGAGGAACTGTGCGGTGGGGTGGGAGTGTGCAGCGCTGGGCAACACCAGGGGTGGAGGGGAGGAAGGGAGGGTGGGGAGGGGAAGGCCTATAATCCCCTTGGTAAATCCACGCCTGAACTATAAAAGGATAATCCATGTGCAACCCTGGCCCCACTTATAGGATTTAGCTCTTAGTGTGGAATACTAATATTTGGCTGTTTGTTTACCCCTGTGAACTAATTTGGCAGATTCTTATGATTCTCACAGGGAGAATTTATTTCGATTTTGATATTACTCAAAGCCTTGGGTCCTGGAGTCATAGGATTATATGCAAAGCTCTGAGCAGACTTTTTTAATCCTTTTTCTTAAGAAAATAACTATTTGTTGTGGATGCCGCAAAAAGCTTGAAAGCTGGCCTGCTGTTCCACAACACAATGGCATCAGAAAGGAAGCCACTTGCTAATTCCCTTTTTTTTTTTTTTTTTTTAAAATGGTGTTTTTTAAGCCAGTTTCGCAAATGTGAAAGGGGAAGGGGGATCAAGCCCATGATTTTTGAAGAGTCGGCACAGTCGAACCAGGCTCTGCTTGTACGTTCACACCGGCTTGGTGAGCTTCAGTGCCCGGTTGCCTGCTCCTAACCCAGTGGCATTGCCTTGGGAGAGCAGCGTCGCAGGCAGAAATGAGATCCTTCCAGCTAAAATAATATGCGAACTTTGGGGAAGGAGGGGGCACGGGAAGAAAAAAAGAGCACGCGTTAGGATCAGGAATTCAGCATTCAATTAAAAAGTAACTTTCTAACCTTGGACAATGCAGAGAATGGCTTGAAAATGTCACACACACACCCCCCCTTAAAACAGAAAGCCAGTACAAGAATCCCAGCTATGTTATTTTAATAATGTTGCTGGTTTGAGGGCTTGCTCTTTGATTTTTGAACAGTTAAAGTTGTTAACGCTAGGGAAGAGGTGTCCTTTTTTTAAACGCAAAAAGCAGCTTTCACTGCAAAGTGTAAAGAAATGGAAGGAAAATTACAATTCTCTCTAAATGTATTTGTGGTTGTTCCTTTTGCAGCGTCCTGAAAGAAATTAAAGGTTGCAGATATAATCATAATTAGGAGCAGGGCAAGTCAGGATATTTCCTAAAGGTTTGACTCTCAATTTTGGAAGATACTTAATTTTAATTCTGCACCCAAGACCATTTCGTCTGAGAAGATTTAAGCACACACCTAAAGCGGAATAACTGCAGAAGGGCTTCACCAAATCAGGGCCTTGAGGAGAAAGCTGGCAGTAAAATAACAAAATTTATCATGATAAAAAAATTCTCTCCCTCAGTAAAAATGGAGGCAATTCCTAAAAAATCCCAAACCTTCATAAATCAGACAAACAAGACAGGCAGATGAGAATCATATGAGACAGTGGAAATGAGGCAAAAACAATTTAAATTATTCACACATTTTGAAACTTCACAGGACTGAGGAGAGAAGGTGAAATCTTTGTGAAAAAATCAAGGACAGGAGCAAAATTTGTGATTAGCAGTTTAAACTGGAAACACTAGGTAGAGATCTTCGGAGTCCAACAGCAGAAAGTTTTCAGAGGACGCGTGTGCATCATTGGTACCTGCTTTATTTTCCTCCTCTTCAGATGCTGCTGCGACTGCCTCTCTCGCACGACTTCAGCTTCTCGGGCTGCCTATTCCCAGAGCCAAGCGGAGAACAAACTCCCATCGGGGCCCATTCGCTCGCCGCCTCAGCCGAGCTCCGTGCCGGAGCAGCGCAGCGGAGCGAGAGGGGATGCTCGGGCACTCCGCAACCCGGTCCTGTAATTCCCACCAGTACCCTGGAAAATCTACGTGTGCTTAAGTACACAGATCTGTTGTCATTTTTATCCTTCACTCAAATGCTGACAGCCGGTTCCATTTCTGGTAATAGCTGTTAATAATTAATCTGAAATCATACAGAGATTGGGAAAATATCTTTTAGGTGAGTGGTGTTTTCCCAAATTTGCTCCAAAGACAATGGGAAGGGAAACAACAATGTATCCGTACAGACAAAGAGGAGGGAGGGTTTGGCTGTCTGATTTTCCAGGGGTTTGGAATTATTTCTGTTTCCTCCTCTCTCCATCTCTGCTTGTTTTCCAATGACAGGATTGAAGAGCCCCAAACATTACCCAAAACTGGGGGGGAAACATACTACACCAAGGATTTGAAGGGAGCCATTTGTTTAGTTTATTAAAAAGATCAAGAGGTGACTTGCTTCCCGCATATAAATTTCTTCCTAGGGAAGAAATATCAGGTACTAAAAACCTCTTTAATCTGCCAGAGAAGGCTGTAACAAGAGCCAATGGATAAATGCTGAAGCTAGACAAGTCCCAATTAAAAATAAAGTACTGGACCCTTTCTATTTTGTTTTACTTTGGCCGAGGAAGTCAGGGTGATTAACCATTAGAGCAGGCTGTTACGGGAAGCACCAGAGTCTCCCTTTCTCAACATTTTCAGCTGAGGACTTGTATTCTTTCAGGAAGAAAGTTATTGTATTCAATAAAGGGGTAACAGGGGGACAATCTCTAGCCAGTGCTATGCAGGCAATCCAATAAAATAATTGGAAAGTGTTTTGTGAGCATAAACTGAATAAGCAACTTTGTGTCCCTCAGCTTATTTTAAACAGAAGGCTTATTTTAAAAAAAATCAGGAAAGTGAGAATAAAAATCCTTGAGAACTGAACAATCATTCTTATTTCAGGGGGGGGGGGCAAAAAAAAAAAGGTAAAAAATTTGTAGCAGCAAGGAGGGATCTGAGGCAGAAACGGTGACAGGATCGGGGACAGAGCGAGGCAGCGGGCTCACTGCCGGTCGGGGCTGGCGGGGCTCTCCCCCAGCGCCGCCGGCCTTTGGGGAAGGAGCTGCTCAGGCTCCATGGAGAATCCTGCCTCGCTGATTTCCAGCTGAGCAGCTTTCTGCACTCAATGGCCGTCCCTGCTGCTTTCATGCAGGGATGTACTCTAGCTCAGAAGAGAGCGGTTCTGTTTAGATAGCCCCCAATTCTAGCTTTACCTCATCCCTTCCAGCAGAGTCACTGTAATTAAGATTTGTTAAGGTTTGGAAGAAATCTCATTAATCAGATAAGATCTGAACTTTATTTTCTTTTTAAAGACCCAATTTGATCTCTCTTGCTTGTGATAATTGCTCTCCTCTTCTGACATGGAAATTCATTTTCCAGGCACATAAAACACAATAGATTTCCATTGTCAACAGCAGCAACCCCAGGAGAGTTAAAAATATTCCTCCAAAGGCTAAAAAAGAGTGTTGGGAACAAATCCAGACACAGGCAGGGAGAGGGAACACGAAACGGTGCTGTCAGAGAGAGGGGGGTGGGAGAAAGGGGTTTGTACAGTCCCAAAAAGGAGCAGGGGTGTGCCAGGGGAAGGGAGAGCAGCAGGACCCCCACTGCTACCCTCGGTACATGGGGCTGAGCTGGCAGGTCCTACTGAGGGACCCTGCACAGAGAGGAGAAAAGTTGTTGCCACTCCTGGTCCCTGGCCTGGGGGGAAAAAGCATCCCTCTCCGAGTTTATCAGAAACCAGTACTTCAAAGAGCGATCAGAAAAGCTCCTGGATGGCTGACATTTCACATGAGGCAGCACCAGGATAAATGACACAGTGTGAAATATACTCCACCACATCAAATCCTATCCATCAGCAGGATTCCTGGTTTCTAAATGTCAGGTGTGGAACGGGAACTCCTCGGAAACATCTGAATCAGAGGCAGCTCCGTTCCCCACCGCCCGCTCCCCAGCTCCAGTCAAACCTCAGCGTGCCTTGGCAGGCTCTGCCTCCCCGTCCGACCCACCAGCACAGCACCACGCCGAGCCCAGGCAGCCAGGCACGGGTGCTGGGCTGGGAGATGTGCACGGATAAGGCATGCAGCCCCGGGACAGGACGGGGTGTCGATGTAGCACCTCTTGCCCCAGGGACTGCAGTCCCCAGGAGGGACAGTACAGGGACATGTGTCATCCCCCTGCCCATCCTTCAGCCTCAGCCCATCATGTCAGCCCAGTGAGTGGGCACCAAGCCAGGTGTGGGGCTAACCATCTTCCCCCTGCCCAGGGCCCTGTGCCCTGCCACCCCACCGGCACACTGGTCCCCCCAGCCTGTGCCCTGCTCCTTACGCCACCACATCCCTGATTTCAACCTGGACCAGGAGAGCCCAAGCCCCAGCTGCACGAAGAGGCCAGTGGCTACAAGCAGCCTCCACTCTCCTGAACTGCCACAGGGAGAATAAAGCTGAGCTGCAGTTTCCCAGCGCTTCCAGGGGGCCACACGATCATGCGGTGGCAGCAGTCTCTGTCACGGCTCAGCCTGGCCACCTTCCGGAGATGCTGAAACTTCGGGGGAGCATAGAAAGAGATGGAAACCACTAGTGGGCATTTGTGGCCTCCCAGAAATGGGCTTTTTGGGGTGGCTGGCCAGCAAGGCTGGCTGTGAGTGACCAGGGTGGACAAAGCTGGGAGAGTTTTGGCCCACAGGCCACGGGGAGGCAGAGATCGGGTACAGCTGGTGCACGCAGAGATGCTAATAGAGACCTAGGGCGAACGTCCCGGCCCTGCCTGCCTCTCTCCCTCTCTTTGCAGAGAGAATCTGCAAACATATTAATCTCATCTCACACACAAACCCTCCGTCCTGATCCCAGAATCCATATATTAGGAGATTTACATAAATTACCAGCTATCAATAGGGCACATGAGGTGCAGGAGCTGAAAGCCAGCACCCTTGCCAAGAAAACAGTACAAGAGGATTGGAAAGGAGGGGCAGGGAGGGGGCTGCAGAGAAGGGCTGGGAGCACAGCTCTGGTGAGCGGAGGTTTGGGATGGTAGTGGCTGGATGTGGCTTCTGGGTCTCTGAGTCGCTCACTGTAGCCACCGTACTCTGCTTTGTGGCAGCAAAGGCCTCCTCCTCTGCACGCTCTGTGCTGTGGCAGCTCCCTCCACATCTCCCCCATGAAGGAAGGGCAAGCAGCCCTCCCTGCCCTCCACAGTTCACCCCAATGGGTGCAGTGGTGGGTGCACGGAAAAGAGGACAGGAATGAGCTCTTCACAATGCTTTCTTTGAGGCTTTGCATTTACAGCCTAGGTCAGAGCTTGCCTTAGCCTCTGGCATCCCCAAGCCTCAGGAGCTCTGGGGAACCAGAGCTGTGTGGCTCTGCTGGGGAGTTCAACAGATCCTTGACTCCCTCTTGTTTCTCCCCGAGGGGCTTTGCCTCTGCTGGGAGAACAGGAAGGTGCCAGCTCAGCCGCTGACCACACCACCTGTGTGGTGGTTTGTGCTCTCCACCTTGGGTGCACTGAAAAGCCTCTCTGAGCCATGAGGAACACCGGTGATGTTTGACGAGGGTTGTGAGCCTGGCATGCAGATACAGAAAAAACTGACCCCTCTCCCAGTGTTTCCCAGGACAGACCTGACCTGCGAGGGGGCTGATGGCTGAGCATAGCAGCCCCAGAAGCACTCCAACAAGCACCAGGGTGAGGTCACACCGGGGTCGTGCTAGTTTGCCAGCTCCATCCTCTTGCCACCAGGGCCTGCAGCACAGCCCCATTCCTAACACCCTAAGTCTCAGATGTGCCAAATAGACCCTGGGCAAGCCTGGGGTGAGCTCAGGCCCCAAGAGGGGACAGAGGTGAGTCCTTCCCGAGGCAGGCAATGTGCCTGACCTCTCCTGTAGCATCTTCTGAGCCTCTCAGGCAGCAGCCCTGGAACCCCCTCCAGCCTGCGAAGATCCCCGAGTCGGGGTCCCTTTTGTCACCAGCCCGCGGTCACCTCGGCGGAGAGCCCGCTTCTCCCGCGGTGTTTTGCTGCCCTCGTGGGTCCAGCGGGTACATTGCAGCCCCCCGCCCCGGCTCACACAGCATCCGCGCCCGCACCCGCCCCTGCGGAGAGCCGGGGCACAGGTTGTTCCTGCTGCTGCTGCCGGGAGGAAGGGCAAGGGGAAAAAGGCAGGCAGCTCCCTGGTTTGGGTCTGAACCAGGGGAAGGGAGGCAGGGAGTACTCAGAGGGGCCCCAGGGAAGACATTGAGCAGGTCCCCGGCCCAGCCCTGCTGGTGGTGGAAAAGAGGGTGAAAAACAAGAACCCCCTTCACCGGAGAGAGTGCTCACAGGAGCTAGAGCATCACCTCTGCTTTGGAAGGGACATCACAGGTCATCTGTCCTTCCTTCTTTCCTCTGGACAGGCAGACGTCACAGCTGAGCCCAATGTGTCCATGGGCTGCTGGGGCTGTTTGATAGACAGCTGGGAGTACAGCAAGGTCCTGAAAACATCTTCCAACCTTGGAGTACACCCCAGTATTATTTCTAGTGCTGGGAAAGATAGAAAAGCAGCCCGTGGTGCAAAGAAACAAAGCAATGTGAGCCATGGAAAACAGGCCTGGACTTGATTTACCTGCTAGAGAAACAGATTAAACAGGACATTTTNGTGAGTAGCCAACATCAGTTCTCACACACACAAGATCTTTCAGCAGTGTGACTAGAGCGCACACAGACTTCAGCAGGATTGGGTTGGTATAGGACAGCATATGTGGCACAATGAAAATATGACTTGCATCATACGCTTGTAATTGTACAGCACCTAGCACAGCAGTCAGCATCCATCCTGCAACACCAACATTCAGGTGTAGGTACCTGTTTTCATGTACATCCCTAGCACCTGTACGTATGGTCTGGAAGAGGTAAGCCCAATCCAGGTCTGGCATCTGTTTTCCAAAGCTGAGGCTGAAACTGGATTCAAGTCCATGCCTGGTGCCTCTGACACATCAGGACTCTGTGCCAGGGGAGAGGATTTTCACGGGAAAGCTGCTCCTATGAGACCTCAGTTCAGAATTAGGCTTTTGACCCTCCTGATAGTTCAGCTTGAAACCCCTGCAGTGGCTTGGGCACCTCTGCAGGCTCAGGCCATCCCCACTCCAGGGCTCCCAGCAGCCGCCGCCGCCCGTGGGCAGCCTCGTCCCCCGTGGGCAGTCCCGTCGCCCCGCGGAGCTCCGCACGGACCGCGGGCTCCACGCTGTGGCCAGAGCGCAGCAGCACACGGCAGCTCCGGGACGGGACGGGCACTGCCAGCCCCCTCCCCGGAGGGTCACTGCCGCTGTGCCCACACGTACACCGCCCCTGTGCCACTGCACACACCCTGCAGCTGCGGGTCCCCATCGCTTCTCTTGCCGTCTTTCTTACGAGGGAAGGTGGTGGATTTGTCTCTGTGCCTTCCTCTCAGGAGGGATTTTTAACTGCTCTCCCTCTCTGCTTACCTCAGGCACCTCAATCTTCGTCAACACTGGTGTCCCCAAAACTGATCACAGCCCAGACACTTGAAAACTCAGCCCCTTTGGGTCTGAGCTGTCCTCTCTTGGACCCACAGAATGGCTCCCCATTTTCTCATTCCAATTATTATAATTCTCCCATTATTCGGCTGCCTTTAAATGAAAAACAATGCCATGCTCTGAGCTGTCAGACCCCGGGGCTTCATTATCCCACCACAGCCACCACCTTTCATCGTAACCCTCACTCAGGGCTGTACCGTGGGAATTCACCCACCCACTCCTGCTCTTTTGCTGTCCCTGTCTGCGTGGGCGCTCACAGACACAGGCGGAATCAGGTAGGTATGTTTGTGCCTGGAAAGTGCTGGGCAGTGACTGACTGGTTGTGCACAGGGCGCAAGACCAGTATCTGATGGTGCCTTCCCAGGACACTATCTAATAAACCAGCCACAACAGCCCAGCCTTTTGGATGCAGGAGGCAATACTGGCATCAGCAGGCGCTAGCAGCAGCTCTGCCCTGCCTGGGAAGGAACGAGAGGGTCTGACAGCTGTACAACAACTGCCAGAGGTGACAGCCGTGCCTTGGCTGGCTGCGCCAGCACAGACAGCTCATCACAGCTGCTCCTGAGGAGTGGAGTGACCCTCACAGAGCTGGAGAGCCACTCTGGGAAAGGCAGGTTGTCATCACAGCACCAGAGGCTGCAGGCAGGGATAAAGGCAGTAGCCGGCCTTATGGCAAATCTTCACATATGCCGGGCCAGGCTGACCGGCAAGGTCTGGCTGCTGTTCAACAAGGGCAGCTGCAGGCCAAATAAACCAAAAATCAGCACAGCAGGTGGAGTGGTACCCAGAGGTCAAAGGCAACTTGAGTATTGGGAGTAAGGGGAGTGTGCCCATTTCCACACAGGTTCCTGATGCTGACAGAGAAAGAGAAGAACCTACAGTAAACCCAGACAAACTCCAGTCAAAAGTGAGATCCAGTGATGGGTTTTATATGAAGCAATTGGGGCCTTTCACCTCTGGAGCAAATTCCTCAGAGCAGCGGTAGATTTTCTGTCCCAGTGCCTTCAAAACCTGACAGGAGCCCCTTTGGGAAGGAGGGGTTTAGACAAAAGAAACCAGGAGAATTCCCTCAGTTACCCACAAGCTTACACCAAGTGACTGAACAGCTGCTTCTTGACTTAAAATCTCTCCCTGGCTGTGCTTGAGCTGTACAGCTCTTTCAGGTGTGACAGGCAGACCTGCCTCCGGTACCATAGCCTCCACGTGGGTGGGGACAATAGGACAGTGACTCTGGTGGCTTCATAATCTGTCACAGAAACAGCCAGCACATGCACCCTATCAACCCTACTATTTCTAGTTTGCCTATCTGAGCATCAAAGCACCTGCTACAGCAAGCAAGAGGAGCATTTTCCTGTTCTTGACCTCCGTAAAAAGTACCACCAGTTGTCTCAGAAGAGCACTTGAGTAACAGGAGGGGTGGAGGTGACTGTAGCTCCTCAAAGAGAGCAGTCTTCTGGTTCACCAGCTATCCACAAAGTCTCTCACACAATTTCTCATGGACTTTCTCTCCTCTTCTGGTCATAAGGCAGAAGGAAGACCCATGTGTCATTCTCCAGAGTACCTTCACCAGGGTGACAGCAGCTGTACTTTAACCCCTGGGTACAGAAGCAGCTGCCAGTGCAGGTAGGACCTATTTGCACTTCAGGCCCAGGGACAGATACCAGTTGTCCACAGGGAACCGTAAAGTCCCCCTTCTATTAGTCCTCCTCTGAAGTACCTCACCCTTGTGAGCAGCTCAGCAAGGGCTCTCCCACCTAAGCCCACCTTTTCCCAGCAACTGGTACACGTAAGCTCATGAGTGCAGGGCCCTGTTTCAGCCTGTTCACTCACTCATGCTGAAGGGCAATGCCATGACTGAAAGCTCATGTATGCCCTTTTTTCATGCGAGGAAGGGAGGCACAACCCCTCTGAGTTTCATGCTGCAGCAGCACAGAAATATCCAGAGAAAAGATGGAGATGGCAACAAGCTACAGTCCATAGGTAGCAGAGCAGAGAATGGAAAGGCAGAGACCTAGTTCAAGCAAATGCAGAGCCCTTTAAAAGGGACAAGTCTGAAGAAGAACTTCACATTTGATTTCGACCAGAGCAGAATATTTTGTGGGTATTCTGGGCAGTCCTTTGAGGGTTGGCTTCATCTGAAGGTTATAAAGACACGGAAATTCTATAGGTAAATGTATCTGTACTCAATAGAGGTAGCCATGCCTCATCAGCTTGATTTGCTAGTAGGACAACAACTTCTTTATGGTACTTATGCATCAGCAAGAACAAGAATGCTTATAGATGTAAACACCATGAGTGCAGGTGACACAAGCCAAGAAATAGAATCTTTCTTTCTAACATACCATGTTTAAGGAGATAAGATCAAAAGCAGGAATTTCTTAAATGAATAAACACATGTAATGAAGACAAACATTATTTAACAGCAATTCATTAAAAGATTCTCCCACTGTTATTCTAGTCAATTCTTCCCAGAGTTGAATATACAAAAGTGCAGCAGGTACGATGTCTTACTGAAGTCCAGCCTTAGGCAGTTTGCCAGATGAAGCCAAAGACATCAGTACAGACCTGCCTGTAATCTCACTGAAGTCACACTTTGCTAATGATCCAGTAACTTGGGTCTCAGTTTCCAGTATCAGATCCATGAAAAGGCATGTTCTCATGGTTGTGTGTCAACTAACATGAAAATGAAAGGTCTGATGCAGACAGATGAAGAGAACCTACTGGTCTACTCACATCAGTTTAGGACCACACTATGTTCCTTACGTTCCTGGAAAGCGGTCACTAGTGGCCCAGAAACACTGGTTTTGTTTATTTTTTATTTCATTTGGGCAGTTCTTTCAGTCACTGGTTACTTGGGGAAGTTTTCTCCCTAGACAGGATTGGAATCAGCCAGGCTTTGCTGGACCAAGCTGCCAATACCCTTGGGGTTTCCCATTTGGTGCCTTCTTCACTCCATCTTCAGAAGCTGTTCCCTCATCAACTGCTGAGCAAGTTTGACTACCAGATCCAGGACCTCAGGGCAGCCAGTAGAGCCACCAAAGCTATGTTCCTCCGAGTATTCAAGCTGCTTTGCTGTGTCCCTTGGGAAAGGTACAGCCAGGTAACACTGGCAAGGTGCATTTCTCCTCCCACTCACAGGTAACAGTTATGTCAGAAAAAGGGAAATCAGCATATGGCAAGAGAAGAAAAACACCTTTCTGGTACTTCTGTCACTCAGCAAAAATCACTTTCATATGCTGGCCTGACATGTCTTTGTCCCCTGTAAGCAGCGGGATCAAAGCAAGATGACTGGAGACGGACAATTAGCTCAGGCAGTGAAGTCCCATGGTGTTAGATGTGAAAGATCCAAGTGCAGTTCCAGTAGGTGACAGAGCTCCTAGGCAGGGTGCAAAATAGTTGCCCCCAGGACAGATTTGAACTGCTGTGGGCTCTGCTATAGCTGGGAAGGTGCTATCCCAGGCAGCATAAGCAGATGGAGCCTGGAGGCACAGGAGGTGAAGACGACCCATCTCTCCCTTTCTGGGAGGCCGAGCCAGCCTTTAACCTGCAGTGCCTCTGTGGCTCCCAACCTGAGCCAGGTCTGATCCACCTAGCCCATCAGTTCTGCCTCATTGACCACATGCAACCTCTTCCAAATGCTGCTGTAAACAGCAGGCTCTTGGAGGAGGCTGGAAGGTGGCACTGGTAAGGTTCATGGGCCACCTCCTGGCTCTCTCCTCTCCAAGCACAGCCACCTTGCCATGTGAAGGAAACCTTTGGCAGCTGTCTTGTGCTGGGAGACAGGGCTTGTGGAGCTTGGCTGAGTAATCCCAGCCGCTCCTGTCACTGCAGCTGCATGCATCCTCGTTCTCCCAACCCAAGGATCGCTGCCTCGCTGAATCACCCCATTAAATTGCTAATATCTTATTGTTCTTTAAGATTTCAAAACTTGCTGCGAAACGTTTACAGATAATTTTTTTTGCCTGCAGTCACTGTGCCTAATGCCCAGTCATTGAGTGCCATATGTGTTTATATGCACTGCAATTTTCCACTTGATTACATTTTACCACAAACACTTTCATCCACTCCGCAAAGACAGCAGCAACACATCCATAACATTCAGAGCAGCCCAGACAGACAGAGCCCAGACACAAATGTCTCCATTGGCCAGGGCACCTCAAAATGTGAGATTCCTAAATCCAACTGACCCAGCCTCCAATTCTGAAGTCCCCAAGGGCACAAGCACCTCTATCACCTAAAGGAACATGCAACATTAGCTTTGTGCTCCAGCTTTCCCATTAAACACTGGGTGCTGCTCAGAAATCTGGAACAGCTGCACAACACGGAGATGCTTGCTAATAACCAAGGATATCTCATATTTTCCAAGAGACAGGGGATGACCCAGGCCACCTGAAACTCAAGCTGCAGAAATCTAGAGGGACAGCAACAGCACAACATGCAGCACAGACCAGTTCTGAAATTAGATCCTCCACTCCTGAAAGTGGGGATGAGCTATTGTTCAGCTTCTGACTAACCAGGCATAGTCCAGCTTGTCTGTAGTGGGGATCACAGTTCCTGACTGCAACACTTTCCCATTTGCAACTAGGCAAGTCACCTCATCATCTCATCACAGCACATAGCACCCTGGCCAGAAGGTGAGCCCCTGCCTGAGGACAGGGCCCCCCTTGACTCTAGCTGGCTTGGGGCCACAACAGTGCTCGTGCAACCAGACCACAGCCTTCCAGGAGAAGACAGGCCACAGATGCAAAGGTCTTGTGAGACTGACACCCCCATGCAGCTCATTCATTTCACTGGTTCAGCACAGCACAGAGCAGAGGACACTGTCTCAACTGCAGCAATAAGACTTTGCAGTAGTGAGTCAAGCCTCCACACTACACTGATGTGGCAACGCTGCTTTGGTTCTGCAGTCAAACAGCTCTACCCTTGCCCTGCGATGTCCCACCCTGTCTGTTGTATGGTGTGGACTCTCACTGGAGGGCACGTGACAAGCATCTGCCATGTGATGATTGAGCCCTCTCAATTACCATCTACCATGGTAGATCCATTACCATCTACCTGAGCTTGCCCTACTGACCAGCTCTGCTGACAGCCATGGTGCAAGTTCATTGAGGAAACTCTTCATAACCCCAGGACCAAAGAAAGTAGCCTACAACATCCTGACACAAAGGCTTCTATATAGAGAAATAATCTGATACTTCCCTTACATTCTGGATTATCTGGACTCTATAATTGTTTTAAGGGGTGGGATGAAATACACCCCATAAGGTGATGAGTTCTCCTGGGCAAACCCATAGGATCAAAAAATAATTTGTGTTGAAAGAGGCCTGAGAGGTTGATCATCTAGTTCAACCTCCTGCTTAAAGCAGGTACAATTAGATTAGGTTGCTCAGGACCTTGGCCAGTCAAACTAATATTTCTAAGGATGGAGACACAACCGCCTCACTGGGCAAGCAAAGTTGAATTTAACAGATGAAAGCAACAGTGGGAACCCACTGCTGCAAACTCTCAGGCTTTCCTTTTGGCCTCAAAGAGAGAACGAAAGACAGACAACATTGCATTCTGCCTGCTGCTCATGGCTTGGGAGGGCAAAGACACAAATTTTGTCACTGCCGTGCTATGGGATTCAAAGCCTTGAGTGCACACAACAGGCAGGAACCGTTAAAGAGCTAGGTATCACTAAAGCTGTTCATGATTTAAAACAGGCTTTTGAGGATAGCCAGCACTGGTTGGACTTAACATCTGAAGATCTCATACATTCTCTCTGAAAACTCCCAGCACTGAGATAAACTGTTTAAGACCTCTGCCATGTTCCCTTTTTTTATTATATTCAAGAAAGAATCCTATTACTGGATGTAAACCGTCCTGGGACAGGCCATTTTCTGCTGCTAATGAACGTCTCCCGTCCTTGACTGAACATAAGAGAGCAAACATAACTACCTCATGCTGGAGAAGAGGCACTGAAGCCATTAGTGGTCACTAGCCTGGAACCACAAAGCCAGTGTTCCTCACCCTGGACATACGAGCACAAGCCTGCAGAAAGCAAGCCAGATCAGAGAGTCTAGCTGCCAAGAAGGGCCACCACTGTTCTGCCAAGCATTTATAGCTTCTTGTTCAACAACAGTGGTTAGCACCACCAACACAAAATCAATACTTCCTTAAGAGAAATGCTAGCTTAGAGAAACTCAGCAGTGACCTCAGCCAAGGTCACTCCCAAGACATGGGGCAGCATGTCTGTCAGACGGAGTCCACATTGCCTTTTCGTCTGCTGGAAAGGGCCTGTTAACTCCTTTTTAGTTCAAGTCTTCCTACCTTCCAGAGATCTCATGCAGAGTCAGCCTACAAGAGGCAAAGACATTTATTCCAGATGAGCTCACTGCTCTCCCTTTGGATTTAGGCCGTATCAGCTTTTAGGTGTCTGCCTGAAGAGCGACCTTTTCACAAGGAGAAAATAAACAACAGGAGTGAGGTTGTAGTTTCCCCTCAGCATCATCACTGAACCCAACCAGCCTGCTGCTACTGGGCCCTGCAGCTAAAATTGACTCTCATGCCTTTCATATTGGACTTGATGATCTTAAAGGTCTTTTCCAACTAAAATGATTCAAAGTAGGACAAGTACTCAAGCTCATGTGGTGAATAGCAAGCACTGATGTTTCATAAGGGGGTATGAGCTTCCCAGAGTCAATTAGGAGCTATCTCCTGCCTGGCTACTCCTCCCAGAGGTGCAGCTGCATTGAGGTAGGGGGCTTCACCCTGTCCCATCTCAAGAGGTGGTGACTTCCCAGCACAGCCAGTCCCTTCCATCTGCCCTGCTCTTTGCCCCTCTTGAAGAGTTGGTGCAGTCTTACCCTAGGGCCTTTCATCCACAATGAGCCTGTACACTGCCTTCCAGTCTCAGCTCAGAGCTTATTTATTTGTTTAATAGGAACAAGAGAGACTAGAGAGAATCGCTAGGGTCACTATAACCTGTCTCCTGCCTTACGGTACCTGACTACCTTATGCAAGATCTTTACATCACATTCCATTTCACTTCTAGTGAAACATCTTCAACTTCTTTTTCTTCTTCACTATCTCCTCCACTTCTTTAAGTGTTCATTATAATGCACTCCTCTGCACAAAGGGTTTCTGGACATCTCTAGAGGCCTTGGGTAGAATGGTTATTCCTGGACCTCTCTGTCCCACTGTGGAGAACATCTGCTTTCATGGTAAGAGGAAAAAGAATAGCTCTAGAGGTATGGCATCCCTTGGTCCCATGCCAAGGGGAAGGAGGATGCTGTAAAGCTAATCAGAGCCAATCTGCTCTAGTCAGAGCAGATACAAAATTGTTTTAGGAACATCGGGCACCTGATCCGCACCGTTTTCTTTCTAGCTAGATGGCAGAGCATTTGCAATAGCATGTACCATGGCCCAAGAGCTCCCCCGGCTGCAGGTGGATGGAAGATATCCTTGTGACAACACGACAAGTCCAAGTGAACCATGACAGAGACTCAGAGGCAACTTCTTTCCTCCACAAGACGAAGAGGAGTTTCCCAGGAAGGCTTCCACATCCATCTGCAGAATTATCCCCATTCGTTTTCCCTTGATGATCCCAGCCTGCTCCTCTTTTTTCTCCGACAGCTTTTCCCTCCAGCCACTCTGTTGGAGGCTGATATTTTTCTGAGCAGCCTGATTTCTTCTCAACTGCCTTTGCACTGAAACCAAGATTTGAAGGGGAGCCTGGGGAGAAGGAGGGAGCGAAGTATGACACATTCAAGCTATAGTGAAATGACATATTCATCACAGCTAACGGGGGCCCCACATGGCACCCCAACTGGATGCTGCCCCACTGCCTGTTTCCCCAGCAGGCTCTGCTGGAGTTTCCCCCCCTGCTCTCCTCCCTGCATTTCTGGTGGTGTCACTCCAAGCGAAGAGGCTGATCTGATTGGCGAGAGAACACAAGGAGTGTCAGAGAAGGTGCTCACAGACATTTCTTGGCCGCCTCAAGGAAATAAAGGCCATCGCTGAACCTGTCAAAATGATTAATCGCTTACAGGGAATGAGGGGGAGGAGGGAGAGGGAGGAAAAAGGAAGGGGAGGAAGGAGGAGAGAAAGACAGATGGGATGGGGAGAGCTATAAACAAACAGCAAAAGCAGGAGACACAGGATTGCCTGCGTGCTGGGGAGGAGGTGGAAGCAAGGGGCCCCAAGCTGTGCTTGGAGTGAATTGGTGGCAGATGAATGGGTCCTTCAGAGCCCCGAACTCCACTTGGAGATTCCCACCCCTGCTCACCCCCCAGCTTTGCACCATCCCCGAACATAGGCTCAGAGAGCACTGAGGTCTGCTCCGCCAGAGCAGCGTCAGACCTGACAACCCAAGTAACACAGCCCTGCAACTCCCCAGCTCTACAAATCTCTGCAGTTCACATGAACTGACAGACCAGAAGCTTATTACCGCAAATACTGAGCAAGGTCTTACCGCCCCATACCTGCCCTCCAGTTCCTCAGCCTGCGGTGGCTTGCATCTGACCTAAATACCCACCAGCACCAGTTATTCTTTGCTGCCAGAAGCGTTTTATCCCAGTCAAACACAGATGGATAGGAGCAGCTTCTGAGAGACTGTCAAAGGTCCTGGCAGAGGAACTTGGAGCATCCAAGCTTGGGCAGAATCAGTCCATCACCTGTGGTACTAAGTTCTCCTACAGAAACTACCTCCTTGGATGTGGTTATAAACCCCTGTGTCCTCTCTGTGAGCAAGGGGACTGTCCTTTTACAGAAGCAAATGATTTGACCTCACTCCTTTAGCTGCTTTCAGCTCAGCCAGAGTCTCCACACAGCTCACTGCATGAGGCCAGCAGTGCTTCAGCAGCTCAGGGAGCACAGGGCGTGCAGCAGATCTCATAACACAGACTACCTATGTACAGGAGAGCATACACTCTCCTCCCTTCCTGGTTTCCCAAGGGTTTCAAGTCACATCCAAAGGCCCTCTTTGTCAGGGCATTCAATGGCAAACCCTGACTATGCAGGAAAAAAACCACAACTGAAACTCCAAGATGAAAATCATACCTGTGGCTCCTGCCATCCAGCACAGTGACCTCTTCTACAGCAAGGGCAATACTCTGCCATGTCAAAGTCTGGGCTTTCCCAGGGTTTACAGCAATTTTATGAAGTGAATTCCAACAGCAACACTACATCACCACAAGCTGCCTTACCACCCACAAAAAGCATGAGGTGCATTCCTTCAAATTTAAACATGCATTTAAAATGTTTCTGTGAATGAGAAGCAGCCCTCCCCTCACATGTTTAAGAGGGAATAGAAGTCACTGCCTGACACATCTCCCCATGCAGAGCAAAATGATCAATGGTTCTCCTAACTTCTATCCCGATGAGCACTGGATAAAAAGTCCTGTTAGATCATGTCCTGAGTTCCACTGTTTTCTCTTCCGAGTTCCTGTGGTGAATACCACTAGCCACAGGAAGAGGCTGAAAATCCAAGCTGTTGTCATTTGCCTGAGCTCAGAGCCAGGTAGGAATGAGGCAACATGGCTTCAGCTGTCCCCTTTCAAGGTATCTGCTTTGATTTTCAGTCACAGAAATTATAATGACCCTGACAGAGACCTCCACCTCAAGTGAATCACCCAGCCTTGCAAAGACAGGATCTGTCACTGAAATCGATGAATCCAGTAAGCTTAAGTCTTGAGATGCACCAACCAATCTTGTGTGCCCCACAAATGGTTTGTCATCCCCCCTCCCGAGTTATGATTGTTGATCTAATCTGAGGCAGTGTAAGCTATACCAAAATGTTTAACCTGACAAGACTTTGAATGACAGTTGTAGGAAAAATAGCTAACAGATTTCATGTGTACCGATAATTTGATCAAAACCCAAAAAAAACAAACCAATGCATATACTGGATTGTGCATGGCTAGATGGTGAGCTAAGCCAGCAAACGACACACAGAGAAGTCACAACTGTCTTCTTTTATTTACCTGTCATGCAGGCCATCACGTTCCTCTGTGCTCTTGTAGGAAATGACATTATCAGGAAAAGACCCTGGAACTGCTTTCGCATTGTGTGTCCTAATCTTTCTGCTTGCCAGTCAAGGTCTGTGACTGCTCTCCATACCAGAAACTGCAAGGCTGCATGCAAGGTGAGGGGAAAGGAGACCGCAAAAATTTAAGAAGTTGTTTCTGTGTTTTTTGCTGGCAGTTTGCAGCCAGGCACTGAGAAGGAAGCATGAGGTGTTGACGGGGCAAGGAGAGGGCTCCAAGATGTGCTCTCTCCCTTACTGAACAGAAAGCTGTGAATCACTGAACAGCACAGGAAAGATTTTGCCTGGCTGCCTTCCTCCGCAAGCTTTCCAACCGAGCCAAGACCCTTGCTGCTGCTCTGTACCTAGGCAGAGGGGGCTCTGTAGAGCAACAGTAACACTCAGAGTTACACATCTCATGGACTTCACTGTGGCTCTAGTGGCTGCCTCCATTGTTTGCGGGATATTCTCCCCCCCTTCCCTCCTTCTAACAAAGATTCTGATTAATGATCGCTCATTCCTAATTGTCAAATTTCTTTTCCTTCATCCTGTGTCTAATCACCAGTGACAGAAGCCATTACGCAAATGAGAGCAGACGACTTCCCACAACTGTTCTCGTTGGTAAAAGCCTTGTAATTTAAAGCTCTGATTTGTAGAGGAAAGCTGCATTTCCCCAAGGCGTCCGGGCATCTGTTCCACTTACACTCCAAGAGCCTCGACTTCCGCTCCCTCCCCCCACAATTAGTCCTCTGCTAGCAACAAATATTTGACTTTGTGAGGCAGTAATTAGAACTTACTTTGCATGTGTTTGTCACAGTAACAGCATCTCTTTCCCTTTCCTTCTAGGCAGCACCAATGCAGAAAAGTGCCCAAGACGACAGGGACTTCAGGACTTCCCAGGACATTGATGGGAGAGGTGCCATCTCCAAAACAGGAACAGAAGATGAAGAGCATAAGCCAGAGTGCAAGGAAGATCCTCACATATGTGACAGAAAGGAGGCTTAGAGAGAAGTGCTTTGAAAAAACACACACAAAGGTAGGACTCCCTTTTGCAGTTGCTGCTCTGCTTCCAGGGCTGGGACGGCAGCATGGGTTGACCACGCACCAGAGGGCTGCCAAGACTCTGAGTGCACCATCCTCATTCTAGAGCTTTCAAGAGCAGTTGGCTGTGTTCAAGGTCGGCTTGCTCATTGGTAAGAACTGCTGTAAAGAAGCGAAGCAGCAGTCTTGGCCCAGGTCTCCCCCTTTTCCTCAAGAGCTGCTTTGATGCTGAGGGTGTCCCCCTTCACCCCCACATGTGTTGGGCTGCCCCTGCATCGCAGCTATGGCTCAAACATCCTCAGCCCTGGCCCTGATCCTGACCTGCTAGCTTTCACCTTGGGCCTGTTTTATCACTCCAGAGTTCCTGGGTGATCACTGACCTGAGCCCGACACTGATCAGCAAGGGGGTGAAACAGCGCATCAGTTTAAAAACCCATGTTCTTCTCTTTCTACAGGAAAGATCTGGCAGCCATTATCTATGAGGATTAAGAGAAAGGTTAATTCTCCTTCCAAAAATCTCACTTTTCAAGGAACAGAGAAATGGGAGAAACAAAAGAGAAGAAAGGTATTATAGAACCTAAGGTAATAAAAGCAAACAAGACTAGAAATAGAAATGAAAAATCTTGGCATCTGATCTAGTTTTCAAATGACACATTCTCATACATCAGTTTCCTCTGCTTCTCTGTGCAACCCGAGACATTTCTGAGCTTTGTGGTGCCAGCCGTGCATGTTCCCAAGAGGCACGGGCACAGCAGAAAGACTACAGGATCAGACATAACAGACCGCTAAGTTCAGTGGAACAGAAGCGAGTGTGTGTTCAGAGATGCACCCAGCAGGCACAGCAGGGAAGGGTGAACACCCATGGTCACAGAAGACTTTATCCACTTGTCTTTCCTCCTCCCTCCACATTCACCCTGTCCCCCAGGGGTGTGAGAATGCCAAATGTGGTACCCTGGACTCAGACAGATGTCTGTCTCTCCCCCCACTACCCCCAACATTCCTAATCTCTATTTAACTCTTCCCCACTTTACTACACATTAGTAATTTGTTTAGATTTAGCCAACATTTCACTGATGGTTAGATGCCAAGATTGTAGAGGTAACATTACCATAAAATAACCTGTGTGTTTATTAGGTAGAGAGGACTCCACCACCTAAGGCTGCTAACATATAGCAGGGGTACACAGAGAAACCCTCCCCCCAAAATCTCCTTGATCAAAGTATGAATCGGGTAAAGGACCAAATGGAGGACATTATACCCCAAAGCATAACCAACTGATAGAACTCATTAGACCTGATAGTCTCCTTTGCTCTGTCATCCCATCAGTGACCAGAGCATGGTGACACCATTCGGGTCAGCAGGGAGGGGAATTCGTTCCCACCACCACATGTTGTTGACAGGGTTCAAGGATCCTGTCTTATTCCCAGCTTTCCTTTCAGGCTTATGGAAGCAGTATGCAGAAAGTTGTGAAGACACACAATAATGCAGTTGGTATTGCTGTTTTGAAAGCAGTTCTGGAGACCAGCAGCTTTCACCAGTGAACACCACAAGTGGAGTTACTAGAAAGACTGAAAGGTAGCTTTACACGCACATCTCCTTATTCAGCTCTCCTTCACAGCCACTCACAAAATAAAAGCCACACACTTCTGTTGTTCAACATTGGTTGTATTTAAGAACTACACTTCAGAAGGTACCGTGTGTTTGTCACACCCCACCCCCTGCACACACACCCCTAGCAGAGAACACACACAGCTTCCCAATACCATGGCAAGGGGCATTGAAAGCACAAGGTGAAAAGGGAAGGGGGGGAGTCAGTCCATCAGTGCATTGTAAATGAGCTTTCATGAAGTCAAGTGCAGCAAAACCTGTTCAGACACTTTAAAAGTTAGACCTTTGGCAAATAAAGAAAAAAATAGGATCCTAAAGTTCTGTTAAGTACCATTCTCTCTCCACACGGGATATGAACTCCCACCCTGAGCTTCAAGAGTTGATGGTGTCTAACAAGTAGTACTGGAGACTACCACGTGCTGAATAAATAGCACAGAGATGGGATTTCATTTGAGCATCTTTCAATCAAGGGCAGGTGCCCAGGATTCCTGGAAAGGCCTTGCTTTTGGCCAGAGTCAGCAGCTTAGCCTTCTTCCCCACTTGCCTAAAGGCTGGGCATTGATTAAGTATCCAGCTGAGTGACTTTCGTCTGGATCTAACCACAGCGCTGGAGAGTCTGCGACAAGTAACATGGCAGTCAGACTACTCAGTGACACAGACATATTTCTTTAAACAAGGACCCTGCAGCTGCCAATTACACTTCATTTGTTCTGACCTATAAAGCAGCCAGAAAACTAACCCCTGGGACCTGTTTGAGAAGCCTTTCACCTTTGTGCAAGCTCACAGCAAGTGGTGCAGGAGCTGTCCCAGCAAAAGATGAGACCCAAGGCCAAAGATGGAGCGCTTCTTGAGCAGCATGTTCTCAACACTTTTATCAGAATCTCATGTCAGAACAAGCCCCAAAGAACAAGGGGGAAAACACTGGGAAGTCTCAACAGAACAAATTCTCCACTATTGTCTGGGATGAGATATATGGGCTACGAAACAGCTTCTCTCACCTCTAGCTCTTGGGACCCATTACCACCGCATCAAATATACAAGACCCTTGCACCCTCCCCCCCAAACCAGGGACAGCAGTGCAGTGCACCTCTGGGAATAAAAAAGCCAGCCTCCATACAAGCCTAAGGCTTTTGCATGGAAGAGGAGGGGGAGGAAAGCCAAATGATTTTTCAGGGTGATTGCTGAGGACTCAGAGGCTTGCCTGATTCCTGTGCCCTGGTCTTCTCACTTCCTGGCCTGCCATGTCAAGTCCCAGAACACAAAAAGGATCAAGATAAACTTAATCACATTTAAAGAGAAAGCCCTGACCTCTTTCACATGACTGTACAAGGAAGGGAACCACACACTGGTATGGATTTAACTGATGGACAGGAGCCACACTACATCACACAAACATGTGCACCTGTGCGCAGCCACACACACTCGAGTTCTTGCAGTTCCAGTAAAAAGGGCACTTTCCCATGTTAATCCCAGGAGTCAGCACCCCTGGTGGGGAGAGGGGAGGCTCTGCACCTGTCTGACACTGCATTTTGACAGTCTAGCTCGGCACCCCAGGGGAATTTCTCCTAAAAACATAGCTTAATCATTCAAGACTTGGAGAGTGCCCTGGTATTTATGCATCTCCCTTCATAATGCTACATCCCCTTTTAACCACACTGCAGCTTCAGAAGAGCAGCAGAGAATCCTTCACTCCCCAGAGAAAGCTGTCACAAAGGAGGTTTATCTAGACTCCTACAACACAGATGTTATTTACAGAGCATAGGATTTGCTGCTCACACACTAGATGAATTCACTCCGATCTCTACCCTGTACTAAGTCCAAAGCATAGATGTCTTAAGTTAAGGAAATTGAATCATTTGTCCAGTTGCTCATTACACATAGGCCACCTCACATGTTTGTTTCCATTATACAAAAAGGTGCCAGTTGAGCATGGACAGGTCCTCTAACAACAGAGGACTGTGAAACCTATCGCTTCCCATCTCGTATCCACTGCAGGCACCAACTCACAAACCCAGCCAGGAGGCCCAAACCCCATGAGGCTGACGAAACAAGATCACTCCTGGATTTCCTCCAAGCAATTCTTCAAATGCCTGACAATCCTGAAGCAACACATCCGAGTGCCAGAAGCCACGCTTCCTGTGGCAAACAGGGCAGAGGGAGAAAAACCAAGTTAGTGAGCATGAATCCAGCTTCCAATAAGTGCAGACTCTTTCTTGGGAGGTTCGATTAGATGAGAGTGGAGGATGAATGGGGTACTAACGGTTTTGCAGTTCCAGTAGCCCCCTTCATTGTAGTGGGGCAGGGATGGGCCAGGAGACCCATCAGTCTGTTAAGTGCTGCGTGCAATACTAGCGCTCAGTATCTTCCATTGCTTGTGAACAAAGCAGCTCCAACATCAGTCACCCGGGCAGCCAGGCATTAGTCATACCGTCCCTTAATCATCATATTCAACAAAGGACCCACCTGTTAAAAGCGAAAACAGATCATTAGCCAGGACAGTTACACAGAAATGGCAGCTGCAGAGCCTGCTCCCTCTGCATCCCAACACCTTATGAGCTCAGCAGCCCAGGGCAGAGGATCTCAGCCCATAAACTGAGCCTAAGGTACACTGAATCATTTTAAAAGTGTTTTTGTAGATAAAACATTGGGGCACTCTTGAGCACATCCTCAAATACCCTACCAAAATTGCAGGGTTCTCTGCTAACACCCAACTTTAGTTGTCATCAAAACATTGTATCAATGGTATGTATTTGAAACTTTTTAACTTCCCACCCTAGATTTGTGATTTCTCAGTAGATGCTATTAAAAAGAGCCAACAGTCATCAGGGGTTGCTTTTTCCAGGGCAGAGAAGGAACATTCTTACTCATTGAATCCTCTCTGGTCCTTGGGATCACCTGGAAGGAAGGCTAGGACTGATGACTTTGCTAAAGTTTTGTTTCAGTCAAGACCACTTCCATTTCTCAGCACTGTCTGATCACTGAGGGAAGTTCAGTGTGCTATGGCAGTAAGATAATCTCAAGAGAGGTGCTTGATCTCACACAAGTGTGCTAAAGAGGAGTTCCTGCACAGTGGTAAGGGTTACAGACCATGAAAACATTTCTATGCATATCACGTATTTCCCCTTCCAGATCAGCAGATCTTCAAAATCATACTTTTAGTAGTTCAATCTGGGTTGTTTTTTTTTAAATAGGAGTTAGTTAAAATTGCGAAGAATTCAGAGATGACAGAGACATGCATTAAGGGGGAAGCACATAAGATTTCTCATTTAACAGACTTGGATTCAACAGGTAAAACAGTTCCTTTTTTTTTTTTTTTTTTTTTTCCTTTCTCCAAATACTGGGTATCATTGCTGCACAGAATGCTAAGGAGAGTTTAAAGAGCAATGCTTTCCTGGCAGTGCCCAAAGCCAAAGTATGCCTTCCCCCACATACAAGAACAATTACTCCACTGTTTGTAGTGGTCCTCTCCAGAATTATAATTTAAAGAGCTTGCCTTTTTGTAGCCAAAGGACCTTCTGAAGACAGCAGGAAGAACCGTTCACAGCAACAGAGCAACCCTTTCTCCTACCCTCACTGTGACACCTGCAGAGCCAAATAGTTGGCATCTCGAGTTTTGCATTAAGCCATAACGATTTCAACAGCACTGACTATATGGTTCTTTTTTGTACCTCTTGTGGATTTCCTAAGGCTTCTCCCAACATCTTCTCAATGTTCCTCATTATCGCCACTTTCTGATGAGCCTTTAACGGATACTCAATTCTCTTTGGGGTTGGGGCACCCTGAAATATCAAAGATAGCTCATTGCATGCTTTCTGAATTGGCAGATTATTCCACCTTCTCCCAGCCACCCGGTTCTTCAAACACCACTCAAAAGGGAGAAAGTAGCTTTCAGCTTTAAAGCAAAGGATTTGGTGCCATGAAGTTCTCATATTGACAGCACATGCTAATACATCCCACCTGAAAAAATCCTCTGGGACAGATCTATCCAAGCTGTGCAGGAAGGTGCTTGTACTCACCTTGTACCAGAAGTTCACAGTGATGGTAATGCCCCCATTCAGGAGAGACTCAATGTGGTGCCACCTGCATGGAAACCACACAAAAAAGAAAAGAAACTATTGCTGTAGCTTATAGTGAAATACCTTGGATGGATGAGTTCAGACTGCACTAGACAAGCCTTGCCCTATATCTCCATCATCAAGACCTCAGAACTTCTGGAAAACTCTCCTTATTTAAATATAGATCCTTTTCTCACACACGTTAGTGGAGTACTTGCACAATAACATAGCGTCAGGAAGAATTACCACTCCCATCTAACAGACAGGAAGTAGAAGCAGATTGGCCCAAAATATTCCAGAACATATCATACTTGCTGGAGAAGTCAAACCAAAGAGAGGTTGTGGCAGCCACATCCCTGGAAGTGTTTAAGGCCAGGCTAGATGAGGCTTTGGGCAACCTGGTGTAGTGGAGTGTGTGGAACCAAATGATCTTTGAGGTCCCTTCCAACCCAAACCATTTTACGATTGTATGAAAATTCTCTTAAGAGCCAACCCAACACTTTAAGCAGAAGACTTTTTAAACCTTTGTTTGCTGATCGCTGTGCAGTCCCAACATCCTTCTTACCAGTACATGGGTATGTACAGGACATCCCCTGGACCCACCACCGTCTCATAGCCAACCACGCTCCGGAAGTTTGGAAACTTCTCATAGTCAGGATTGTCAAAGTCCACCTAATGGAAGAAAACATTAAGAAACTCAAAAGAACTTCTGGCAATGACAATCCTCATTATTGGCTCTCAGTATCAAATCCTCTGCATTTTCTCTATATGGCTTTTACATTCCATTCATGTCTTAACTCCATTGTGGGGTTCTGCAGTACCCTCAAAGTACCACCAACTAAGACATCTGCGCAGATCTGTGTTTGACCTAGTGATCAATGAAACAGAACAGAGAAGGCAGAAACTGCAGCCCAACTGTGCTATCAGCAAGACATTTACGGCCCTAGCACTTGCAAGTCAGGATCAGACACAAACAGGAACACCACCAATCCTTTCGTCTCTTTTTAATGTACTCAGCAGCTAACAGATCTGAACGCAGGTTTTGCAAAAGCTCAGCAAGTGGTATGCAGCTTTAACTCCAGTGCAGCTTCCTCCCACCCAGCATCCCCACAAATGCCCTATTTTATCATGGAGCAGAGAACAGATCTGCCTCTCACCTGGCTCTGTCTGTCACACGGATGGTGCACAGGATAAGGGTAGAGGCATTCAAACTGATCAGGAGGGAACAGGATACACCTCTTGTAACCCTTAATCTGAGCAAAGAAGTTCTGCTGCTCATCATAATGAGCTGGTGTCACATTTCCTACAGGGAGAGAAAAGATGATGATCGAGACACTGTTATGTACATGTATGAAAGATGGAAGCAAGTTATATTCCTTGATAAAGACAGTAAATACACTCCCACATATTCAGAAAACTAAATAAGGAAAATGACCGCAGGAATGTTACAAACTGATTGCTGCATCAGTCAGCCTTTATTGAGCAGTTGCGATCCCACTTAATTTCCCTTCTAAATCCCTATTCAGCAACTCAAGCTCTACAGGATTAGGATTTCCAGCTTGTTTCCATGAACAGCAGATGGTGAGTGTTGACAGGAAGCTTTTTCATAAAACACTGTTTAGATGACAAGTTGTGGAACAGAATTACTAGTCTAGAGAAAAGGAGTCTAACAGTCTGATTTTGAAAAAAAGTCCTAGCAGTTTTGCAAGAAAACAAGTAAACACATCTCTGTCATTGGGGGTACCAATAGCACCTCCTCATTCTGATTAACAGTTATGAAGCTTGACTGTTGCCACTAGATCTTGAATTTAATCAAATATTTATTTAAATAGAGTGGGTCATTTTATACCCCTCAGAACAACATTTTTCAGTCTGTTTGCCAATTCAGATATTACTTTTAGCTTGTTTTTATATGGGTTTTCACTAAAGAGAATTAAGGTAACAGTTAACCCCCTAACTTCATTAAATAGATCATACAATCACATGCTCCTGTAAAGACACTCCTTTTTCTAGCACACACTGGTTCAAGACAATTCCTGGGTTCTTGTGCATAACCTGTCGATAACAGGTTTTTAGCCATCACTTTATGACCTGTAAGGAAGCGTTGAAGTCCTTTTCTATGAAGTTCTCTTCTCTCAGCTAGTCAAACAAGTGGCAAACTACTGTAAAGTTGAGTACAACTTGTCACAAAGGAGAAAAAATATCTGCTGTCAGAACTGAACAGCCATGAACTGCCAAGTAATTAGAATTGGTCCAATATAACTGGATGTGATGGCCACATTGATTATAGGCCATCCCACTTCACAGAACTGTGTACATTCCTTGCCCCGTTATTGAGATTACTTTCTACTAGAATGCTCTCCTTTTCAACAGTGTAGTAGTACCTCCGTCTTCTAAGGCACCTGCCTGTGAGTCAGTCTCCACATGGATTTGGAACTCCACTCCATCCAGATATTTTTAGGATTTACCCACCTTCAAGTTCTCCAGTGCCCTCTAACTTTCCGAGAACAAATTCAGCTTTTAATTGAAAGAGAATTCCTCCCCACAGCGTACCAGATCAAATAAAAACAAATGCTTCACAGATCAACATTTACTCCTGGGTAGACATTGGACATGCTAAGACACAACTTAGCTCAACTTGCAAACCCTTTTGCATTTTAAATCTGTGGACTGTGAGCATTTTAAGTCTACAGCATCTGAAGCATCCAAACAATAAACAGGTCTCAGAATATGATTAGCAATTCCTGAAAACACAGCCCTACCAGCATCACACAGAGCCTTTCCATGAGGAGATTACATCCAGGCATTCAAGTACGTCCCTAGGGAAACAAAGGCTATTCCTTTGGTGGTTTCCTCTCTATAATCCAAGTTAAGTTGTGACAACAGTCCTCTCCCAACACAAAGCTTAAAGAGCCTGCTCTGAAAGAACACTTATGAACTAGTGGAAAATCCATTTGAAAGACCTTCTGAAACTGAAATACAGAGCTGCTGACCAAATTGTCTCCCCTCCTCCTCCAGTCAGAGGAAACCACTTACCTTCCATGCCAATAAGAAGCAAGTTAGAAGTCAGTTGACCCCAGCCACGTTTCCCTTGCTGCTTGTTAATCCAGTTCCAGTTGAAGCCAAGGAAATCCACAACAATCTTCCTTCCAACTGTGTCATTCAGGGTTTGCTGCAGATATAGCCTGTATTTTCCCAGAGACAAGCAGAAATCAAGCATTAAGCTTTGCCATAAAGACCTATCTCCCAATCTCTTCAGAAAGATTTCAAAACAAAGAAACATAACTCCTAGAGATTCTGTTCTATCGCCACATGCCACAAAGACCTGTGGAAGGAAACAGTTTCAAAAAGTCCTCAGACTTCACTGAAAGACTTCCTGGTACAGAAGGGAACAGAACTCAGTTCTGCTTGAACAGTCACAAAGAAAAAAAAAAAAAATTTAGAGCAAGAACAACCGCCTCACAGTGCAGGAGAAGAAAACTGTAAACTGGCCACTATCAAGTATCAAACACACTCATGAACAATCCCCAGATAAATGCCACTACTCTCTTTCATCTGCAATAAAAGTTACCTCTTCTACTAGAAATGTGTGAAGGCCAGAAAGAGCTCAGCAAACTCTGCATGTTTCAGTATCAAGTTAATTTAAAACCATTCTTACATTTAGACAAAGAGGATCAGACGAATTGAACATCTGTTTAACAATCACAGTATTACAGAATACTGTCTGTCTACAATGCTGGAAGGAAAATGCATTTTTAAGCTCAAGGACTGCCTTCTCTCTTGGAAAAAGCACACCTGAAGCTAAGAAAGAAGAGAAAGGCAGAAGAGAAAGGCACAACCAAGGAGAGGACACAGACACAGAGTTCCTTCCAATTCAGACACAATTAAGCATCCATAAGTCTTTTTAGAGAGCTGGTCACAGATAAAATTAACTGAGGGTTTAAGTACAGTTGTTAATAGTTGTATTCCATATAAATGTGAAGCTCCTCTCAGTAAGTTACAGCTCTGTTAGTGGTGTAGGTCATCACCACCACCAAATACACTGCACGTATGCAACCTTTTCTCATCTTTCTGAAAGAGAGTTAGCACCAGCTACCTTGGTATTCTGTAAAAAAGGCTGAGAGCTATAGCCTGTACCTTTTAATCAGATAACTAAGTCCCTCTACTAATACCATGGTCTGCCAAAAGAAAGTGAATCTTAAGGTTTTCTCTATCCAAACCCTGCCTCAGACGGAGAAGGAAATAAATCTCTGCAGACAATATGAACAGTTTAATTAACTAATGGTATGACTTTTTCAATCAGCTAACAAGGCTGCTGTCAAGTAGCAGCCCTGCAGGAAAAGCAGGGCTATAAAAAAAATGAAAAGTTTGAGAGGTTTTAATCATCAGCACTCACTGAAGAGAAACTTACCCCCTACTTAGACCAGCAGAAATGGAGAAACCTCCACATATCGCTTACCTCTCAGCACTCCCTTTTTGTTGTATTTCTTTGAGTCTCTCCACAAAATCAGCAAACTTCATCTCTTCCCTGCTTGACTTGGGTTTGAAGTTCTTAAAATTGGCCATCTTCTTCTCATCGTAGTACAAAAACTTGTGTGTGCTGGCACTATACACTGAGAAGTCCCCACTGCCAATGTTTTCCTGGAGGTAGTCCAGGTCCCATTTCAGAGCAGGATAAACCAGATTTGTATCTGTCAGCACCACCGGCTCCTGAAGAGAAAGAGGAAGTTTATTGATTCAAGGACCTCTTGAACTTGAGAATGATCACATTCATTACTGCAACCACACAAACTCTCTTGGAAAATAGGGAATTGGAAAAGACATTTAGAGTAATCGGGTATCTTGGTCAGGGGAGAAAAACAAGCAAAACATGATAGGAAGTTTTAAGAAAGTGGTGACCTGCTTCTACAGCAAGCTCCTGGTAGCAATGGGACAGATTGTGCTATCTACTTAGCTAATCTCTAACACATGAGGTTAGACAAACACGAGCTGGGAACAGTTTTAGGCCTACTTGGTCCTGCCACGTAGCAAGGAGACACAATAGATTCTGTCTGGTGGCTTCCAACCTCAGCTACGAAGGGGTAAATGCTGCTACCTCTGAATCCAGAAAAAGAGACAGCACTCATCTCTTTTCTCAGAGGATCGCAGATAACCTTCAGCCATAGGAAAACTGAGATTACGCCATCTCTTTACACCAAAAACAGAACCGCTACAAAAGGAAAGCAAAGGACATCACTTATCTCCTCAACTATAAACGGTAAACAACCAAACCAAGAATGACAGCTGCTGTGTTTCCCAGCTGTATGTGCACAGATTCCCTTCTTGCAGGCTTTCTTTAAAAAAAACCAAAACAACCAGCAATCTTACCAAAACTAGACTGAACGTGTCCATAGCCAATACAAGAGCCACTGTTGCACGGCAACCTGCGCATCTGTGGCCACTTTCGCTTAGAAAACAGCGAGCATATGCCCATGGTTTTACACATTTCCACGACTTCCATCTGGACCACAAAGCACTTAAAGCAAACGTTTCCCGCAAATTTCACAATTCGGCACCGTGGGACCAAAAACAAACGTCCGCTACAAGTAAGAGGGACGGGACAGCGGCCACAACCAAGGCCGCGCGGGGCGGGGGCACGGCGGGCGCCCCGCGGCAGACAGCCCGGTAGCCCAGAGAGACAGAGCCGGGATGGGGAGGTGCGCGCACCCGGGACGGCACCGGGACCCGGGAGAGCCTCGCACCTTGCGAGCCGCTCTGCGGGCTCTGCTCTGCCCGGCCTGACGGGCAAGGCTGGCAGCCCCCAGGCCGCGAAGCACAAGCCCCCCCCGGCCCCGCCGCAGCCCCCAGGCCAGGCCGAGTCGAGCCGCCGTTGCCCACCGCACCTCGTTCTCGATGAGCTCCTCGGCGCGGGGGTCGCTGTGGCTGAGCCGCGGGATGGGCCGCGTCTCGAAAGAGTAACGACGGAACTGGGAGTCACTCCAGCCGGGACCTGCCGCTGCCGCCGGGCCCTCCCGGCAGCCAGCAGCCGCCGCCGAGGAGGAGGCCGCCGCCATCGCCGCCTCCACCGGAGAACCCGGAACTAGAAAGCCGGAAACGGAAGTGACCCGCCCATGGCAACACCGGAAGCGAGGGGAGAAGGCGGGAGGCGGAGGGGCACCATGGAGAGGGCCGGAGGGAGAGGCGGCGGCGAGCAGCGCCCCCGCGCGGCGGGAGGTTGGGGGAGGCGCCTGCTGCCCAGCGCGTTTTGGTTTCCAAGGGCTGTGGACACCAGCGGGGGTGAAATTCCACGCGGGGAAAACCCCGCTACAGAAACCAGAAACCTCGTCTGTGAAGCCGGGGACGCCAACGCACATCACTGCGTTGCTGGGGGCACTCGGGCCCTGGGAGGACGGGTCACCGCCGCCATGGCGGGCAGGCCCCTGCGCCCTGAGATGGCGACCGGGCGCCCGCGAGGCCTCGCGTCCCCCGTGAAATCGGCTGTACGGCGGCGTGTGGGCACTCGGGGCTCGGCCCCCCTTCGCCCGGCCAGCTGCCGGCTGATGGACCCTTCTCCTCGAGGTCTCCGGCTGCTGACAGGGCACGAGCGCTGCTCCTCGGGAGCTGCTCCGCTGCCAGGCCCCTGAGGGGACAGCAAACTGCCCGTTGTCCTCCGGCCATCGACGTGTACGGCTGTGCTTGTGCCTCAAAGCTAGAAGTTTAATTAACACTCGCTACAAGACAAAATATGTCGCGCTGCTCGCTGTAACTAACATCTGCCTTTTGATTGTGAATGGACATTGTGTGACTACGTTGTTTTAGCAAGGTTTCATGAATTGCATGCCTAGGGCTGGAGCGATCAAATTTTTTTCTTAGTATGCGTTTATTACATGAAACAAAACCTACACTTTGCTTTTAATCTGGAAGCAGCAAGAACGACGACTGCTCTGTCCCAAGAATAAGTGCCACATGAATGAAGCCTCAGCTCTTGAGAAAATGTGGGTCTCTGGCACTCAGAGGTTTTCATCTTGAAGTAGATGGATTTGCTGTTGTAGCTGTGTAGAGCTTTGCCTTCGTGAGAATAATGCAATCTATTTTCCTCTGTCCTTCCAAAATTTATGAATGTGATTAGTTTATAGGAAAATGAGTGTGCCCTCACCTTTTAAATCTACAGCACTACTCCTGTACCGGTTAAGAAAAATTTTTACAACATGTTCTGTGGAAGACTCAAGCCAGAAAGCAAATACCCAGCAGTGAAAAGCTGATGTCGGGAGCAGCCGACCCCAATCCGAGCCGGCAGTGAGGTCTGATCCCGGACCGACGGCGCAGCCAGGAGCCAGAGGTCCCCACTTCCAGCATGGTGCTGCAGCCCCCAAAGCCTGTCCAAAGACGGGAACCGAACACTGCTCCACAGAAAACGCCTGCAGCTTCTGCACTGGAGGGTTGGGCTCTGAGTTAGTAACTTCATTAAATAACTAATTGACATACTAACTTCACTGCATACTCGGCTGTAAGGGAGTTGGCTGAATTAAGATGTCCCTGAAACGACATGACGAGGCGCTTCTTTGGGATAAGTGAAAGGATCCTGTTCTAGTCTGTGACAATGCCCCCGCCTCGGGCACGCTGTGTCTCAGATATATTGTTGTGGTTCGTCGCTATCTTCATTCAATTAGTGGGTTTACAATTAATGTTGTTATTAGAAGGAATGACTTTAATGACAAATTGCCCATAATAGTTTTTGATCTGCAAAGGTTTATAATGTAGATCGTTATAGAGACATTACCCATTATGGCTGATGTGAATAACTGAAGGAAAATGAGTTCAACTACCACAGAGTTTACATAATGAAGTAAACTGCAAAATCCTTTAATGCTCATATCGATTTTATCTACAATGATACATCGCTTACGTTTGAAGAATAGCATCGCTAAATTAACGTGCCGTTTCAGCTGTTCATGTCCTCCTGGCTCCACAGAGATAAGATGATTACATTCGGGTGTTAACTTTAATAATATTGATACTGATGGAGAGAAGGCAATTTGCATAACGCCGCCAGCCACAGCATCGACCCGACTGAGCATCGACCTGGCTGCTCCGCAGGAGGCTGCCCCGTGTCTGGGAGGTAATACCTGCCATAAATTCCCATTACTCTGCTTCAGACAATGACAGCCAGAGCGAAATACCGCTCCGATGCCCTTTCCGCCCATGAGCTCCGATGTCAATATTATAATAACAGCGGATGATTAATTAATGCCGTGCACGGGTGCCTGTACGCCACAGCGCGGGCGGTGGCTGGGGTGCCCCCCCAATCTAGCCCCGCCCCCGATCTAGCACCGCCCCCCAAGCCCCACCGCCGCGTACGTTCCGGCTCCGAGCTCTTCTGTCCTTACCGGCCACCGTTGGTCGCGCCTGCGCGGTGGCGGCGATGGCGGCGGCC
>VXBL01001844.1:132979-247506 GCA_013400195.1 Aramus guarauna
CCCCCCCCCGCCTCCCCCCCCCCCCCCCCCCGCCGCCTCCGCTCCGCTCGGCCCGACGCGAGCGGCTGCTCCTGCTCCGGCCCTCGCGCCCCTCAGCCCCGCCGCTGGGGGCAGGGGCCCGGGAGCCGCCCCCGGGCCGGCCCGGCCCCGCCCGTGGTGCCCCTGCCGTGCCGCGCCCCGGGGCTGGGCCCCGCGACCCCGTTTCCCCGCCACCCAGGCCTGCTTTGCTGCCCTGCCCTGCCCCGGTGTCGCTGTGCCTGCTCCGTCCCCAGGTCCCGTGGCTCCGTCCCTACCCCTCTGCCCCGAGAGCCTCGGAGCTTGCTTCCCCTTTGCCGGGGGGCGGCTTCTGGGCAGCGGTAGGCGGGGAGCGCCTGTGGGAACTAGGCTGGTTGACCTGGGCTGCGGGGAGGCCTCTAGTGAAGCCAAGGGCCTATTTTGTGACACCCGGTGGCCGAGGACAATGCTTGCTTTCTAGACCTTCTCTTTTTTTCCCACTGTCGTGCAGCATCACGCTGTTGTGCGGAGCGAGCTGACTAGATACCTGTATAGGCACTACCGTCTGGACAGTGCTGCGCACTTGGCAGTAGCTTCTCAAAGTGCTCAGAGCACAAGAAGTTTCTTTATATACCATGGGAGCTGTCATGGAGGAATGTGCTGAGCCCTGCCCGGCAACAACCCCACCTTGCAAACACCAACGATTAACTGAGATTAGTGTCTTTGTGCCTTCTGCCCTCTGTAATCAGGGTTTATAATAAGCACTTATGAGAACAGCCTGGCTGTAAGGTGTTGGGGAGCTGTGAAAGGAGAGTGTCAGAGCAATGCAAAGGGAAGGAGAAGTACAAAGACTTTAAATGCTGGGATGTGGAGGCTCTAGGATGGTTTGTCTTAACCGTTGTGCCTCTCTTGATTCTTAGGGTTGCTGCTTGTCACCTGGGTGACTTTGGACAAGTCTCTTCTGTCCAATTCTCACCTTTAGACAAGGGGGGGTCAGGCTATCAGCTCCTTTGTGTGCTGTGCTGGAAGTCCGGTATCGGCAGGAACTGTTCAAAGCAGAATGGTTGGGTGCCCCGTTGCAGGAGGACGATTGGGAAAGTCAGTAGGAGGGGATTTCTGATTGACAGTATTTAGGTGGTGCAAGAGAGAGAAGGCCTCACTAGTGTGATACCAGGGATGATTATCAGGGCAGCTGTGAGGTTCAATTAGCTGATACAATAACCACAGTCTTTTAGGATGTGTTCCAAGCCACAAGTATTTCAAGTTAGTGCAGGTGAGGAATTTTTGCCTCTGTCAGCACTGTTTGCGTGGTCGATCATGATTTGAGAACACGTGCTTTTACTTTGCACTGTTCAGCCGTGTGCTCTCCATTTCCCGGTGGTGGGGAGCGCTCTGACCTGCCGGGTTTTGCTTTGCAGACGCTGTTGCCTTTTAAGGGCACTGTGCGGGAAACCATGGCCAGAGGAGGCTGCGGGGAAACGCTGCTTCTGTCCTGTGGCTCCCGCTGGGGCTGAGGTTCGCTAATACGTTAGGTCTGTAATCAGATGTCTGGAGGAGGAGTAGGAGTTGTCATGATTAATTAATTAGAGGTCCTGAGAAAAGCATGAGCTTTCTGAGAAGTCTTAGATGCTATTTTGGGAGATGACAGCAGGTGGCAATCTCTCCCCAAAAATTCTCCTGTGGGAGAGTCTGATGCTTGTGAATTTTTCTCAGGCGGCCACAAGAGGTTGCTAAAGAAGGGCTTTTTCCTGCACTAAGGATCATTGAGTCCTGTCCTGGATACGGACGTGCAGAGTGTATAGGACAATAGCTTCACTAAGACTCAAATCAGGCTTTTTTTTTTCCTTCCAAACTCAGAGCCCACTGATTTAAGGAGGAGGTGTTGCTGCATCCCTCCAGAACCTCAGCTGCAGTGGAGCTGAACTGGTAGGAGGTGCTTAAAAGATGGTATGATACTGTGATTTTGGCTTCTTAGGCATCTCCTGTGGGCCTTCTCAAGTCTGTTGGCACTGCTGCTGCTTTGCCTTGCGGACCAGGGACACAGTGTACCTGTTCAATACCTTCGATCCAGCACCTCTACAGTTGTTCTGTTGATATTGAGCCACTCTAAATGGTGTCTTGTTTGCTTTCCTATGTCTGGGTGAGTTATCACAGGCAAGACACTTTACCTTCATGTTCTGTCCTGACTTAAGTTTGTGAAAAGAGAACAGTAATGTTTCTTATGAAAAATGCTCTATTGACAAGAAAAGCTGGACAATTGATCAATACTGTTCTGTACATTTTTTATGGCTTATCTTTGTGTGTTAAATACAAATTGAGCCAGCTGTGCAGTCAGTCCAGCACAGAGGGTAAGGAGTGGGAGCTTATACCATTCACCTGGCTAAGTTTACAATGGTTGTGCTCTTCATTGTTTCCTTACCAGTTAATTTACCAGAGGGAAGAGATCTCTTGGCCATTGTCTAATAATGTTCGCAGAGGAGTTGCCCTCTCAGAAACTAAGAAGCAGTGAGGCCTGTATGTACAGCCAGCTCTTACAATTAATGGAGTGTAACTGGAGGAGGAAGAAGCAAGAAAGGGGCTGGTGAGGAACATGCCAGCTGCCCTGTTCCCCCAGGAGCTGTGGAGTCAAGTGGTGCTTTGTGCAGTAGGCTGTTGCTAGCGGGTTCACCTGACTCCTCCTGGGGATGTTTTCGCTGAAGAGAGGAGACCCAGTGAGTGTTCCTGCCCTAGTATGGGAGACAGATGAGTAGGCACTGGAACTTCTTGGCAGAGAGAATGTGAAGGAGCCCTAATGAGCACTCTGCAGAGTGTGTGCTGGAAGATAGGAAAGTAAGCTTTAGAGGTCTGTTATGGTGATGAGATGACGTTTGCACCTCTGTTCCTGGGCTGCATGATGAAATAGTTGCACTTGTCTTATTATGTGAGAGTTCTGTTCAGATTGCTCTGGGCCTCAGCTAAGTTGCGATAAGGTTAATGTGAAAACAGCAATAGGCACTTTGAGCTTTGGGAGATACTACTCCATACTAATGCTAAAAAGCATTAAATAAATTTTAATCAAACAGCATGTCTTGATAGTGCACTGGGGAGAAGCAGGATGTCCTTGCCTTCTGACTGGTGGTGGTAAAGAAACCCTAAAAGAGCATGGAGTTATTAGCCAGGAGATCCAAGCCCCAGAAGCAATGCTGACCAGATTTCCCTTTGTGTGGGCCTCAGAAGGCCATAGCTTCATATAAGCCATAACATGATGGAAGGCTTTTCCAGAACTGGTTTGGGTTTTTTTGGGGATGGTTTGGCCTGACAGTGGGCTGGCCACAGCAAGCTACCTTTATGAACTCACAGTGAGCTGGCAAGATGCAGAGTGTTTTGCCACACTGCCTGCTGACAGTTTTACTTTATTTGGCATGGTATCATCTGAGTGCATAGTTAGCAGCTCTGTTTAGCTAGCGTTAAAAGACTGCACTGCAGCCAGGCTCAAAAAGTTTAGGAACTGCTCATGAGAATGACCCCGTGAGCCTGTGAATGGTATATCCGCACATCACTGATGTTGCTGACGTGCCTAGAAGACCTGGGCATAGTCTAGGATGGAGAGGTGCTGCATGCTTTCTCCTCAGCAAGAACAGGATCCTACATGGAACAATAATTTGTATTTATATTCAGTTTTGCAACCTTCTGGCTGCATGCTGCTGTTTGACTTTCAATTATCCTGCTACATTATTGCCCAACTAATCTCCCTCTAGTGACATGAGGAAGTTGTGTTACCATTTCACAGGTGTCAGTTGATCTGTGCAGAGTAAATAAAAAGAGTTGTCAGAGCTGAGATTGAAACCCAGTAGTTATTTCTGGATTGCTTCTTTTTACCTTCTACCATTTACAAACTCAAGCAGAAAGTCAAATGAATTCTTTCCTTTCACTTCAGAGGAACGAGAACAAAGTACATTAACTGAATTGGCATTTGATAGCATTGCACTTTGTTTCCTGTTGCCACATTGCTTTTTTGCTTGGAATTTAGCCTGCCCTGAGATTCCTTCTGCTCCCTTTCTGCCTATGTATATACTGACATCAGCATGTTCAGAGAGAACAACTACTACTTTGCAAATACATTTGTTTAAATTCATTTTTTGCAGCTGATTTAAACCAACCCGGACTGAAGACTTGAGTGTGTTGTTTAATTTAGATCCCCTTCCATTTACTGAATCTCTCCTGTAATTGGGATATATGAAAGTGAGAGCTATATATGAAGGAAAATCTGGGATCAGAGAGCTGGGATTGTTTGCAGGTTTTTTTCATGAATTCTAAAATACCCTAATTCATTCCCTTGAAACTATTCACTACCTTGGGAAGTAACAAGTAACTTCTCCCTATTGAGAGAAAGTTGTTAGTAAGTGGGATATTTTGTTACTAGTGTGATTGTTTTCATGTTGACTTTCACACCAATGTGTGAAATTTCTTCTAGAGCCTAGAAAATGAAGCTAAAGGAAATTGAGCGAACAGCTGTCCAGGCATGGAGTCCAGCAAGCAACCACCCCATTTATCTAGCAACAGGTAAAGTTGTTTACAATTTCTGAAAATTAAAGTGTGAGTCACAGATTTTATGTAGAGTTGTATTGGCTTTACCTTTCAACAATTCCCACCTTAATGATCTCTGGAAAAGCAATATACTAAAAACATTACAGCCTTAATTTTTTTTATTTTTTTTTTTAGTGAACTGTAGAGGATTATTTGTATGCCCAGCTTTGATACCTTAAAGGCCAGTGGTTTTTTTCAAAGGGTGAATACATGGCTTTTTGGATCTAACTTCTAATTAAGTCTGTATGAACTTCAACACCTGCTTGCTATAAAAATTAAAACAAAATAAGGTTACCTACTTGGTATGTCAGGGCAGGGGGGGAAGTTCATTCTAATTATGATCATTTAAGCTCACTTTGACTTTGGTCTTCAGACATTATCATGTCACGTGGTTTGACAATCAAATAATAGAAATCTCTTCTCCCTGAAGTTGCATGTTTCAGTTATCATTAAAATTTCAATATTTCTGCAAACCTTAAATTTGCATTTTGTTGATATTATTCATTATTCACTATTGTTATAATAATTTTATTTCCTGAAGCACAAAGTCAGCTTGTTCACTGAGTTGGCAGTGGGTGAGTTTAGTGTCTGTGTGGAACCAACAGCTTGGGTTGTCTGCCCAACATGAGAACTAGTCATCTGTGTCTCCTGCCTGGGTTGGGCAGTACTGCCATATTGTTTTGCCTTTTTTTTTTTTCCCCTTCTTTTTTCAAGGATAACTGTCAAAAGAAAGTAACAAAAGTTTGGCTGTTGCCTTAAAAGTGAAATTCTTGGGGTAGATGGTCTATCTTGTGTTTCTCTAATAAGGACAGATTTTTGGTTGGACCAAAGGTCTTTGCTTCGGTCTGCTTTAGATCAGAAACTGCATAGTTTCATAATTTGTACTGCTTTTTAATAGTCTCTTGGGCACTTTCCATGCCATAGGCAGTTACAAAGCACCTCTGTGGTAACTGGGTGACTGTTTGCCTGGCAGTGTCCCATTAGGCAATGTTAAATCTATTTTTAGCTTTTATCCTGTAAGCTAAGGAGAAGGAAGGAAGCCACCACTGTGTGACTGCTAGCTGTCTGTGGGTCATTGGGGAGTGTTCAGTTGGCTAAAGGTTGAAGAACTTTTGCTGTAGACCAGGTTTAGAAGGGTTGATCAAGACATATGGTCGTGGTTGAGGAGCAGTATACTGTTTGGGATCATACTTGTAGCAGGGTTTCATGATGTGACTGCATTTGTAATTTAGATAAGGACTTAATATCAGAAGCTGTGGCTGCTTGGCAGAGGGTATATGAATTATATTTATTCCAAGAGAGAAAGGCGTTTGCTCAACAGTAACCCTCGTGCCCAGAATTTCTTAAAGAAGTTCTAATTTCTTTCAAAATCTTTGTCAGAATTGTTGGTTCCTCATTCTGCGGTATCCAAGCATGTCCTTTCCTTGAACAGGCACAACCAAGGTTGTGTTGACTATGACGAATTTCCAACTTATTAAGATTTCCAATGCCCTGCTCTTTTTGTATCTTGTTCTCTTGAAAAAAAGTGCCCACTTGTTTCTCCTTTGTATTTCTGCTAGGATCATCTGCCCAACAACTGGATGCATCCTTCAGTACAAATGCTACCTTGGAAATATTTGAGGTTGACTTCAGGGATCCCTCCCTGGACATGAAGCAGAAAGGAACACTTCCTGCCTCAAACAGGTACTAGAGACTCATACTGACATGTCAATCAGTGGAATTGAAAAGGGCTTTTCTGGTACAAGAAAGGAGAAGACAACATCATATTTTGGGGAGTATAAAGTGATCTTTTGGATCAGTTGACCTCTGTCTTGAAGAACTGAACATTCTTGTTGACACAAATCTTGTTGGGTGTAAAAGTACAGCAGTTGGACCATCGGAGAAGTCTGAAAGGACTTCTATGGTAGTAGTCAGGAGAGTCATTCTATATCGTGTGAATTTGCTGGGGCGGATGATTTGCAATAAAGAGACTAGAGGAAGAGTGAAACTTGTCTTCCAGCTTTTTAAGACAAGGTGATTTCTTATGCTCATCAACGTGGGTGACATTTGCACCCAGTGTAAAACACAGCCTTGATTTGTAACTAGCAGCTTTTACAGTGAGTAAACATATTTTTCAGATAATAGCTCTGCAAAAGAAGGCATATAATCCTGTAATCTAATTTTCTGTGTAGTGTAGAGTTTAGAGGAGTTCACCCACCAAATCCCATATGAGGTCCTAAATGTTTTAAGGGCAGAAAAGAGGGCGGGGGGAAGAGATTGACTACCTCTTCCTTTGTAAGTTCCCTTTAAAAGCCTTTAGAAGGAAGCTCACTTCTTTTTTTCCATGTTTTTAAGGTTCAGACTGATGGTTATGTTTGATAGGTTGGAACACAGATGTGGTTTTTGGTAATGCAGAGGGTGTCTTGACTTCCACCAAATATTGTCGCCTATGCCAGCTTTATCATCTTCTTTTTTTAGGTTTCATAAGCTGATCTGGGGTAACTTTGGAAATGGGTCCCCAGAGTCCTCTGGAGTGATCATTGGTGGAGGGGATAATGGTGTACTGACAATGTACAGTGTGCACCGCATCTTGTCTTCAAAGAGCGAGCCTGTAATTGGGCAGACAGAGAAGCATTCAGGTCCTGTTCGAGCTCTTGACTTCAACCCTTTCCAGGTAGGCAACATTGAGATACTTACAAGCAAATGAAAGTTAACCTCCATACTAAAAAAAATTTTCCCCTTGTGTATAGGGATGTATAAACTGAAGGAACAGTTTTTAACCTGACATAGGACAAGGGGTAATGAATGGCCTTAAGCTAAAGGATGGTAGATTTAGATTAAATATGAGGAAAAAATTCTTCCCTGTGAGGGTGGTGAGGTGCTGGAACAGATTGCCCAGAGAAGTTGTGGATGCCCCGTTCCCGGAAGTGTTCAAGGCCAGGTTGGATGGGGCTTTGGGCAACCTGGTCTAGTTGAGAGTGTCCCCCTCCATGGTGGGGGCGGGGTGGAATAGGATGATCTTTAAGGTCCCTTCCAACCCAAACCCTTCTATGATTCTGTGATTTTTAAGTAATCCATCCTCCTTCCCTGTGAAACTCAGCTGAGCTTTTCTTTTTTTCTGCAGAGTAACCTCTTAGCTTCTGGAGCCAATGATTCTGAAATTTTCATCTGGGACTTGAATAACTTCAGTGTGCCTATGACTCCAGGGGCTAAATCACAGGTAAGTGAGTTTTCCTCTGGACAATACTCCTGTGGTTTTATATCTCAATAGGCAAGGCAAAAAGTGTGTGGGAATGACCTTGATGTCTGTCAGGAGAAAGATGAATTGTAACTGATCAGCTTCATTCTGGGGAAGTGGAAAGAGGAGGGCAGGTAGGCTGGCGAGCTCTGGAAGGATGCACTTTGCATGGATGGGTAAGCTCTTTGGTGATTTGAATCAAGTAACTGACTAGTTTATCTTGTGATCCAGCTGGGGCATGTGTGATGGATTAAGAAGGCTTATTGGACCTTCTCTGAGGAATGAATTTACTTCAGGCTTCAACTGAAGCTTTTCATATCTCATGAAAGTAATATCCCTAGCAGAGTCGGTGAGCCATTTAATGTACCTTGGCTATTACTCCCAGATAATGTTTCCTGAGTTTGAAGAGGAAGAAGGTTCTGATCTTCTGACACTGATTATGTTATTCAGGGAAATCAACTGAAAGTGAAAAATTCATAGTAAACTTCCATACAAGCAGGCCATTTTATCTCCAATAAGCCTCCCATTTGTTTCCTTGCCTATCTTCTGCATTGCGGTAGATGCAGTAACAGCAATTAGCCTTGAATGCTTCATCATTTTCCATCTCACTGCACTCCTGAAATGTTGGACAAGGTCATCTTTCTATTTAAGTTCATCACAGGAGTTAGGGTAGAAGTATCTATGCTCTCTGAGCTGCAGTTCTCTGAACTGATTTATGACACATTTGACCAATGCAGAATCCAAATGTTCCCAAAATGCAAAGGTGCTTTTCCAGGTGACATTCCCCCACAGAATTTGTCTGTCCACTCTACATTCTGAGTAAAGGACTTTCCGTGCTCCCTAGTCTTTCTGGTCAGTGGTGCTATTTCCAGTTAGTTGATCAGTGATTGAAGAGAGGAGTCTATATAAAACCCTAGCTAGTGACATAATACTGTGATTTGTGTTCTCTCAACATGGGACTAATGGATGTGTGGCGTTTTCCTATCTTGGCAGCCTCATGAAGACATCAGCGTGGTGTCCTGGAATCGGCAAGTGCAGCATATCCTATCCTCCGCTCACCCCAGCGGCAAGGCTGTGGTTTGGGATCTCAGGAAGAATGAGCCTATCATCAAAGTCAGTGACCACAGCAACAGAGTGAGTGAAGGAAAGACACTGATTCCGACTAGCTTACAACACATCACGTGTGACTGCAAAGCAGTGGCACGTGCTCTTTGAGATCAAGTGTTTTTATTGTGGGAGCTGTTGGGGCTGGTTCTCTTGGAGCTGTAGTATCGAAGCACCTCTTTTTTTTTTTTTTTTTTTTCTCTCTCTCTAATGAAATGGAGAAACAAGACCTCTAGCTGTTCCTAAAATTAGGGCACCCTTGCATTGAATTTCTATGTTCACAGCTCATTTATGAGAAACCTCCTGCATTTTAATTGCAGGTGTCTTCCTAGATGAACTTTGAACTAGTCCTTCAGCTTCTGTGTGGTTAGTAGGTTTTTTGCTGCATAGAGAAGGTAGAAATTCTTGCTTCCCACAGCAAGACATTGCTAGACTTGCTTTATGTCAAGCATTCAAGGCAAGTTAAGTGCAGAATGACGTGGCTCTGGGCCATTTGTGCTATTGCCAGCTTGCTTTACTGAATTTTCAGCTTATGCTATTTTTGTCCCTAGATGCATTGCTCAGGAATGGCCTGGCATCCAGAAGTTGCAACCCAGCTAGTCCTTTCCTCTGAGGATGACCGCTTGCCAGTGATCCAAATATGGGACTTACGTTTTGCTACCTCTCCTTTGAGCCAGCTGGAAGGGCACACGAGGTGAAGGCCTGCTTGTTGTGTTGCTTTTTCAAGGATCTCCATCTTTAAAAGGCAGATATCTGGCAGACTGGACTTAAGAGAACTATGATTTTTTTGCTAGGCCTGCTTTGTTTCATAGATTAGTCTGGTTGAAGGTAGAGATGACAACTAGCATTTCTGAGATTAAGCAGTGTTTCTGCTTTCTTGGTGACAGGGTGGGAGAGTGGACTGGGTATAAAATATGACTGGTTTCTTTCTGATCTATTTTAGGGGAGTTCTCTCTGTCTCTTGGTGCCAGGCTGACCCTGAACTGCTGTTGAGTAGCGCCAAAGACAACCGGATTTTGTGCTGGAATCCAAGTATGGGGGAGGTACATAACCACATCTATAAGTACATATGATCTGCTTTATACAGAGTTGTGTGCTATGGTATATGCGTGTCCCATCTCTGGGTCCCTGTGGAGTGCCAATGTAATTTCCTCCAGTATGGCTTCTGTACTGTTCCTGTCTGGAGTGAAGGAGAATGTTGTCCATATCCAGACTGAAAACAGAGGCAGAGATTTTCTCTGATATATCTGTGTCCAGAGATCACAGAGGGAAGAAAGCTTTAATTAAAACTTACTTTCAGCTAATTATTATTACTCCTGCTATGTTCACACATGTAGTGTTCTCTGTGTCCATTTGTTTCGTCTTCTTTCTTCTCCTAGGGTAGTAAGTTGGGGGGGAAATTGAAGGAGAATGAGGAGCGTTTATTAGGGTCATTGAGAAGGGAACAATATAATTAAATGTGTGTAAATTTTAATACAGTGCTTGTATGTGTTTATCTAGTCAAGTATCTCAAATTCACCAACTTTGAAATATTTTGGCATCGCCTGAATTAAAACAGGACTGTGCAAAAAAAACTCCTACTCGTTCCTACTCTTGCACACCTACTCATTCAATGCTAAATTTCTGGGTAAAACTGAATTTTGAACTTTGAACAAAATTCATGTAGTTGATCTTAATGATATCATGGGGAAAGTACTCTAACAATACTGAACAAAGTCCAGCTGGGACCCTCAGGCTGGATTCATTTCACGGGACAGTTTCACGTAGCTCTCCACCTTTGCCTTGGAGACATGGAAAAGAATTAATCCATTTTCAAAAAATGCATGAAATGCTGCTGTTGTGGTTTCATGGGATTTGATGCTCGCTCTGTACAGATGTCTAGTGGTTAGAAGAGAATCAGACTCTGAAGTGTTCCTAAAGTCTACTTTTTACTAAAGTCTTTTCACTGTATTTTAACAGAAAAAAATAAAAATAAACAATGTTATTGCAGCTGGCTTATCTTTATGTATGCTGCTGTAGATTTGCAGAGTCCAAATTCAACTTAGGCATTTATGCACAACCTATTGTTAGGGGGCTGTTCTTGACTTGGTACCAATGAACAGAAAATTTTCAGGTGATACAAAAATTGGGACGGTGTTCAATAGTAAAGACAGTACAGTTGTACAGAGTGGCTGATTTGGTGAGTTCAGAGGAAGGGTTGGTTTCTTTGGTTTTGGGGATATTGGGGAGGAGTTTGATCCTTTTTTTTAGGTGTTTGGGTTTTGTTGGGGGTTTTGTTTGTTTGTTTTTGTTTTTTAATTTAGCAATCCAGATTTTAATGTAAAAAAATACAAGTTTTTGTACCTGGGAACAGAAAGCACAGATCATGTTCCCACAGAGAAAGAAGCTGTGATTCTCTGTGCTTTGTGCCTGTGAGGCATAAAGGAAATCTCTTCATTTTACAAACTGGAGGTTGAAAATCAAGGTTGTGTTAGTGAGTTGCCCAACATCAGGCAGGAAGTCTGTGACTGGGCCATGAATTGAACTTTGGATTTTTGAGTGCTAGGCCAGAAACTTGTTGGCTGCAATATCCTTCATAGTTCATCTGCAGCTACAGCCCTCTTTTGTCATTCTACTTTTTTTCTGTAGGCTTTTATTTTCCTTGTCAAATTTGTTATTCCAGACTAGTCTTTCTGTTAACATGTTCTTGCTCATGACACCTTTCCCTTTGGCTTCTGGTTTTCTTGTGTTATTTTCTGGTGTGTCTCCCCTGGTTAACAGCAGGTGCGACAGTACTGACTTGTTGCTTTTGCATTTTGTTCTACAATCAGAATCCTGTGGTATAGCAGCTCTCTGTGGCTTTCTGTTGTCTGGGCTCAATGTGCTATAACTTGGTTGCAATGCATCCTTCAAGAAGAAAAAGTACGAGACTTGTATACAGTGGTCATATGTAAATAAAGTATGACCTGCTTGCTGTGGGCAAGTAATTTGGGGAAATCAGGACACTATTCGTGTTGTGCTTCTGTCTTCTCTCTTTCTGTGATAGGTGGTTTACGAGCTGCCCATTCGCAGTCAGTGGTGCTTTGATGTCCAGTGGTGTCCTAGGAATCCTTCAGTCTTCTCTGCTGCCACTTTCGATGGATGGATCAACATTTATTCTGTTATGGGTGGGAACTTAGAAGCTCAGCAGAAGACGCAGGCTGACAAGGTAAAGTCCTGTGAACATGTTGCGGTTTGACAGATTGCAATTACTCACCTGACTTCAGAGAGTGTTGGAAGCATACGTGTGTAATAGTATGGTTTTTAAGTGATGCATTCTGTCCCACCCACCACAGCGTATAGCTGTATGGTATGGGAACTGTGGTGTATGAGGGCTTAATATCCACCAAGTCCCAAAGGGACTACATAGCCTTTTGTAAAATTCATTGAAGTGAGTAAAGAGAACCAAGATCAAGTGTAGTATTGATGATATGTATATTTTATGGTTATTACTACTAGACTAGAAATAAAGCAGCATGCCTGTTAGAGCAACAAGCTTGTCTTGTCATTAGGTTAAAATTAAATACATTGATACTAATTAATACAACATGTTATTCTTTATTAGGTCAGAAGAGAATTTTTAAAAGTAGCTTATAAGCCACTACTAGCAATATTCCTGAAGTCAATTGACTATAACTTCGAGCATGTTAATATTTTGATACTGAGACCCATTACTTAGGCAATTAATAGATGGGCAAACTCTGAACAGATTAAATGTCAGTACTGTCTAAAACTTTAGTTTTAATCTGGTGTCTAGTCTTTTAATTCCTTCCCTCTTTCCCAGCCAACAAATGCCTTACAATACAGATTTTAAGAGAATATGTATGAGCTGGCTCAAGTGATATTTATATAGTCATTTGCAGTTGACTGAGTTCAGTTTCATAGGATTTGCAAGAGAAATAAAATACTTTATCAAGCAACAGCTGTGGGAGATTAAGGATTTATTTAACCCATGGAGAATTTTCTTTCTGTGCATTCTTCATGTGCATGCACCACACTTCAACTCTTCAACAGCAGGGTAGAATAACTCCTAGATAAATAGAATAACAAGTAAGAACAAAAATACAAGGAGATAATGACAATTGTGGAGGCGGGGAGTTCATGACCAAAAGGTCTCTTTCCTCTGGATTCCATGGTATCAGTACAGAAACCCTGTTGAAAACCTGGTGGTTGATGTTACTGATACCCTATCAGTGTATCTATTTTTTTTGAAGGTTTAGGGTGGTTGATCTGTTAGGTATAAGCTGTTGCTCCAGGAAATGATCGTTCTTTGAAATTGGTTTCCCCTCAGGAAAGATTTGAAAGATAAAACATGTAGATCTTATATGTGATTCTTTCTTTGGCAACCTTAGTTTGATGAGCCTTGTGTTGCTTCTTTTCAGGTATGCTAGTCAGCGCTATTTTGGAGCTATGCACTATGGTCCAGTTCAAACTCGAACAGGGTTATCTTTAGCAAACAAAAAATCTACGCCAACAGTGTTGAAAATTAAGAATGCTCATGAACAGTATTGTATGTATGGTCACTGACTTCCCAAATGTCAGAAATCCAGATCAGAGGCCACTTTTGACACTCCTGTCTAGGCAAGAAAGTCTGGAGAGATTATTTCACCAGCCTCATCTAAGCTGTAAAAGCTTGGGACAGTCCTTAAAACTAACCCATTTGAAAGACCCCAGCAACAGAAAGGGAGTTAGCATTCCTTTGTGACCAAAAAAAGAAATAAGTTGGACAACTTCTGACCATATGTAGTCACTGTCTTGCATAAAACAAGTAATTTTGTAACTGCTATGTTTACAAGCTGGGTGGTAGGCCAGGCAGTGTTTGTTAGGGAATTTGCATCTTGCTAAGGAAAAATTACAAGGTGAAGCTTTCTTGAGAAATAATTTCTGTAACTGTTTGGAAATACCATTTCTCTCACATAGAGGCCAGGCGCTATTCCAGGAAGAGGTGCTGTAGTAGACTTTTTTTCATCAGTGAGGGAAGTGACTAATTACTATATTTTTTTGTCCTTATTCCCTACAGAGAGGAATTGAATTCTACCTTATTTCTTTCTCCATCTGATTTTAGATCTCTTCCTCCTTCAACAACCTGGATCCCTTTGGCACAGGACAGATCCTTCCTCCTCTGCAAGTGCCAGAGCAAGTAGTTCAGACCACCTTGATTCCACCATTAAAAAAGCCACCCAAATGGATTCGCAGACCTGTGGGGGTTTCATTTGCAGTAAGTGAATGGAGCATCCTTAGCTTAAAATGCAATAGATGTGTTGTCTTGTGATACAATCCTTTTCTTTTGCTAGATAAACCTTTTTATCTTCCCATTGCTAGTTGTTCTAATGCCTGTTTAAAGTGCAGTGTTGTGTCCAATGAGCAAAGCTCTTTTGCTCAGCATTCAGATCTCTCTCCAACAAGAGTCTCGTAACAGAGAATGGGAGGTTATAAGTAAGAGTTAACAAAACTAAGGAAGACTCATAAAAGCTGCCCTTGTAGGCTGTGACACGCATTGCTATTCTCCTCTCATTCTCTATCTACATGATAGTTTTTATCATTGCAGCCTGCCTCTCCATGTCAGAAAAGAACAAAGAGTTGCAAATGGTACTTTTTCCTCTGTGCCTCTCTGGCATTGGCAATTGGCTTGGCCTGATAGCACATACACAAGTGTCATGGCTATCAGCCTTCAGCTGAAGGAGTTGTGATGTGAACTCCCTCAATGTCCCTACCATCTATATACATTAAACTGTTTGGGTTCCTTGTGATCACAGATGGAGCTTGAGTCCACCTTGCTGAATGAAGAGCTGTGAGTTGCTTTTACCTTTATTTATAAGAATGCGTCTCCCTCTGTCTTTCTCAGTTTGGAGGAAAACTTATTTCCTTTGGTCTTACCAAAGCTCCTGGACAGCAAATGCAGCAGACTTACCCACACCAGGTATTCATCAGTCAAGTCACTACTGAAACTGAATTCCTGCTCCGATCTAGAGAACTGCAGATGGCCTTGCAGTCAGGGAATCTCCTTGATTACTGCCAGGGCAAGATCCAGACAGCCAAGTTGCCATTTGATGAGAATCTTTGGAACTTCTTGAAGGTAGGATGGCTGTGGTGAAACAGGTCAGTTCTTTTACAGTCCTGGGGTGGCATGTGTTCATCGTGGTCCTCTCTAGCCCTTTATATTCCTGTTCTTTAAGGTATAAAATGGAACTGAATAGCCTGGATACTTACTTGTCTAAAGAAAAGTTTTTGCAGTTGAGGTCTTGGAGATTGCCTTATTTTTCAGTAGGAATGGTCTTTTCAGTGGACTCGTTTGGGCTTTGTGTCAAGGAGCTAAACAGGATTTGGTCATCTCCACGCACTGCCAAATTATATCTTAGTGTCCTGTGTTTTAAACTACAAACCAAGCTTCTGTACAAAAGACTGTCCTGCATGACCATTCCTGCATATGCAAGAACAGTTTCTATTAACTGTTTACAAATATCTTATCCATGTACAGTTTGATCAGTTCTGTAGCAGGAGCAGCCTGGGACTTACTGAAACAGACAGATTCTCCTTGCAGAATGGTAATCCCATGTTAAAGCATACAAATAACGCCTATCAATTAGGCTGTGTGCAACCTGTGGGAATCTCCAGGACTGCCTGAAATCCTCACCCAGGGAGCTTCTGTAACAATTAGTTAACTAATTTTTGTGAAGCCAGCTAGGAATTCGGGTAGCCACCCTGTCTCAGTTTCATCTGGACTCAAATCAGTCCATTGTCTCTATGCAGAGATTACCTTGGCAATTCCTAGACCATCCAGGGAATTAATGACCAAGTACACTAGGTATGCTTACAGTCATAGCCCTGATACGCAGTTGTACCTCAATTGTAACTATGTGACAAACTTGAATTTCACCCTTTTATCATGATTATAACTAAAATTCTATAGATTTTCCCACGGTAGTCATTAGGTGGACTTGTCATAGTTGAGTTCCTTATCTATAAACTGAGCTCTAAACTTTGCTGCTGCCAGAAGCAGCCAACAGTTGTCAGTGTGTAGATGTCTAGGAATCTACATATTTTCTTGTCTTTTTAATATCCTTTGGGACTCAGGTGAATCTGGAGCAGGAGTCCAGGACTAAACTCCTCAAGCTGCTGGGCTACAGTAAAGAGGATCTGCAAAAAAAGGTAAGGGGTCTTTCCAATAGAGAGAAACCTTTGCAGGACTAAAGCTGTTGCAAGAGGGTTGCAGGGTCCCACTGGCAATGAGTGCATGATCTCACTGCACATGAAAGACCAAACTGTATGAAATATCAGGCACATAAAGTATCCCTCATTAAAAAGCAAATGCGGGTACTTGTAAGGGTATAACTGTAGCTGTATTGCATCAAACCAGAGAGGTCTTAAGCCCAGTAATCTTGCTTCCAGTTGTTGGCGCTCTGGGAGGTGTATAATAAAAGTGCAGTTGTGAGAGCTTCTTCTAGCATACAGCTCTCTGCATCTCAGGGGATTCCTCAGACAGGAAGAAGGTGACAGATGAAGACAGTCTGGCATAGCACTGATGGAGCTGCGGGGGAGGAAACTCTTGCAGCAGCATGGACAATGGTCTGAAAAGGATAAATAACCTCTGATAGGCAGCCAGCCAGGAATAGGGAGAGGTGGAACTTTTCAAACAGGTGAAAGAGCTGGGGGAATTCTGTCTGGGGCTTGCCAGTCACTTGGTGGCTTTGCTGTCCAGGTGTTTAACTTTGATAGGGGCTTCACTATCTGCATGTCTGTTACTTTTCTAGATTGCCTCATGTTTGAGTAATGGGATCCCCGACAAACAGCCCCTTCCTGAGGCAGATGAGACAAACGCTGCGCAGCCAGATCAGGTATGTCCTGTACGTCTTGCCAGCCTGGGAGAGCAGTGGAGGGCAGAATGAACAGGAAGGTTTAATTCCAACCACAAGTTGTTGGGCTCAATGCAGGCATCACAGAGGGCAGTTCACAGGCCTGTCAGACCCTCACAGGGTCAGACTCAGTGATCATAGCGGTCCCTTCTGGCTTTAAAACAAATCAGCGAATGATGAAGATGGACTCCTGGCTGTTAACACTGCAAGAAGGCTTGCTTCACCAGCGCTGATTTCTTCAGTGATAGAATTAGCCTCACCCCAGCTTAACTTCATGCTACAGTTCTGGATTTCCTCTGTGAAGCTTCTGTTGTGGTATTTCTTTTGCATTTCTTGCCTTTTCACCTCTGTCCTTTGAAATGTATTCTCACATGATTTCGGGGTGTCCATCTTCAGATACCTTCTAAGGCCTGGTTCAACATGCACAGTAAATTTTGCTCATCTAAGATATCTAAAACTGCTATCCTCAAATTAGTAATCTTATTCACAAACCTTAAACACTGGCTAAGATATTTTAGGGATAGCAATTGTGTCCTGCATTTCAGTAGAGCACTAGGCATGACTGTGATCCTACTGTTAGTTACAGATGTCACTTGTTGGGCTTGTCCTTATTCTGTCCAAAATTGTTCAGCTTGCTCAAGGGCTGGCAGTTGAGTTGATGAATGCTGGCCAGCAGTACTGTTGGCATTGCATGTTTTATACCATCAATCTCCTAAGCTTTGTCAATAAAAGCACGGCTCGTGTTGCTGCCCTGGTGAAACTGTGCAGGTTGATAGAGCAGTGGCAGGAGGCATGATGGGTTTCCAAGTTGAAATCAGATTTATGAGCATGCCTAACCAAATGGAGAGCAGCCCCATCCCATTCTGTAATCCACTGAACTGTTTTGGGCAGGATCTGTGTGTTCAATGAATTAATTAACCTCTTGCACTCTTTGCACAGCTTTTGATAAATTCCAGTGATGATGTAGCTGCTGTTTCCTCCTCTTCAGCCTTTTTTGACAACCTCATCCCACAGAATATGAGCGTATTGGAGATTCCTGTCACAGAAGGTGTGTTACATGAAGTGTGTTTCTGCCTTCTTAGGAAAAGGGGCGGGGGGGGAACCAAAAAATTAGAGAGACCAGGAAGAATCTGGTCCACTCCAGCAGATGGATACTTTTAAAACACATGACCTCTCCCAGTGTCATGCAGCATATCTCAGCATTGTGCAGAGGAATAGTCTTCCTAGATAAGAGACCCATTAAAAATATAGGAGAATCTTCTAGATGAGGGAAGCCTTACGGTCAAGTCAGTGGGTTTGTTTTTTTTAAAGTGTAAAACCTGATTTGCATTTCCAAATATTCTTTTAGCTACACTTCGAGATATTGTTTTTTACTGCCTGCTTTTTAAAACAAGCATCATCAATGCATATGGATGATGCCCCTGTGGGTTGACTCTGCTTCTCACCTCTGTAGATACAGATGGGCTCATCAGCCAAGCCCTTTTGTTGGGGAATTTTGAGAGTGCAGTGGAGCTGTGCATGCGAGCAGAGCGCTTTGCTGATGCCATCATCTTAGCTATAGCTGGTGGGGAGAAGCTCCTAAAGGAGACTCAGAAGTGCTACTTTGCCAAGCGGAAGACAAAACTCTCCCTGGTAAGTGACAGTTTTGTGTACCTGCTGAGCAGGGGAAAGTGTGCAATATCTTGGCAGGTGTTTGCCTGAATATATGTGGAAATGCTTTTGCAGCAAGTCAGATGTCAGCAGAATCTGTGCATCTTCTTTTGACTTGACATTTACTCTAATATCTTAACACTGTATTCGCAGTCAGCTGCTCTGAAACAGGATATGTGTTAGATCTTTAGTCTTTCCTAGTGTGGCTGTTTCCATATTCTCTTAAGTGCTTTGTTGGGCTTTTTCACTTTCTTTAGAGGCATTGGGTTCCAATTACTGTTAACACTGGGATGCTGGGATTGGTGGACCTTAATGTACAGTGAGGTAGTTGCTGCATAGTGGAAAGTGTGCCTGAAAGTGAGCTGTTGCTGTGTGTACGGTTACGTAAGCAGTCAGCTTATCTTTGCCTTCAGTGACTGACAGGCCTTCTGCTTCCCTTACAGCTCCTTTCCTCTATTGTGCAGCAGAACTGGCAAGACATTGTTTGCATGTGTGATCTACGGAGCTGGAAGGAGGCACTGGCCATATTGTTAACATACTCAAAGCACGAGGACTATACCCAGCTCTGTGGTATGCAGCGTACTATGTTTTGTTATGATTTCCCTTGAAGGAGGGCACCTCTGGACTGCTTACAGAAAGAAGTGGGTACAGTTGAGGAAGTAAAGCACTCCTTACTCATTACAGCTAGCTGGAGCTTACTTAATAAGTGTGGACTATTGAATTAGGAGAATGATAGATGCACCCTCGAGCTGAGAATAGTCATGTAAAGTTACATATGCTGATCTTTCCTGTCAGCTCTACCAATAGTATGGAAAAAAACAGGTTAGGCACTAGACTGAGACACTAAGAGAGTGATATTTATTATTATATTCTGGGTAGAAAGGGATTTCCTTAACAGTAAAACAGTGGCTTCACTCCATCTGAAAGAAGTTAACCATTCCAGCACATTCCCTTCCCTTTTAAGCTCAAAACCAGGGGTTAATGAATATTTGATGGCTTCAGTAGTTTCCTCAGTCCTGTTAATAGTTCAACATGCTCAGCAACTGGTTGTTCTGAGAGTCAGAGTTAGCAGGCAACTGAATCTGAGGAAGTTACTCATGTTGCTTAGGTGGGAAACTAGCTCCTGGCTGATGGGAACAGCTAAGTGCTGTTGGAGAAATGCCAGCACTTTATACAAGTAAGATAACACTTGAAATGCAAGAAAACGTGACATCTTTTACAGACCAAATTGTAGGGGTGGAAAGTGACTGTGGCGGTGGTGATAGTAAGATAGGTCCCGCTCACCTTTAACTCCTAGCATGTGCTAAACATTGACAACCATCAGGTTACTACCTGTCTACTACTGTTGCCTGGAGATTCCCACACCTCTTTGGGGGGGGAAAAAATGTTGGATTTTTTTCACTGAATTAATCTGTCATTTTTAAGATTTTTTTTTTTTTTTTTCTTTTATGTGTCTGAGCAGACATATAAAAATTGGCAGAAATATAAAAAATTACTTCTTTTTTCAACCAAGTTGGCTTTGGGATTCCTTAATGGTGACCATTTCTCTGTGTTATACAAGAATTATACAACAAAGCTGGTGAAGGGTCTAGAGAGCAAGTCTTACAAGGAGCAGCTGAGGGAACTGGGGTTGTTTAGCCTGGAGAAAAGGTGGCTAAGGGGAGACCTTATCACTCTCTACAACTACCTGAAAGGAGGTTGTAGCCAGGTGGGTGTTGGTCTCTTCTCCCAAGCAGTAAGTAATAGGGCAAGAGGAAATGGCCTCAAGTTGTGCCAGGGGAGATTTAGATTGGATATTAGGAAAAATTTCTTCACTGAAAGGGTTACCAATCATTGGAACAGGCTGCCAGGGAAGTGACTGAGTCACCATCTCTGCAGGTATTTAAAAGATGTGTAGATGTGGCACTTAGGGACATGGTTTAGTGGGACTTGGCAGTGTTAGGTTTATGGTTGGACTCAATGATCTTAAAAGTCTTTTCCAACCTAAATGATTCTATGATTCTGTGATTCTAATTAGGTCCAGATCCAAACCTGTGAATACCTTTTCATGTTAAGCCAGAGTAGGATTGCTAAGAGATGAGCATTGGGGTTAATGAGCTCTTCAAAGAGAATGTGTTATATGTTGGGTGTATGTCTTCCTCTCTAGACATGCTGGGTGCCCGCTTAGAGTCGGAGGGAGATGCAGCCCTGTCCAATGATGCCTGCCTCTGCTATATCTCATCAGGCAATGTGGAGAGGTTGGTGGAATGCTGGGTAAAAACCCATGAGACTTCGTCACCCCTTGCCCTGCAGGTACAGGTGCTATCATGTTGGTTTGACTCCTCATTAGGGCAGTCTGGCAGCCCTGATCTGTTTGTATTATCCCTTCAAACAGAGTATCTGGCTGACAGTGGAGACCTGTTTGTAGTCACCAAGGTATCTCCTTCTAGCCTGGATTATGGGTTTACATATAAAGGAGGCTCACACTCTTAAACGTTAAGCGTTTATGTGTTTAGAGAGTACTGATTACATCGCACATAAATCCAGCCATGGACAGGAGTTATGGCCTACCCGCCTGTCTTTGTATACTGAAGTCATCTCTCAGCTTCCTTTTAGGCGGGGAAGTTTATACTGTATCTGTTTTCTTACTGGTAGTTGCCTGGGAGTACACTTGCTGCTGTGCTTATCATGTCTAACTGTAATGCTCCAGTTCTCTGGCTGTACTTTCAGACCAGCCTCTGGCAAAATAAAGTCTAGACTGTATTATTCCCACTGCAAGTAGAATGTCATGTATGGGAAGTCAAAGTTTGCCAATGAATCAGGACTTCTAAGTCAGCGTTGTTACCTACCTGTTAGACTTAAACCAGTCCTGGCTAAGTCACTAAGCCCTGCTGAGTCCACCAGTTGCTAGAAAGAACTAGACAAGTCTTCCACTCAGGTATCTGCAGATAATGCCCTCTGCTACAGAGTTCCCTGGTTTTGCAACCCCACTAATGAATAACAGCAACAAAAAGGCATCTTCAGCATTCCTAGTTTTGTTTGAAACTGACCTCAGTTTCAGCCAGTTTTATCAGCCAGTGATGCATGTATCATTCCATGGATATAAACATTACTTTGATTTCTAGGAGTTGAAGGAGTTTTGAATAACTGAAAACCTTCTGGTCCATTTGTCAGCAGTAGTAGTTTTTCCTAGTGAATTTTGCCTTGTATGGTTTTAATCCTTCCTCTTCCAAGTTTATAGCTTGTAACTCCTAGAGTTATAGTAGTAACTTCCTAGAATGTCCTTGTGACTTCTGATTTTCTTTTTTCCCTTGCCATAAAAGTAGCAGTGTCAGGGTTTGCTTCCTGATTTCTTTTTTTCTCCACAAAGTGCACCTGAGGAAATGGTCATCAGTGGTAGTATCTGGTGCAGAGTGGAGTAACTTCTGTTCACATTGGACCCAATGTCAGCTGAAAGTGGGGAAAGCCATCTGGTGTTGTCTCAGCATGAGATGAACCAGTAAAGCAAGACTGAGTGATCTATTTCTTCCCACCCCCTGACTTACTCAGGATCTCATAGAGAAGGTGATGGTGCTGAGCAGGTCCATTGAGATGCTCCAAGGCACAGCAGGACCAGCGCCAGGCCCTGTCTTGGCAGAACGAATCACCCAATATGCCAGTCTTCTGGCATCACAGGGATGCTTGGCAGCTGCAATGAATTACTTACCCAGCAGCTCTAAAGAGGTGAGTGAGAAATGGGTTGTTGTGGGAAAGACTAGTATGTGGGGAAAAATGATACTTTGTATGAGAGACTGCTTGGGTTTTGACATGCATCAGGACTGAAGGTTTCACCTTAATTATGGTAACTTGAGAGTAGAGGTGTGGGGTTTTGTTCTAGGACACAGCTTTTGTCTTAATTTGCTTTTTCTTTGTAGTGCCTTTGATTCAGGGAAAAGGAAGAGAACTATAGAAATGGTATAAAATGCTTCTTGGAGAACAACACTGGGAAGCTGCATCTCTTTCTGCATCTCTTTCTGCATCTCTTTCTGCATCTCTTTCTGCATCTCTTTCTGCATCTCTTTCTGCATCTCTTTCTGCATCTCTTTCTGCATCTCTTTCTGCATCTCGTTGGTAGAGGAAGAGGATGAGGAGGTCACCTTGTAGTTTGAAACAGATCTGTGTAGTGCCCAAATGTGAGTAGGGGTTGGGGAGGGAATACTCTAAAGACTGGGGGAAGGATCAGTGGGACTTCATCTGTCTGGGAATATGGCAGGGGATGTCCTAGATTGTTGCTTACAGTTTGTTTTTTTCCTGGTGGCTACTAGGGAAATGGTTAGTTTTGCACGTTGATGCTAAGTGCTTTGGGTCAGGGTCTGCTTTGAATGCCTCCCCAGCACCTTCCATCTGAGGATCTCAAGGCACTTCTGCTAAAGCATAGTTTGTTTCAGCTCCTGATCGAGCAGCTCCGAGACCGGCTTTTCCATGCTCAGGGAGAGAATGTGGGTGATCAGCAGCCACCCCCTTTTCCCTACACTCGTGTCAGTGTAGGTGTCGCTAAACACACATCGACAGCAGCCAAGGGTGGTTCCACCCCTGAAGGAGCAGCTCACAAAACAAGTCCCAGACATCCAGAGAAGGTAGGCCTTAAACTCATGGTGTTCATGGCTTGGGGAGAGGGAGGGAGGCTACTGGGTTGTGGAAGGCATATGAAGTAATAGGAGATAATGCAGATTACAGGCATTGAGGAACTCATCAGTGATGTCCTTCACTGGAACAAACACAAGCTCTGTGATAATCCAAAAGTAGGCTTTTCATAAAGCCCTGTCTCACAGGCAGTCACTGGAGAAGACTGTTACAAGTGTAATGGTCCACTGAGATCTTGCATACTGAGGGAAAAGGGGGCTGTGGTTCATTCTGCTATGTCCATCTCACCCTCATGTCTCAGTAAAATTAGTGTAATATGGCTTCATCTCAATTCTTTCACAAGAAAGCCGTTCAGGAAGTTTTGTTTCCAGCCTCTATTGCTTCATTATTGTTCCTTCGTTATTTCCTCTGGTTGTGCTTCCAGGAAGTCACTGTATGGGACCTGGCTCCTGAGGACTAATCCTTTTGAAAGGCAGAGAATGCTCTGAAGAGTTGTTGAGCAAGTTATGTGGTGGGAAGGGCCTTTGATCCAATCTATCCAGGGCACTGACAACAGCAGCATCTTCTCTCCGAGAAGTGACAGGGATGGAAAGTGCATCTGCTTGTGTGTTTATGCATGTGACTGTGTCAGCCATTTGAAAGTTCTTTGTTTTTTAATTGCAGCCCAACTATCAGTCATCATTTGCCTCTTCAGCACCTTCTCAGCCTTCAGTGCCTTCCCTCTTCACACCTCAGCCAGTGCCAGTGATGTCCATGACATCTCACCATGTTGCCCCTCCCCAGGCCAGCACGGGTCCACAAAAAAGTGTCTATTCCAGAGGGCCCCCGTACCCTCCATACAACTTGGGCTTGGTTCCAGCAACTATTTCAGGGCCAGGTAAGCATTGTCTGATAATTGTGTCCATTCTCCAGGTTTTTAGACTAAAGCCTTCAACATGTATGGCATCACTACTTTGTTTCTCACAGGCCTATTGTACTTGAAAAGAACAAGTCAGCGGTTAGATAGGCTTTTCAGTGCTTCTGACACATCTAGTTCTAGCAACCGTTGCTATACTTCCACCAATGTTAAGCATATATAGGGGTGGAGAAGCCTCTGCTAGCTTTGTGGCAGAGTTTGACTGATGTACCCTGAGTTATAGGGGATATGCCGGGCATGGGTATTCTAAGGTATGGCTTGGAGAAGAGCAGACTTACTAGCATGAAGGAGAACATCAGGAGTAGTTGGCACATGAAACAAGTGATGCTGATACACTCTCTTTCTCATTTGTAGGTGTGTCCCAGTCTCAGCCATTCGGACCAGCAGGAGTTGGACCTGTTGGTCCTGCTCCCTTCCCCAGCCAGCCTTCTCTGCCAGCACAGTCCATGCCCATGACAACATCTGGTGTTCCACCACCTGGACCTGCCCTCTTCACTCCAGCCTCAGTTCCATCATCTCAGCTTCCTGCAGCTTGTCCTCTCCCTGTGGCAAGCCAGTCTCCTCTAGGTTTCTCTTCAACACCATTCAACTCCCCTATGAACATGGGTTATCCTCAGGGAGGTCCTGGAGCTCCATCTACTAAGCCCCTGCCAGCAGCCAGCATTCCTCCTCCCCCTATAGGTAAGTACTGCTTGTGTGTCCAGGACACTCCTGGATGGGGTTTGCAGTACAGAGTGGACATGGGCCTTCTGAGGTCTGTTCTGTCGCCATAAAGGCTGGATGTGGTGCTGAGGCTAACCTTACAGGCACATTGTGCTGAGTCTTGCTGTGGTGGTGAAAAACAGCAATGATGACTGTTTGGTTCAGCTCGTTCAGCCACTGTCCCCCAGGCTGTGGTTACAAGATGCTGTCTCTTCAGGTCCCCAGTGAACTCTGAGTAACCATCCACTCCAGAGGCATCTGCTCTGACTGAAAGGGTGGTGGTTCCCCGGTGGAAGGCTTGTTGACCTCACCTCTGCTTACCTAACTTACACAAGAAGTGCATTTGAAATGCTGTAGAGCATGATGCTGCTTCTCTGTCCATGGGATACCTCTTGCCTAGCTTCAGGATCAAATTTCTCTGTCTGGTGTGCTCCAGTTCTCTCCATTTTTTCCTGTTGAAATAAAGTGCTTGCCTGGGAATCTTTTCTGAATTCCTCTGTGCAGTGTATTAAACCTGGAGCCTTTTCCCCCTGGGTCTATGGTTTGAATCCAGCCCAGCCTGCAAGTACTGTGAAGTCTTTGATAAAATGATAAAGAAAAAGGAGAATATTTTTGGACCTAGTTCCCAGTGGATGGGTATTCCCTCTATTTCCCACAACATCACCGCATCTGGTGCTTGTTAATTCTGTTTCAATCTCAGGGGACAGGACAGGTTTAGCTAGGCTGTGGAGACCCCTAACAGCAAAGCTGACAATCCTTAGATTTTTAAGCAAGCCACACGTATAGTGAAGGAACTGAGGCTTTGAGTTTTGCTTTCACCTGGAATCCTTTGCTGAACTGGGTTTAACTGGGGATAGCAAATCCCACTGTGTGAAGCCTGTGGGGACTATATGCTAAGGCGGGAAAAAGTCCTTCTGAAAAGCTCTAAGGGGGATAGTAGTCCCAGAACATTATTCACTGAGTAAAAGCTGTTGGTGATGATGACTCTCCCACCCTGCCTTGATTTTCAGGTTTCTTCCCTTGGCTAGATCCCCACGTGGATCATACAGGTAGTACCCAGAGAAGCCTCCAGACCTGTGGGGGGGAGGCAATGTTGCTGCTTCCAATGAAATGTGGGGGCGGCGTGCACGTTTTACTGTGTGTGCATGCATGCATGCTCACTGCTATTTGTTGTTTCCTTGCATGCCTGGGGAGCGATACAACTGTGGTAGTGGACATACTTGTCCTGAGGACTAGTAAGGGACAGCTGGGGATGTTGCAATTGAAGTGAAAGCACTGTGCTCTTACTGATGAGTTTTGGTACAGAAGGCAGGGGCTCCAGCTTTTTCCTTCTACTTTGCCCCAGTCCTGGAGGAATTAGAGCATTCTCAGTCTCTGTGTCCCTTCACTGTTGCTGGGCCAGCAGGACAGGGAAGCAGCCCCTGCTCCTTTCTTGGTTCTCTAGGCAAGGAACAGGCCAGTGGTTGTAACTCTCGTTTTCTCCCTGTGACATTCCCAGCCTTATGTGTGGCTTTACTTGTGCTTTCCCTAGGTGGTTTGGAAGAGGTGGGTCTCAGCATGAGCAATGATGGAGCTTCCCAAGCAGAATTTGGGGGCTCTATTCCAAGGGGAACCAGAAAGCCCTTTTGGCTTTAGTTACAGGGCAAGGTTTGGGTTTGAATCTCAGTCTTTCTGCTGGGGAGAATTTGGACCATAGAGCTTTTCTGACTGATGCTTTGTACCGATTTCTTTCCTTGGTATTCATTGATGATGGAGAGTGGGTATCTTTCAGTCTGTGCTGTCAGTGTGGTAAGGCTTAATATCTGTGGGCTGTCTCTGCTTGCACCAAAGACCATCTGCCAGGCACAGAAGATTATCCAGAGAAACCAGAGTACTGAGTAGCCAATTACACCACCAAGCAAGCCTTGCTGTGTGGAGTGGGACTCTAGAAAGGGAGTTGTCCCTTCAGCAGAGTAACAAGACCTCAATGTTTCTCTGTTAAAGGAAAGATGATTCTAAGGCAAGGATATCAAGCACTTCCTCAGGCTGAAGATGCCCCACGTGAATCTCTGTTGGGAAGTTCTGTTCTCCTGGCAGCATTTATCCCCAGTTTTAATGGGAGCATATGGCATGCCCAGATCAGCAGTGCAACAGGCTTCCTTGAGAGTGATTTCTTGCCTGCTATTATTGTTCTGGTTTTGATGGGTACTTTGTTTTAGCCTGGAAAGGGACCGTAAGATCACTCAATCCAACTGGCCAAACTCGCTTACTTTGGCAATTCCTGAACCTGATCTGAACAGCTCATGGACAAATTCTCAGTAGTGCAATGGAGGGAGATCTCCACATGTAGAAATCCCACACTCTTGGGAGTGTCAGGGCCAGGGTGAAGGACAGCAAGGTGTTGGCTGATCTCCTTTCTGGCCAGGATAATCCCTGACTCCAGCCTCTGACAGTCCTGTTTTCTCTAGGACAGGCATTGCTGGAGACTGCTGCCATGGGGCACTCCTTTCAGGGTTGGTGAGAAATCCTCTTTCACAAGTAGCATAGGCAAGATAGAGTTTCATCCCAGCAAAATGCAGCAGGGCCTTCTTGTCTCATGTCAGATGATTAAGTGCCTGGCTTAAAGACTATAATTTAAATAGCTGTTTCCTGTGAGGATTCAAAGTGCCACTGAGTTGGAATAGTGCCAGGGACTCCTAGGCCACAGGCTCAGTGGGGGCCAGCAGAGTTCTAGGGCACAGAATCCCCAAGCTAGAAACAAGTGCCAACTTAATTAAACTACTGATCCAAATTCATCAGAGAGCAAGTCTTGAAATCATGGGAAAAGGGAGGGCAAAAAGAGGCTGCCAGAATTTTAATAATAAAGGTAATTAAAGTAATGAAGCACCTTTTGCATCTTTCCCCTGTGATATTTAAAGCTCAGTTCGGGATCAGTGACTCATTAAGTGTGGCACTGTGCTCCAGCAGTTCTGATATTGCCTCTTAGAATTATGCCACTTTCTCACAGATTATTCCCATCTCATGGGCCTGAAGTTGTTAATACTGGGGTGACAAAAGAAGCACTGGGATTTTGTCTAGAGATACAGGTACCTTTACAGGACAGCAGCAGACAAGGCAGCTGGAATTTGAACTTAGTGGAATGAAATGTGATCATAAGTCTTTTGATGTCATGTTGTCCCACAGTGGGTTTTGGGTGTTTTTTTTTTTAATTACCCAGAGTGAGTTTAGCAGCTAGGTACCACAGAAACGTCTGCTGAGACACCCCTCTGCTCCAAAGAGATGGACTGGTTAAGTCTATTCTCTTCTAGTTGGGAAGCCAGCAAATTTTGATGAGCTTTGGTTCTGAACATGATTTTGGAAGGGGAAAATTTCAACTCGCTCCTAACTCTTCGCCCTTCTATCGTAGCAACCTGCATTGCTGTGAACTGCCACCATGAGGCACTCCTGTGAGTGTTGGTGAGAATCCCTCTCTCATCCATAGCATAGCCCTCCCTGTGGTACCAGGTACCTCAGCGCTGGATTCTCTGCTTGGGGAACCCCAGGAATTCCCTGAACCCTGATGTGTGCACACATGCAGGTCCTGACCAAAGTTCAGTCCTGACTCTGAGGCTGACTTCTGCAACCTGTGCAGAATGTGGAAAGCTTCAGGTATTTGCAAAAAGTGGGTGTGTGCCAGTTAAATCTGATCAGATGTCACCTCATGAAGCCTGTGCACATACTTGGATGCTAGGATTATAGTTAAGAAAGAGAAAGGGAAGCAAGAGCAGTTCTTGGGCCCGTGAGCTGGGCCTGAAATTGCTTGGTTGAAATGGTCTGAAGGTGCAATGATGGGGGAATTGGAGCCATAAGCCCTTTTGCTGAGGGAAGTTCCAAACCACGTAAGCAACTGTGAACTGTTGCTGTGACCGCCTTCTCAAAGTCTGACACTTGTGTCTTGTTCTGTCTCCTGGCAGCTCAGGAATCTTGGACTGATCCCTCTGCTGTAAGAGGAGGCCTTCAAAAGAAAAAGGTAAGCTTTCAGCTGCAAGGTGTGTTGGTTGTCTTTTAGCCAGGGAGCTCCATGCAACAGACACATTCCTATAAATGTCACATTCAGCAGGTCTCATTCCATGTTGGTCTGTCCACTTTGTGCATTACATGCATAGCTAGGACTGGAGTCTGTCATCCCAACACTTTGCCATTCAAACTCACATGCTGTTCTCCAGGGTGCTGTTTGGTAATACGGTTATCATCTGTGGTGCTGCATCCTCTGTCAGTACTTCCCAGGCTGACTACAGTCACTTGTTGCTAGAAATATGGAATTAATCTTATCCCCTTGCTCACACACCTTTTTTGATAGTGGCTGGGGAGATCACGCTCGCTTCACACCTGACAGTTGGGGGCAGCATTTCCCCTCATCACAAAGACCCACGGTGATTTTTTCCTCACATTGATACCCACTGATAAGGCACTTCTGCTGAAAGAGGCTGGGACAGACGTAGCTGTGAGCTGCCTGCCATGTTGGCCCTGCTGCTCTCTGCTTTGTAGTGATTGCACCAGAGGACCTGTGAGCTGAGGTCTTTTGCCACAAATGCTATTAGTACTCTATCACTGCTGCCTGCTGGCAGGTGTGACAAGAAGCTTCTATGGCACCATTCCCACCCCCCACTCCTCTTCTTTAGCTTGGAACAGACTTCTCGCCCTTTTTCTGGCAGCATAGCTGGGAACCTGCTTCAGGCTGTGCTCACTACAACAGGATTAGCCTCTTGTTAAAGCCATCTCCTTTTGATCTAGCCCCGTCAGAGTGAATCTAGCCTGACTCTCTGGCTTAGCTGGGGCACGATGAAGTGTTTGCAAGAGGATTCTGCCCCCATGTCGTGGGATTTTCCCCAACACTTGCTCTGTTGGACACTTTACTGCTGCTAATCTCTACATTCAAGACTCGTGCCGTCGCAGAGCCAAGGCGGCTTTCTGAGGACCAGTGCTTTCAGGGGCAACGGATCTGTTTGATTGAACAATTCCAGAGGAGTTTTCTTGCTGTCGCTTTGACTCTTCATCTGGGATGCAAGAGGAAGGGCCCCATGCTCTGAGCCAGGGGACTGAAAGAAAAGGGATGTGTTACACATCGTCTTGAGAACTGGGCACTCTGCAAGTTAGAAAGGAAGTTGAATTTGACTGCAGAGAATGTAACCAACTCTCCTTGGACTTGGTTTTCTTGATTATTTTTTTTTCTTTTATTTCTTTTTGCTGACAGTTGCCTGAGAAATTTACTCCTCCAGCCCCCATCACAGCTCCAGTAATGAGCCTGCCTGCAGAGCCCCAAGGGATCCATCCTCAGCTGTCCAGGTTGCAAGAGTCTGGCCAGTCACCCCCAGGAGCACCCAAGGAAGGCAGCCTGCAGGTACCCAGGGAAAGTGGGGTGTTCCCCAGCCACCAGCTCCTTGTCAAGTAGAAAAACAACTCAGCTTTTGAGATTCTTATTACTTGGCAGCTGCAGGGCTTATGTTGCTCTCTAGCCCTGAGTGTTAAAGGAATTGCCAGGGTGGAAAATGACACCTGGGTATGGCTGGGAGACAGGGAGAGAGGCCAGGCGGGCTGTCAGCCTACTTGGAGTTGGGAATCTACAGAGGCCCGAAACTATACCACAGTCTGAAGATGATAATCTAACTCTGTGCTTCTAGGTATTCTCTGGGTTTGCAAAGGGGTGAAATCCTCTCTGTTCATAGCTGCAGGAGGGGAATCTCCCTGCTCCAGCCTTTCATGCTCCTGTCGTATTCATTCAGCTGCTTGTCTCTCTGTCAGTATCACCAGCTACCTGTGGAGAGGGTCGAGAGGAAGGAGGTGCCCCCTGAGCACCAGGCTCTGAAGACCACATTTGAAGGGTTGGTGCAACGCTGCTCTGCTGTCGCCACTGATCCAGTAAGTCCTCCCTTCTCTGATCTTTGCGTTGTTGCCCTCGTAGATGTTGACTGGTACTCCCTTCTTTTGGTTGAGACAAGAGAGGAAGAGACTTGTCCCTATAACTGAGTTAATCTCCATCTGCCTCCTTCCTTTAGGCCAAAGGCTTGTCCATCTCTTGGGAACTGAGGTGTTCTCTAGCATTTATCCACTGCTTCTCATTGCCTCTCTTATTGCCAATGGTTCTGTCCTCCTGGCTCTTTTGTCTGAGGAAAGGTTTTCACTGGCTTGATCTGTAGATAGTTCCTGCAGAGCTGGTATTACCAGTTATCCTCAGAGCTAAGAGGGAAGGGCTGAGAGATCCTGGCTGGAAGAGAAAGCCAGGCAATCTTGGTGGACGAGTCACTGTAATTTCTACACCCTGGTTCCTGGAAGGCTGTTGGCATACATGTCACGTTCCGTGAATGTATCAGGCCAGACTGTCTGGAAGCAGAAAAGCAGTGTTTGCGGCATCATGTTAGATTGCTAAGTCTTCCCAGAGCTTGTGGGCACCATCAATACCTTCCAGAATACCTCTGCTTAGTGGGTGCTGGGATGAGCACTGAGCCCAAATTGCTATCTCGGAGTCAGACAATTTGTCTGAAGTCAGCTTCAGCATGTTTGCTCTGTGCTTTCTGAGAGCGCAGTGTAGCAATTTCTGGGAGATAACTTAAATGTTTCCCTCTATGGCCAGAAAGGCCTCTTGGTTTGGGCTTAGCACTTGGCTTACATGGAGGTTGAATAACTGGGTTCATGCAGCAATGCAGCGCTCCTGAGCTCCTAAGGCTCACTGTGCCAGTGTTGCCCAGAGCCAGGCATTTCTATCCACGGTATACTCTACCTGTGAGTGGATTATCCAAGGTGGGATTAATGGAGTCAGTCCCACAAGAGCTTCAGTACTCAGGCCCTTTCCTTGGTGATTACCTAGAGTGGGAAGGATATTCCCTCTTTTCCTCACAGAGACCAGGAAGAAGCTGTTGCTTAGGTCAGCCAGGGTGAGGCTGTCTGAATGCCCTGTGGGTCAACTAGTGGATAGTGGATGTTTCTCAAGCTTTGGAAGTAGTCGCTCTGTCCCATGGTCTGCAAGCACTGGCAGAAGGAGGAATGCCTAGGCTGGGAGATAGGAAAAGAGGCAAATCCAGCTTCCTGTTTTGAGGAGAGAACACATGCATGTATATGTTCACAGTGGGGGTACAGCTGGCTTGTATCACAGTCCCTGGCTGACAGAGGCTGAGATGCAGCTGAATTGTAAGGTGCTGTGGGAAGAACAGAGGAGGGGAGGGACTGAGGAAGAACAACTTGGTTCTGGGAGAGGTGAGTTTGAAGCTCTGGCAGAGCTAGCAATACCTGTTTCACTTCAGAAAACCCGAAGGAAGCTGGAGGATGCGTTGCAGCGGCTGGAGTGTTTGTATGAGAAGCTCCGTGAGCAGGTGGTAAGTAGATGTCACCATTCCTTCTGGTCCAGCCAGGTTCCTGATCCCACCTTTGTGCTGGATCATGGGCCTTCATGTCTGTCCAAGTGTTTCCAGCACATAGCCTCTTGAGAAAGCTACGGGAGTGCCAAACCTTATAATGCACCTTGAATCCAGCCAGCCTTACCTCTTATTCCTTAGCCTTGGCCCGAACATAGTGTAAGGAAAAGCTGGAGAGGTATTTGCAGGATGCTTTTACGTCCAGGAGGTATACTGGCATATAGAAAGGTTCTAGATGGGAAGAGGCAATTGGGGGTAGTTAAGTGTGAACCTAGTGTAACCTCTGGCTTAGAAAGCTCTGAAGCTGCTGATGCCAATTGCTGGATGGATAGCTATCAAGGGAAGCATCCTTTTAACAAACACCCTTTCTCTGAGTGTCCATATTAGGCCTGAATAGAGACAGGATTCCATTCTAGATGGACCTTTGAGTTGCTCAAATACATCAGATATTCAGTTAATGCTGAAATGTCATTACTTAGGACCTGCATTCACTGTAAAGATTAATGTTTGTTGTTGGCTGGGAAACCAAGGGAGGAAGCAGACTATCCTTCCTGTCAGTGCTTGAGTGTGTAGGTGCTGTTTGGGAAGGATGAGGTGGAGAACAGGAGGGAAGGGTCTGGAGGGAGGGGGGCTTGTGTTACACTGCTGAACATGCTGACTCATTTCTGCTCCTTCCCCACAGCTCTCTCCAACCATCCTCATGGGTCTTCATGAAATTGCCCGCTGCATTGAGGCTAGGAACTACCAACAGGGTCTCCTGGTTCACACCCAAGTGGTGAGCAGCAGCAGTTTCAGTGAGGTGTCTGGTTTCATGCCCATCCTGAAAGTCCTCATGACCATTGCTGGCAAGCTGAATGTGTAAAGTGTGGAGCAGCTGGAACAGAACACCCTGAGAGCTGGTGAACTCCCTCGCCTGTTGATGTGCTGCAGGTTGTGGACTCTCCTTCTCATTCTGGAGAAATAAGTCTGTGCCAGAGCCTGGAACTGTGCTGGGTCAGCACACCTGGCCCCATCCACTTTCCAGACAGCCCACTGGTGCCTGGGACTCCTGGAGACTGTTCTTTCTCTCTCTTCTTTCTCACAAGTCTGAGGCTGCTTCCCAGCCCAGGGATCTCAGTTTCAGGCTGTCCATGTTGTACAGAGATCCTCCCTCTTCCCTGTGCCCCCAGCACAAAGGGGAAACTCCTTCCCTCCCAGGCTGGCATTGCTTTTTTTTTGCCCTTTTTTNACAGGGCTGGCACCTGCAGCACCACCAGACAGAAGAGCCTCAGGCTCTATTCCCTGCTGCAGTCTAAACTGCCTGAGTGACAGCTGGGCTCCCTTGGGACCTAAGCTGTGGTGTCCCTGTTCTGTTGACAGCCGTGAGGATCTCTCCTCTGGTTCTTCCTTTCTCTTCATTCTCATCCTTAACTCTCCCACTCACCCCTCTGCACCCGTATCTTGCTACAACTAGGGCTAACTACCAGCGTGCTCTGGGCTAGCTTTGGTTCTCTCTCTATTCTTCACCCAGCCCTCTCTTTTCACAGTTGAGTCTCCTGTTTACCCTCTATTCCCCCTCCTTTATATATTTTACCCCATAAGCTGCAGGCTCAAGCCTTTTGTGTTTCAGGCCCAGGGCTGATTTCCCCCTTCCAACTCCTGGGACTCCCCCATTCAGGAATGCTAGCAGGTTGGACTGCTCTGTGTGCTCCTTCCCAGAGCTGGTCGCATCCTGTGTTTGGGCTCAAAGCCACAATCTGGCTCCTGGCCTTTTTCACTTCCTTTATGTTAGCACAGTTGGCCTTTTGCCCACTGGTGTTATCTAAAGGCTTCCTATATTGGGCTTTTCAGACAGTCTAGGGGCTTTATGAGCAGCAGGGGTTGTTCAGGTTCCATAAAGAATCCCCTCAAGCTACTCTGACCAGCCCAGACTTGAGCAGGAAGAGACAGCTTACCACTCCAAGTGTGGTGCATTCGTTCTGCCTACAGTAACAGATACCTGCAGAGGTGGTTCTCAAAGGCCCCTTGGCACGGTGGCAGTAGGAATGTGCTGCCGGAGGTGATGCTGTCAGGTCTCAAGAGTTTAATCACTGTGGCATTTCCTCTGGGGTAAAACAGATGAATGAAGCATACCTATCCTGGGGAAGAAGTCTGGGGAGACAGATGGGATTTTAGGGCACATCTGTGTGTGTGTGTGTGTCTTTCCCTTCTTCCTCCCTCCTTGCCTTCCTCTCTCTTGCCCTCTTTCGTGCTAATAATTCTTGGGCCCTAGGTGGGAGTAAGGCTTCTTCCCAATGTTTGGCTGCAGCCAGCCCCTGCTTCCTCTGCTTGCTGTTTGAGTGATAATGCCATTGTGGGCCTGTGGTTCAGTGACACATGAATCAGCCTGCCCTACCATGAGACTTAGGAGGGAGGGGAATTGGGGAAGGGAAAGAGAGGACACTTCTCATTCTCTCCTTTCCAGGTCAAAGTGCCTCCTTGTTGCTGCTGTGTTGTTTCTATTGCTGCAGTTTGATGCACTGAGAGATTACAAAACAGTGAAATAAAAGCTGTGTTTTGTGATACTGGTAGCTTTATTCATAGACTTGTCACCACTGGCTACAGGGGCCTTCCCTCAGTCTGCAGGGCCACCCACTGAGAGCCGAGTTCTCAGCTTTGGTGAAAGGGAGGAATTGAGAATGGCGTGGTGCAAACCAGATTCTGGACTCTGCTGGTGTGGGCAGAAACCATTCTGGTGTGTGGAGACCTCAGGCCTTACTCACTCCCTAGGGCTGCCAGGTCAGAGAACCGATCTTCTCCAGATCACCCACCTCAGGTGTGACTGTTCATCTGCATCAGACATAAGAAGGTCCCCAGGATGGTTGAGGTTCCCTCGGAGAATCACAGCAGTGTTGGGGATTTTACACTTGACATCAGAAGTTGAAAGTATGTCAGTACGTGAACAGAGAGCCCTTGATGAGATTGTCTCCTGTTGGAAATCAGCATTATACCACTTAAACTAGGATAAGGATATGGCCTCCTTTGTGGAAATCAGACTTATACCACTGAATTGACAGTTCTTATCATTAGTAACTTCTGAATCTGTTGGCTGATTTCATTTAAGCTTTTAAGGCTGAAGTGAAACATCAGTACTGAAATAAAGAGGGAGGGGAGTCAAACTAGCTTCTGCAAAAAGACTGGTGTAATCTCAAAAAAATTTTGTTTTCTTTTTGCTGTCAGCTGGCTAGCTAGTATGTATGTGCAGGCCAGCTAGCACACATGAAACTGAAGTATTGCAGGATTGCATTACCTGGCTCATAGCTGGAGGGCTTGGGAGGAAGTAAAGGTTGAGAAAGATTGGTTGGATGGGGAAGGTTTGAAGGGCCATTGCTGGGAAGGGACCAGGGTTTATGAGGGTTCTGGAGTGTTATGGGCACAGCACGCACATTCAGAGAAAACCAGCCTTTGTTAGTTCTGCTGCTCACAGGGGCAAACACCAAGTGTAAGGGAGTCTTGCAGAGGTTTTGCAGCCCGGTCTGGGAGCAGTTAGCAACCAGTCTGGCCTCCCAGCCATCCCCCGTCAGGGAGATGCAAGCTGATTTTCAAAGGCTGCGCTTGTGTTAACGACCCTTTCCGATGATGAACAAGTGAGCAAGTGGCCCTGGAGGCATACATTTGCTTAACAAGTATATAAGGGAAGTCCTAGCTTTCTGCTATTTTTTAGATTCTCCCTTTCTGGATCCAGTTATAGTACCCAGTGCAGTCCAGCCCCTCTTTCTTCAACTCAGGCCACTTGTACCACTGAGAAATAAGCACAGGTTTTCCATGTGTTTTTCAGATGCATTTGACTTCCCTGAAGCACGCACCAGTGCTGCTACCTATGGACTCATGCAGAGACCAGCTATTTATCCTGCCTTTGCTACGCATCCTTCCTGCTTGTCCCTTTGTCCTACTGCTGCTCAGTTTTGTAGCAGGTTTACCCCAGTGAGCGCTGTCCCTAAAACTCTTGGTAGGGAAACCAGGCAAGGGGAAGGGAGGTGACGCACTCAAGAATCTTTGAGAGGCTTGTGGTGGAAGCCATGTCTCTGTGGCCCTGGTGTGGTAAATGTCCTCACAAGCCCCACTGGAAAGCACTCCTCCATTTATAGCACTATCTCTGCTGGCTGGTAACAGCTGCTGCAGCTTCTGGTCTACGGTCCACATTGCCTCCTCCCATGTGGGCACATGCTACTGCAGCATCCCTGTGATGCTGACAGAGAAAGCGTTTTCTGTTGGGTGAGAAGGCCTTTGGGTTCACAAAGAATTGGGGGGGGGGGGCAGCTGTAGGAAAGGATCTCTGGGCACAGAGAACAGAGCTCTAATCCTGTTGCAGATAACATCATGTCTGCAGGCTAGGCTTGTGTGTTTGGGGGAGCTGGAGGGGCAGAGATTGTTAGGCAGTATTTGTTTGTAAAGCCACTTGCTCTGAAGATAATGCTTGCACTAACTTCTATTGAGGGAGCAGTGTGAGTCCCCACAAAGTCCTTTCCCAAAGTGTCTTTGAAGCCAAGAACCCATTGAAAGGAAGAAAGGCCAAGAGAGGGGATTAGTTTGTTCAGCAGCTGTGAATTTCAGTGGGAGGCTGATGAACTCCAAAGTCTTTGTTGAGATTTTTTTTGTAAGGAGCCCCGCTGGAGGGAGAGACCCACACGGGGGCCGCGGCCTTAGACAAGAAGGAATCCGAAGCGGCAGGGAGCTGTAAACGGGCCACAAGGACTTTTCCCAAACACTTTTCGGAAAAGGTGTTGTGAAGAGAGCGGAGGGGGATTAGCATGTGAAATGACACTTTCCATTGACTCCACAGAGGGGAGGGGAAAAGGGCTGGCTGGCTGATTTATTAGCATTTTGTTCCCTTCTCTATTCTGCTCCCCCAGCAGCCCCCCTCCCCTTGCTCCCCTCCTCCCTGAGCCCTCTAAAGAGGTTTGGATTGGAAAAGGGAGCGGGGGGCTGCCTGTTTGTGTGTCATCTGGGCGAAGGTGACCACCTGGGAAGCTGAATGTAAATATTTCTCCTCTGAGGAATGCGCCTTCATTAAACCGAAATGAATACATGGAAGCATCCAATCCTGCCGCACAATGGCAGCAGTGCCTTTACCACTAAGGGCTCCTTGTGCCAGGGAGGGGGGACCCCTCCGGGCCCCGACCCGTTGCTGAGGTCAGCACATTTTGCAGCTGCGGTATTGCCATTTTCTCCCAGAGAAAGAAGCGTGAGGCGGTGGGGCCCCACTTGTAATTCTCCCCGCATGTCCCCTTCACCAACAGGCGTCACTGTGCCCAGCGGGCACATCCTGCGCTGTGCCACAGCCTTCACGGGGCAATCGTGTAGGGCAATAATGTCAGCAGGGGAGGGACGGGGTAGCACAGCTTGCCGTGTGCTGGGGAGGAAATGGGAAACAGCTTCCATGTCTTCTCCCTTTCTTATGTTTCTAGCTGACCATGGAATGGGGGCACAGAGGTACGAGGGATGGGGTGGAGGTAGAAGCTGTCCTCTCTGCCTTGCAGTTGCCCTCAAGCCAGCCCACACTGGAGCTTTCCCTGCTGGGTGGGAGGGTCGCAGCACCTCTTTGCCTTCCTGCCCAAGGATGCATCCCCACCGCAGGGCAATGGAGGAACTGCTGGTGGAGATGCAAGGGAGGCTGAGGTTGGGGTCGCTGTGTTAATAAGAACCTTTGCACAAACAGCTGGTGGTTTGTGTGTGAAGTGGAAGTGTTTCAGCTTTCCCTGAGAATGGGGCAAGATTGTTTCTTGCAATTTTTGAAGGGCCAGAGCCTTGCTGTACGTGAATGCTTTTGCTCTAGTGAGACCTCAGCTTGCCATAGGTCCAAATTCCCACCCCCAATGAAGCAGTCCTGGGAGGATCGAGGGAGTATTTGATAACTAAGAGATACACACAGACTGCTGAGTCCATATTAATGTATCATCTCCGAAATGGGCAACTGGGCCCCTGTCTGCCCCTCTCCCACCCCCTTTCCTTCTGGCAGCTGCACTGCAGTAGGATGCAACCTCAGACAAGCTCAAGGAGAGAGCAGGCCCTTGCCCCTGCTCGCAGGGGCTGTGGTGGTGCTGCTTGGAGGGAACCGGTCAGCTCTTGTTATGCTCAACAGATGGGCAAGCGGCTGGGTTTTAGTCTTCAGAACTATAACTACATATATCCACACATGCAATTGGATGAAAACCCCCACCAAACTACTTAGACACAACAGCATTTTGCAAGCACTTGCTACTGATTTATTGTATTGGCTATTGGTTTACAAATATCGGCTACAAGACAGGTCTAACGGCCAGGAACTTAGCTCTGCTGGCTTCTCATCTGGCTAAAGGACACGTCAAACAGCAAAGTAGACGATAACCTCACAGCCCGGGGGAGATCACTGTGATGGTGCAGTGAGCTTCCCCGGGTCCTGCAGCTGACAGCTGCTTCCTTCCCTACCCCAGGCACAGCAAGGGAACAGAGATGCATCAACCAAGTCATTCTGCTGCTTGCTTAGCCTATAGAATATATACAATAAGTGGTAGAGGAAAAACTGTTATGTATACATCACAGTAACTGTGCAATAAATTAAACTTCAAAGTGCTTCACTTTCCTATTTACAACACCATTAAATAGTAACTGGCATTATTTTCTCAGACTAGGAGGAAGTATTTAGTTAGTTAGCTGACAGGGTAAGAGTGCTCAGCAAGTACACCAGGAGGCGGAGAATGGGCTCAGTCAGCGGCTCTCTGGGAGAGATCTGGGAGAGAAGAGGAACTGGAGAAGCGTGAGGGCATCTTTATGGCATCAGTCAAGGGCTTTGGCAGGGATGCTGGGGTGAAAAGGGAGACCAGACCTGGAGGCTTAGAAGATACAGGCAAAGTCTGTAAAAAGCAAGTGATGGGATTCCTTTTTTGGACAGCTGTTTAATGGACAGGTCAAGCAGCTGCTTCAGTCTTGCTGCTGCCATCTCAAATGCAAAGTAAAGCATTGGAGAGCTTAGAAAGCTGTCAAGGACGGGAAGTGACACTATAGGCCTCCTGGAAGCTGCCTTACTGCAGGAATGAGTTGCACAGCTTTTCTATTCCCTCATAGTGTAGGGTTTTAGTGCCTCTATTTTTTTAGGGTACTAGAAGCCTCTTCAATTTTAGGTATTGCCACTCTGATTTGCCCAACTCTGGTGGTGCCATCTCAGCTTCCTTGTGCTTTCCTGAGTGTTGAACTCACTTTCTCAAAAGCCCAGAGCAGGTGCTTGTCTGGGGAACAGACAAGCTCAAAAGAGCCACCGAGACCACCTGTGTTTTCAGAGATAAAATCATAGTCGCTGGATAGAATGACTCTGGGTTGAAGGGACCAAATTTCCCCTTGTTTTGTCAACACTTGAGGGTCTTCCCAGAAGTCATCCCCCACTGCACTGATGGGGAATGCCCTGTACAGCCAAGGCTCAGGGGCTCTCGAGCGCTCTTTTGCCTTGCCCAAGCCCCAGTGAGGTGGCATTGGGAATGAGACAAAAGTAAGCCAAAGGGAAATGGTGCCGGGGGCTGCTGGGGAGATGGGGAGGGCAGGAGAGGAGAGGGGCAGGCAGGACTATGAGGGAGCAGAGGCAAGTCAGAGCTTTCTCTTGAGCTTGCGGCTGGCCCCACCACCCCCGCTCCGTTCCCGCTTCTCCTTGCGAACACAGAAGTACTTGGTGACTCTTTTGCGGCACTGCTCGCACCGCACGGCACAGCACCAGTGGAACTTGCAGTTGCAGCTGGACACCATCTCAGCTCGCCTCTCCTCCACCGCCAGCCCGCAGTCCCCGCACAGCCGCCGGCAGCTCCGCTTCTCCCACTTGCTGAGTGCCTTGCCCCTCTTCAGGCACTCCCTGCCCTCCGTGCCCAGCAGCCCCAGTGTCTTGTTCTCCAGGCAGTAGTCAGGGGAGTCTTCTAAATGGACCAGCTCCTTCTTGGAGATGGAGCTGAAGGTCTCGGCTATGGCACCCCGACTGGCAGCGCTGTTCCCGGCCCCCTGCAGCAAGTCCACCTTCAGGGCTTTGTGGTACCTCTCCTTGAGGTAAGTGCCCACCTCCCGAAACTCAGGCAGCTGCAGCCAGCAGGTCTGGGTGGTGCAGCTCCCCGACACACCATGGCATTTGCAAGTCCGTTTCATGGTCCCTTTCACAGCCTACGGGGTGAGGAAAGAGACAGAGGATTCAGGAAAAAAATGCAGAGGGGTCATTTCTGTGCCACAGTGCATGGAGAAATGTGACTCCAGACCTGTGGAGGGGTTTGCCATCGACCCTCCCTGCACAGGAGTCCTGCTCTGGGGTGGTTGGCTTAAAGCTTGCAGATTTGCTTCTCCAGGGTACTCCCCTACTTGAACTGGGAGGAAGAGGACAGCAGGAAGCCATTAACAGTGCAATCACAGAAGGTTTGCTACCTTAGAACAAACACCACCCATCACATCAGTACTGCTGCCATCCCCTTCTCCTTGGCAAGGTAGTTGATTCTTCTGAGCACATGTTTTTAGCCACAGCAAGTTGTGACTCTCCACAGGGAACAGCCAGAGCCAATCTGGTATGCACTGCCAGGTCTGGAGGGAGAGAGGGGCTCACCTTTCTACCCGCCTCATTATTATGCAGGTTCATAGCAGCTCTGGCATCTTGTCCGGTCTCCAGGGCATCCACAAACTGCTTGGAAATGGCTTCCCCAAAGCCCACATTATCGCTGCAGCCTCCCCACAGCCAGCCTTGTCCCCCTAGGAAAGGAGATAAGACGTGAATTGTCAGGGAACCAGCCCCTCACCTGTCTGGCTTGTGGCTCCAGGTAAAAGAAAGTGTCTCAGAGCTGATAGAACAGAGGCTGTGGGGCAAATCAAGCCTTTTGCTTCATGATCTTCCCAATTCCCTTCCTTTGGGCTGAGGCCTGGATAGTAAGTGGCTCTTGCAGGCAGCAAAGGGTTTGTCCCATGTGACAAACCCAGGGATTTCCAGGCTTTCTATAGAGCAGGATTCAGAACCTGTTAATTACGATGCTTTAGCAGTCATATAGATGAGGCTTTGGGTTTTTAATCACCTTCCCTCAACCCCTGACTTGAACTGGTTCAGTCTGACTTGCAGGGACAGCATCCTGCTAACGTGGATTAGCAAACTGGTGGAGGCATCCTGGTCAGAGGGAACAGATTCCCTTCCACTGGGAAACAACCCAAGCCTGGCTCACATGTACTGAGGAGGCCCTCTTTTTGGTACACCCAGAATCATGGGGCTGATGTTGGGCATCTCAGAAGGGTCTGATTTTCCAATTATCATAAAGAAACAAAGGAGTCAGCACAGAACTGGGAACTGCACAGCAAGATGTGGAGGGTACTTTTCCTAACTACGTGGGAGCTCGTTAACTTAGCTTGGCTGACTGGAAACATGTCATGCGGTTTGTTTCTTTTCTTCCTAGAGAAAAATGACAAATTCTTTATGAAGATTTGAAGTCTGGAACATTATGACCCTAACGTGCCTCGGTGGAACCCCTTGGGAGTTGTGGTTTAATAGCCTTGTGCCTCTCTTCTCCGTGAAAGACCTGGCCCTTGCCTGGATTTCCCCAGAGCATCGCGGTCCCCTCTCCCAGGGAAAGGCAGGGGTGTTTCATGGGAGGTGGGTACTTGCAGCGGGTGATGAAGTCAAAACTAAGAACTGGGCCCAAAGGGAGAATGGAAACCTTTCACCAACTTGGATTCAGCGCAACAGCATTCAGAATTGAATCACATTGTTTTGGACAAGCCCAAAAGTTTCCCTTGCCTTCCAAGGTTTTAAGTTCACAATGGAAAATTTTCATGAAAACCAGATATCTTTTGGGGAAAAGAAGTGTAGCATGACTAACTCAGTTTTCCAGAGAGGACAAAATTTGGTGTGTCATTGCCCAAAAGCCTTACTCTGCTAGAGACAGGCTATCCCACACCTCAGACACCTAAGCAGCAGTGGCTGTTTTAAAAGCTATTAGCCAATAAATCAAGTTACTAAATACTGGACACTCCAGAGGAGTTTGTCATAAACTGACATGTACCAACTGCCCAGTGTGGTTGGGTGGGGAAAGTTTTTTTTTAATTTTTTGATATTTTGAAATTTGACTTCTCTCCAAAACAAAACACCAAAATGTCAATGTTTTCTGTGAAGACTGAGCAGAGAGCTAGAGCAATGCAGCCTGGGGTTCCTCACCCAGGGGTGCCCAGTGGCTGCGAGCCTGGGTACCGCGGGGATGGGGTGGAGGCTGTGTGCTGCAGTGATGGTTCTTCTGGTTGTGCTCTCATGTGCCTGCCACACTGATAAATGCTGGTGATAAATGCTATAGGTGCCACCCTGCTTTTCCTTCTGGTAATTCTGCTCCAGAGCCACCCTGGTCCTGCACACCCTGAGAACCCAGAGGTCCCTCATCACCACTGCTATAGCTAGACCTGCTATTTAGATGCACTGCATCGGATCCTCTCCTCTTCCCGTACAATACAGTCATTCCCTCCAGCAGCTTAAACAGAGTTGTTCTTGATTTGAACCACAGAAACTACAACCCCTGTCTAATTTCCTGCTCATGTAGAAAGTAATGGAAAAAATTAAGGGCTTGGCCTCAGCTGGTGTAAATTGGAGGTGCTCCATTAGCTTCCACAGAGCTACTTTGGTTTGAGCCAGGCAAAGCTTTGCTCTGGCCATCATTTCCAGCTGCTAGGACCAGGACTAGTTTCTGCAGGCTTCAGCAGAGGGGAGGAGAAGAGCTTTCTCCCACTGCCTGGGACGTGAGAGAGGGACAGCAGCACATCTCTCCTTACCCAGCTGTCCATTGCGGGAGTCGTCACAGCCACAGTTGTCAAAATCTCCCAGGCTGCAGTTCCGGGTCAGCGTGTACATGACGCCCGCAGAGCTGATGGCATGGACAAAAGCGGTTTCTCGGTTTGCTGTCAAGTGAGAATACAAGAACAACAGATGGGCTAAAGATTTCACACCACCAGTGTTAGAAATGACTCCTGCCATGCAGCACACTGGGTAGGAGGAGATCTGCAATGGGCAGGGCTTTGTGGGGTGGAGAGGAGGTCCTGTGTGTCACATTAGCTTAGTTTTGGCTCAAACTGCATGAAGACAGAAGCTCCCAAATTCGATCCATTTCCAAGGCCGTGGATGAGTTTCACACTTGGCTGTCCTTGTGGGAGCTCACCAGTGGGGATAGAGCACAGACAGCCAAATGTTCCCCCTGTCTCACTAATAGCCCCCAGAGGGGAAGGGGCTGTCCCCAAGGATCAAAGAGCTCCATTCCCACAGCCCCCTCGAGCCTTACCTTCTGCTGGACACCAGGGCTCAGTGTCCATACCTACCCACCAGGGTCAGTGTGGTGATCATCAGCTGACTTCACTGAGCCTTTGGCTTTCAGTTAATACCAGCAAGCTCTGGATCTGAGCAGATAACCTTGGCAGGAACAGCTCAGGGACCTGCTCCCAGTCCCAGAGTGTTACTTTGTGCAGCATTTGCCTCCTCAAGGCCTCACTTTGAAACCTCTGCCTGGGGCCCTGATCTGCTCCCAGTCCCACCAGAGGCTCTCCTCCATACCCAGGTCCTGCCTGTACAGGACAGGTATGAGCTCAGCCCAGCATCATGCATGGGTCCAGAGGACCAGGTATGCACTGAAACATTTCCTGGCACCTGCAAACGGGTAAGGAATGGGACACAGTGACAACGACCACAGCCCCACACCCTGTAGTGGCACAGATCATGGATGCTGGATTTCTGCCCAAGGTGATTCTGACATCTGGAAGCTGTGGGAAGGCTTTTCTCCTGCCTTTTGGCTAGAGCACAGCCACTGATGAACTCTTTCCTGCTCTGCTTGCCACCCCACCACCCCATGCTGGTTCTCAGCCTCCCTGGGACACCCAGGTGAGAGGCACCACTTGGATATGGCATGTCCAGCATTCCTTGCTGCAGGTGATGGTGGTGCATCCTTGTGGGGAGCCAGTTGCATGAGGGTTGGTGGGATACTCCTGTCCCGAGCAAGATGGGTCTCAGCGGGTCTGGAGGCAATGCTGGCATTGTGATGCTGCCTTGTCTTGAAGCTAGATCCCAGCACATGTCTGGGAGCTGATGGGTGAAGGGGCCTCCTGGACATCCCGGGTGCGGATGGGGAAGAAAATGAGTCACTTGAGAAGAGAGGAGGGGCCCACAGGCTCTAACCTGTAGTGAGGGGATCCCAGTAGTGGTATCCAATGCTTTCCTTACCGCTGCGCAGCCCGCCGTGGCTGGAGAGCTGCAGTGCCCTCTCGGGGCAATTCCAGCGGTCCCAGGCGAACTGGAACTTGCACTCCTCGATGCCGCTCTGCGCCCCAGCTGCCACGCTGCTTGAGTAGATGAGATAGGCCTAGGAGCAGAGCAGCGGGTCAGGAGGGGAGACAGTGTGTGGCCCACTTCAACCCCCCAGCACTAGGCGTTGGCTTGCAAAACCGAGTCAGGATGAGTTGGCCAACGAGCAGGGATAGCCCCGTGGGCAACAGGCTGAGAACATCCCGGGGTGCAGGAGAGTCACTCAGCAGCTCTAGTTTCCATCGCAGGCAGTGCAAGGCTGGTGTAGCCCCAGCTGCTTCCCACACAGCCACGGGGCTGATCCAGGCGCAGCTTTCCTACTCTGCACTGCTTACGGTGGGTACTGCTGCTTTGGGGTCTAGGTGGGTGGAGAAACACAGTGCAAAACACCAGGGAGAATACAGGCCTAGGTGGCTGGCATTCAACTGAAAATAACTTGCATGCCATCTTACAGAGACAAGATGTACAGAGCTGAGTAAGTCTCTCGGGCTTGGCTCCCCCGGGGAGCAGTGCTTGCCAGCAGCAGCAGGGAACGCGTTTTCTGCTGTGCTGGGTCAGAGCCTGCCTCCCTGGGGGAGAAGGCCAAAAGGAGCTGTTGGCTGTTAGCCACGTTAGATGTGCCAGCCAGTCACTGCAATGAAGAACCCTTTATCTCTCCAGCATGAGAGGAGGCAGAACCTTCTCCTCAGAGACTGGGGAGCTCCAGGACAGCAGGTGCCTCAGCCTGCCTCCTCCTTCACCACAGCCCCAGGGGAAAGCTAGTACTTTGGGGCAAGGTTGTTCCACCATAGCATGGAGAGCTGTAGCAATAGCTAGATGGGCTTAGGGTGTTCCTGAGGAATAGCCAGGAACAAAAATCAGGCGAATTTTAAAGCTAGTCCTGGCTAGGGAAGGAAAAAAAAAACACAAAAAAAACCCCAAAACCTCTGAACAAGGGGTGCAAGGAGGAAAGGGTTCAAAACCACTGAACAAGGTCCTGGCAATTCCAGTTGTGCTCCTTGGGGAAGTACACTTTGCAGAGCCTACAGCAAGTGCCCTTCCAGTTGGATGAATGTGGGTCCTGATGCTAACCTGATCATTAGGAAGCAATAGATGACAGTTGAGGTGCCCAGCTGCTCCCAATAGACACATCTCCAGAATCTGGCCCTCAACTAGCTTAAAAGGACAACTCAGAAGAGCCCTGCTTAGGGTTGACATAGCTTGAGGGGTTGCAGCTTGTAGCAGGTTAGTCTTGACACTCTTTGCCTTGTTGCTGGAAGCTTAGGGGTGAGGGGAGCTCTGGCCAAGGCTGGATGGAGAGGAGTGGGAAGGAGGACCCCCCCTTCTTGGGTTTAGTGGAATCAGAGACAGAGATCAAAGGGATTTTTCTTACCTTGGGGCCCGTCATCAGGAAATTATTCACTGACCTGGAAGACAGAGACAGTGTCAGCAGGGAGGGGGTGATGGTGGAGGGGTCTGGGGAATGCCAGGCATCCCAGGACTCTCCTCTTGCCCCCCACAGCCTGCCTGTCTCCTGGCTGCAGGCACCTTTCATCTCTCCCTTGTCCCCCTTGCTGCTCCTTGCAAGCCAGGATGGTGCCTTCTCTATCTCCCCCAAGCAGGCTGTACCAGGCTGCTACTCCCTCCCTCACTGCTTCCTCCTTTTGCTTTCTTCTGCACAACTGACCTTCATACCAATCCCCTGTTTTGCTAGGGCTCTCCTGTTCCCTCAGCCTTGTTTTTAGCCTTACCGAGCTGCTGCTCAGCCTAAATTGGGGTAGCATTGCCCCCAGCCCCAGGAGCACCCTGGTTCCTCCTGCAGCCCTAGGAGATGGGCTGTGTGCCAGCACCCGCTCTCCTTGCGGGACCGTGCCAAAGGAAGGAGGAGATCACACTGCTGCTCCTTCACAGCGTGTGTCCTGGCAGCATCCCCCCAGATCATGGTCCCTTGTTTGCTTGCAGTGCCAGCTCCGGCTGCCCGCACTCTTGTCTTGGTCACGTTAAGGTGATGGCTGAGCACAAGCAGTCTTCTCCTCCCTATGCTGCTCGGCACTGCGTGGGGAGGAGCAGGGATGCAAGTGAGATGGTCCTAGCCAAAATTAAATTTTCTTGTGTTTTCCAACTGATATATAAAAAAAGGAGATGAACAGTTTCCAAAGGTGCTGATTTGTAACTATTCATGTGAAATGTTTAATTTTGCTACCAGTCATGGGAAACTGTTCCACTGAAAATACCAGGGTCTGTTTTAATAATCTTAAGTTGCAGGCTCCTGAAACTTCTAGTTCTGGGAGTTTTGTGATCCCCCTCTTTGTTCTGTAGGACAGTAACTCCTATTTCTTGTATGGAAGAGGACACTGAGGCCAGAGAGGTGGCACGAGTGGGCTGAGACCTTGCAGTGAGTGAATGATAGGGGAAAAGCTAGAGCACGCACTGAGAGGAATTTGACTCTTGAGCTTCCTCTTGAGATGATGTTCTACTTCAAATGCTGGTCACTTCCCAGTGGCGGGTGCCTCTCCTTTTCAGCAAGCCTGTCCCTTCAGCAGAGCTGCACATTCCACTCTGCAGTTGGGCCGTCAGGCATGCAGTGATGCTTGCTGCTTTTTTAGCTCCTCTCCATTCCCTGAAAATCCCAGCAGCTACGTGGACCTTGGCTGGATGCAGGGAAGACAGGTTAGGGTATGGGTTTTCCTCCCTGTGTGTTTTCAAGCAATGCTGTCTGAAGCCACAGTTATCCCTGGTAAGGGAGAGAAAGGCACCGTCCTGTTGTGCTACAAATCCTGCACAGAGAATGTGGGAGCATCCCAGGGCAGGCTCAAGCACAGGCAAAAGCAGGTGCTGCCGTCCCCAGCCGGAGGACTAAGTGTAGCTGTGTTGCAGCCCTGCCATGGACCTGGGAGCAGACAGGGTATAGCTTAGTCAAAACCTCAAAATGCCTTGTCTCTGCTGTTATTCACAGTTTAGAAACAACTGAGAGAACTAGTTTGCCAACTCTCACTCTGGCAAGTCTAACTTTTTTTTTTTTTGTGGAAATGTGTCCATATCGATGAATCTTATGCTGGGAAAGATTCCCCTGGGTCAAAACTGGAGGGAAGGGGCTGTGTCATGGTACTGCAAGAGCAGCAGATCCTTCTTCTTTGTTCCAGGCCTGGGATTCAGACCCGGCTGTGCTCCAGCCCCCATGGGTACTTTAGCATGAAGTCGATGGCTGTTTTGCAGAGGAATTTTCCTTTGGGAGCCGCTTCTGCATTGTACAGCTAATTAAATATTTCCTGGGACTTGGAGAGACAGCATCTGTAGCTGAGTGATTAGAGCATCGGGTGACCTGAATCACACAGGGCCATGAACCTGGGGCTTTTCAGACTGTGTAAGCTCTGTGGGTCCCCATCCTAATGCAAGTGGGTAGCAGCATGAACAAGTCATTTTTCCATCTGGTTTCCCTCCTGTCCTTTGCCTTGCCCTTAAGCGCTTTGCTATGGGGACCACACTCAGGATGGTGTCAGTGTGAACCTGAGCCCCTGGTAGCAGCTGTGCGAAAACTCTGGTAAAATGCCCCTGTGTAGGCAAGATCTAGAGAATTGTGAGTCCTCTTATCTTGCTTTTGTGACCAAAACAAGAGATACATCCCATCTGCATTGCTTTTCACCTCTGTAGGAAAAGCCAAATTCACAGTGTGCAAGAAGGATTTGCTTCAAACGCTTGCTGGCCTCATCGTGGATTAGGAACATCAGAGCAGTTGCAAGGGTGGCTTTAGGAGGACGACAGTAATCCACAAATTCAGGGTTTACAGCAAACCAGCGTGTTAGCAGGTGTCACTTGACATAACTGCATTGAAGCAGAGGATCTGTTCCTCCCAGGATAAACCTCAAGGTTCACAAAAAGGCCAAGTTCAGGATATGCCAATTCACCATCTGCAGCTGAGCAAATGATACAGTAGCAATTTCCCAGCAGGATATTCTAAACATTTTTATTAAGTCGGAGAGACAGAAGGCATTTTCCCTGAGCTCCCTGATCAACAGGCAAGCACGCTGCTGGGCGGGTTTGTAGGACTTACACAAGTAAAGGATTCATTTAGACTGGTACACTTGACCCCCCCCATCTCTCGCAGCTGCAAGTAGATTCAGAAGGGGAGATGGGACTGTCGTATGGCTGGAGGCTAGCTGAAATATGCTGAAAGGAAAGATAATAATGGAGACAAAAATCTGTGTGCTTTGTCTTTGCTTGTATGATCCAGCTAAGAAAAATGCATCTCTACTCTGGATATAGTCTCCAGCAAGGGCAGAGAGTAATTAATCCACTTGTTCCACGGATGTAGTGCAATATTGACAATGCCACTAGAGTCATCAATGTGCTGCAAATAGGAATCACTATGAAAATGAATCTGTCTTCATTTTTGTCTCTGTATTGTGATTTTTATCTCTTTATTTATTTCTACTAATTTTCCATACCACTGTAATTGAAAGCAGAATGTAATCCTGAACTAACCAGCTAGCTGCATCCACAGCAGCTGTAAACCAGCCCAATTTCTGTGACTTTGGTGTCTCCACACTGAATTTAAAACTTTTTGAAATCACACACATGAAAGGAAACTCTTGAAATTATTTCCCTTCTCTGAGAAAGCTTACATGGTTTCTAGCTATCTAAACCCCTTTCTGTCCGCCCTCAAACTCCAGGACAGCGTTACCCGGACTGAAGCGGAGCAGGGACAGAGCGGAGTCCCACCGAGTTCTTCAGCCCCTTCCCCAGCCTGTGCAGGGCACACTGCTTCCCTCGCTGCAACTCTACGCATCCAGGTAAAAAGCAAATCTAGGGCAAGTGACTTTTCATTGCATCCGATACTAGGAAATTATTAATATCTATAGCAGGAGTTCTCTGTCATAGTTTTATTGACCCCGAAAGCAAATAACCCTGCCAAGCAGCTGTCCCTTTATATTTTACACATATCAAATACTAATAAGCCTCTGGTAATTTCTGCTCAGTTACAACTTTAGCCAATAACAGCACCCTGCTCCTCAGTTTAATATGCCCCAAGAGTCTTATCAAATCTCCTGTTGAAATATTTGTTTGATACCTTATCACCCACTCATGCTACTGTGCTGCTGGTTCAGCTCTTTAGAAAATTATAAAGCTGTATTTAGATCTTTACTGTCATTATTGTAAATATAGAAAATGGATACAATTTCACTTTGGATCTGAGTTTTGTTCTCAAGTACAAACTCCCCCAAGTTATTAGAAAACCAGTGACACTGGAAACTAAAGGCAATCCTACAGCTGAAGTGTAAAAAAACATTTAGGAACAAGCTGCTGCATTAGAGATTGTTACATTATTCCCACAGGATAGGAGAGCAGGAGGCAACTCATTAACATTTGGAGCTTTACATTATTTTTTCTTTCACTTCTATTTTGTTATAGTTATTTGATTTTAGTTCCTAAATGCAACCCTGACATTTTGCTCATCTAGAAACACACTGACCATGCAACCTAGCTGACATGGCGCAATCTAATGCACACTCAGAGAAGGGAAGCGGCCACATGTATATATAAAAAAAATCATTGCTGATCTATATTGCCCCCCACTCCCAATTCTCATGATTAAATGACAGGAAAAAAGAAGCTTGTTGCATTTTAAGCTGTTGGATGAGATAAAGAAGACCAGCAAAAATTGCAAGTAGGTTTATTGTATGATTTACACAAACCTTTCTTTTTTCCCCTCAAGTTAAGGGACAGGGTCTGGCATATTGTTTTGAATGAAACTTGCAATTTTCCTTTCTCTCAGGAAATCAGGACTTATGAGCAATATGCAGAGAGAAGCAGGGCTATCTTGATCTATAAACTTTTCTCTTAGATAAAAACTTCTGAAAGGCAGACAGGGAATTTAGACATCCAACTTCCATTGAAAATGTCTGGGATTTCTGTGTTTAACTCTACTCTGTGTTCTGAAATTTTTCCTCTTTAAATTTTTTCTTAAAAAGGGGGGAGGAATCAACAATTTTAATGTGTTCTAAACCTGCTTAAATTGAGGAAAGCAAGACACACTTACAGGGAGAGCGGAAAAAGAAAAATAAAATCAGCCTGAATTCTTGCATAGCCTCTCTGCATAACATACATTCCCCTTGTTCAGAAGGGAGATTTAGCTTCTGTTTGCTACTGTATAATATTTAGGCATACAAAAACTGTTGCACATTCTTTTAATGAAGGGAGGAGGAAATCTCTGAAAGAACATAAACTTTGCTCTCAGCCTAGCAGGAATGAGTTCCCATTTACCCAAGTTTCTCTTTCCATAATTTTGGTTTCTCCATCCATGGTAATAACCCTAGAGATCTGCTATGGGGGAGGCAGGGGATTTCAGTAATTGAACAGGAAAAGACTTTCCTTGCTGTTAGTGATAAGTCTATAACCCACTGAGCAGATTCCCTAGGGCATCACAGAAATGGAGAATAATGTTTGGGTACTCAGTAAAAATCACATAGGAGAAAATACATACAGAGCCAGGTCATTTGAGTCCATCTCCATTTGAGCATGGGATAGATACACTCTACAAGGAATGATATAAGATTTCATGCAAGTGTAATCTCCTTCTGTTCACTTGTAAAACATTTCTGGAAATAAATATTAAACCACATAGCAAGAGGGTCACAGGAGATAACCGCAGGTTTGTGCATGGGGAGACTGGTCTGGTGGGACCCAGGTGGTTGGGAACCAAGCTGTAGCAATCTCTGTACTGAAAGCTTCTCCCCAGGAAATCCTAATACATGAATTTCAGACATGTGTAATCCTGACCCTGTGCCTGCCAAGGAGCCCGGGTTTGGTCTGCTCATGCGGAGTGATGCTCCTGTGGATCTAACTCACCCCTGCTGGCTCTGAGCTCTTAATCAGGGACTGTCCTCTTTGGGGAGCACGGGAGAAGCCCCACTTGATTTGGTTAAGACAAGACACAAGCAGACTGGCGAGCCTTTGGAAAAACAGAAATCCCTGGTTCTCCCATTGGGTTATCTTCCCATTTGGAAGGGAGAGGCTAGATCATCTGCTCTCCTCTATTTTATCCCAGCTCAGGATCTGGCCCATAGAGTTACTGCCGGGAGGCAAGGGGGAAGAAGGGGACTTTCTCTGCTCAGATCTAATATCTCTGCCAATCAGTGTGTTGGGGCTTAGTTAAATATCTGGTCCCATTACAGACCAGAACTCAGCTAAGTGGAAAAGAGGGGATATTTAGGAAGATGAAGAGGAATTTCCTTAGGGTGTCCAGGAAGAGCACCTGCCTGTGACACAGACTGAAGGTGCTCTTGATACTCACCAGGCACAGCAGCATTGGAAGAAGGAAGTGAGGAAGATGATGCCCAGATAAGGGTCCATGTGAAATATAAAATCCAAATAAAGAGGGAGAAAGGAGATCCTAAAAAAAAACCCTTGGGTACCACCACCACCAGAGAAAAGAAGAAAAAAAAAAAAAGACAACAAAATTAGGGAAAGGATGGAGTTATTTCCACCCGGTGCTCCTGGTGTGATGAAGAGGCATATGCCCCCTGAATCCCAACTTCTGCGAAGGGTAACCAATCCTAAAGTAAGAGCTAAAGGGGGTTGGTGAAATGGAGCCGCAGAACTTCCTAAGAAGAGATTATCTACTTAATTAAAGATTTTTTTTTTCCCCTAAGTCCTTCAGCCAATCAGGACTCAAGTGCCAGAGAGAGATTGAACTGATGAAAAGAACACCCCAGGTTCCTCGAAGACAAATGCACCACGAAAGGGATAAGAGGGAGGGAAAAGGGGAAAACAAAAAAAAAAAAAAAAGAGAGAGAGAGGGATAAGGAAATAGACAGCAAATCCCTTAAAGTAATCACTAGATTCAATCTCCACCAGCTCTGCCCTGCCTCTCCATCCCCCGCAAAGGCAACTGGAAGGGCTGCTTTCGGCGTGCCCTTGCCGCCTCCTGCCTGGAGAGATTGCTGGGGCCGGGGTGCACTGGGTGCTCTGGGATGGGGGGCTTGGGGCTGGGCTGCGTGCAGCGTGATTCAGGGATAAGGCTGGGAAACACATATGTGAACATTGTCTCTGCCTCAGTCTCCCCCAGGAGGTTAAGGGGAATTGGGGCCAATTCCTACCTCCATCTGCTCCTCCCTCATCACAGTGACCTGCTCTTTCTTCCTACCTCCTCTTTGCAACATGCCATCCTCACCGCAGGAGAGAGGCCTCTGACTAAACCTTCCCTTTCCCCCTCAATTCTTTGCTTTTAGCGTTTCAAGCAAAGTCCGTGGGTGATGGTCTTTGGTTTGGGAGGGCCAGCGTTCTCTCACCGAGGGCTTATCCCAGGCCAAGAGCTACTGGAGCTACTCAGAAGTGCATCCAGCCTGTGCCTCCTGGCCACATGGGACACTCCAGTTACGATCACGTTGCCCACCACAGCCACTCGGACAAGCCCCAGGCCAATAGGACCAGCCTTGCCACCCTGTCCCAGAGCCATAGGAGCACCTTCTCCACACTGCACAGCTGATTTTTGTACTCTGGACACAAACAGCTACAATGTGGGCTGAGACCAGTCAAACTCATTTCACCAGGGGTGCAGCTGCTGAGCAGAAGTGCTGAACCAGGACAGGATTTGAAGGGGAGTGAGATACCACAGCTGGGCCATCAGGCAGGGCTGACTTGGAGGCTGAGCTTTGCTCGGGGCCACCTCAGGCAGATGAAATATGCCTCCCGGGTCACGCAGTCTCGGGGAGGGAAAAGTGCCTGGCAGAGACATGCTCTCAGCTGGGCTTTGGCCGTGACAAGGCCAGCTCTGGCCAGGCACGAGCAGGGCACCACTGGCAAAATGCTACCTTTGCCCCCAGCACTGCCCACCCTGCTGGGGGGGGGATCCTTGCCCTGGGGGGTGGCTGGGTGGTTTGCAAGCACCTAGGTGAGGAGAAAATGCAGCTGCCAGCAGTTGATCCTGGGGCCAGCTGTGCCTCCCAGCTGCATCCTATTACAGCAAGGCTAACGGTATTGCACTAATTAAAGACTCGGCTCCTGGAGCCCTGAGCATCTTAAAACCCAAGGTGTTATGTACACTGAGGAAAAGCTTGAAAATTTATCTAGTAGAAGATAAAACCCCAGAAAGTGAAAGGTGAGGGAAATAAGCTCTTCATTTATTTATATTTTTTAATTATTATTATTTATTATATTGAAATAGAATTTCAATGCCGTGATGTTTAGCACAGTTTAATAGTTTTGGTGGCCTAATTCAAGTACTGAGGGTGGCTGCCAGAAGAGACTGTCCCAGACCCGTCGTAGGGAGCCGCTGCAGAGGCTGATGCTGCCCCGGGGGAGCTGAGGGGCTGCCCACCCTGTGGGTGCTCAGCGCCACGGGGACAGCGCGGGTGGGATGCAGGGGATGCTGCCACCCTGCACTTGGCATTTATTTCCAATGGCAGGAAAAAGAAGAATTTTGAATTGTTTCTGCTAAGTGTCCAAATGTCTGTTTCAGGACTCTCGAACCAGAGTTTTCTCATTCCTCCGGTCCAGCAGCAACAGCATTTTGAAATCCTGCAATGCTTCGGATATGGCATGGCCAGCTGGAAAGGAAGGACACCATTGGGTCCACTGGGGTGAGCTATTTTTGTTTACTCCAAGACAAATTAAGTAAGGGGATTGCAAAAAGGAGGAAAAAAATAATTGCAAGTGGATCAAAAATAAAGAGGAGGAATTTATTTTTTCATTAGATGTTACAAGAGGCAGCCAGGCCTTCCTCCAAGCTCATGTAAGCACCAGCAGCACCAGGGTGCTTTGGAGCCAGAAGCCTGCCCAGTCAACTTCTAATTTCAATTAAATGCAATAGTCACTTTCCTGGAAACAAGAGTGTTTTTCAAGCCAAAGAGGCTGGAGGCAAAGCCTGAGACAAAACTGTCCTAAACATGTTTCAAAGCACTTAATTACAGCTCTGAAAGGCTGTTTAATAGACTCTATGAGGTACTCTCTAAAGAAATGGGATGCAAAATTGTTTTATAATGTTCCTCAAATTTTGTTATTGTTACTGACAAAAGCTCTGTACATTTTCTCAAATGGGCCCAGAGAGCATTAAAATACATTTCATGGCCAGAGGGACTGGTATATTATCTCATCTGACCCACTGGTCAATACAGATCTCTACTGACCTTTGCACTGAGTGCTGTAATGTGTGTTTGACTATTTGCTCATCTCCCAGAACAGCAGAGAGGGTTTGAGGACAACAGGAGATAGAGAACCTACCACCATCTGTGGTAATTTGTTCCAGCTTGTTAACACCCCCCCCCCAACAAAACAAGACATTAATATAAGATGTCTAGGTTTAATTTCCAGGGTACTGAGAAGATCTGAACTGTCCTTAAAGACCATGTACAAATAATCACAGAAATAGTGAAAAATAAAGCCTCTAATACTCTTGCTGCCTTCCACCTTTGTACCAATGCAACTGATGGATATGAAAAATAAGGTTAAGTGGGGGTAAAAATTCCAAGCCTGGCTCACAGATATCTCAAAAATTTCTTTATGTCAATGCAAAATGCCCAAAGGACAGATTTTTTTAAAAACAAAATGACCATTAAAAAGGCCAAGAAGGAATTAGAAGTCTCTTATTTTAAAAGTTATGCAAAAAGTATGAGAACAAAATGAAAAGAAATTAACCTTCTCTAGGGAGCACATAGAATTCAACCCTGAAAGAGCTGGAAAAGTCTGAGGAAGATCTGGCTTCCCAGAGCAGTAAGCAGACTGACTGACTTAACTGCAGCTTTGCCTTTCACACCAGCTAAATATGGCTTTAATAGTATCTAATGCCTATGAAAACATCCCCGGCGCCCCAAGAAAGTGTAAGTGTTACTTGCAATCCCATACTGAATGTGCCCCGTGCTATTCTGCTCCTACAGTCAAGTGGTTTCAGAAGCAAAGCAAGACAAAGGCTGGGGACATTTAATAGCTTTTATTAGAACAATTGAAACACAATGGAAGAAGCAAACATGTTTTTTGAGCATTTTGGCTTTGAAAAGGCAGGAAAGGTGCTGGTGTGCTCAGAAGCCTGTCTGGTTTCTTTGTTGCCTTTTTTTTTTTTTTTTGAGCTGTATCAATTTGAGATTGTGCCATTGAAGACAGTATTGACACACCAGGACACGCAAATGGCTGTGTGACCTCTTCACTGTAAGCTTGACTTTGTAACCTTGACTTTGTAACCTTTATGTTCCCTAACGCTGTTCTCTGCATGGGTGACGCATGCTGAGCAGCCTCCCATAAGGTCTGCTTGTGCTTTACCAATATTGAATGTTGCCCTCATAGTTACAGGTTCTCCTTATGGTTCATGCAGGGACAGCTCAGGAGATCCTTGCCTACTGCAGTGAACTGTGTGACTGGACACATCCATCACACGTCTCCTAGGAAGTGACTTCTGCCAAAATGTGAGGAAAGGTGGACGGTCAGATGTTTAGTCTGTTCTTCAGTTGCTGGACAAAAGCTTAAGGTGTGTGCAAGGAACCAAAAAAAAATATTTTACATTAAAAGGACAGAAATGTTACAATAGCTATAGGGAGTCTGTTCAGGGTTCAAGGCATGGACATTTACAAAGCAGCCAGTTTCAAGAGAAAGCCAAAGATCTCTTGGGAAATGTCTTCCTTAGCCACAGTACTTAGAAGTTGGCTATGCCCTGGAGAAAGTGAGCTTAGAGCACTTCAAAAGGTCTGGTTCCTCCTTAGCCTGGGCTGTGATGATTCCTTTATCACATACTCTCAGTTACAGTACTAGAGGATAGTCCCTCTGAATGGTCTTGACTTGTCGTGGCAGTGACTTGCACAGGCGCACGCAGTGTTGCCAAAAAAAGTATTTCTTTTGAGAGTCCAAAAAGCAAGTATGGGTCCAGGACATCTTTTGCCAGCACCCACCGACCGGGACAGAAATGCTGAGAGGTGGGGTTTCTGGGGCTGAAAATCAAAGGAAAGCGAGGAGGTGGTGTGCTGTTAAAGGACAAGCAGGATCAGCTTGAAGGACTGTGAGGGTGGGAGGGAAATTAACGTATAGCACTCCGGGAAGGTGTAATTAGGATGAGCAGGACTGAGCGAGTAGAAGCACGTTCCTGGCTGGCTGGCAGGAGGTGAGATAACCCTGGAGGTGCAAGGGACCACGCTGAGCTCCCAGGGCTAGCAACATACCCCTGCCACTTGCCAGCCACACCTTGCTCCTGTCCCCGAGCACCTCGAAGGAAAGTCAGACCCCCATGCGGAGCGGCAGCTACAGCACCCCCCAGCATGGCCCTTTGGGGACCAGGAGCCCAGGCCACATGCTGCTGCTCATCCTGGACGTGCCACCATCCTTCAGAGCCTTGCTCGGGCCACCACAGACAAGCTCAGGGTCATGGGGAGTAAATGTCACAGGCATCAATGCAGGTGGCTCTGCAAAAGGAGCCTCTCTTTAGCACCCAGGAGGGCTCTGCCTCTCAAGGGGGAAACGTGCTTGGCCCCCGCACATGAAAATCTGGGGCACGGGACAAAAAAAAAAAAAAAAAAGGCAGAGAGATCCTTCTGTACTGGCCGGAAGGATTAGTAGCTGGAGGAAGAAAGGGCTATGGGTTTGAGAGGTGTGTAGAGCTCAGCGAAGTAGAGGATGAGGCGGGTAAAGTAGGAAGATGGCTCAGCAGCATGGTGTAAGTAATTGCTAGCTTGGGTCTTTGGCAAACCTGAGGAACCCAAGAAAAAAATCTACATGGGAGCTGCTTAAATGAATCCACTGTTGCACCAGAGACAGACACTTTGTTTCCCTTTCAGGCTCCCTGTGCTCCCCTCAGTATTATTATTGTCAGCAATATTTGGAAACAAAACCACATTTCAAACCGAACAAAATCAAGCCCTTTTATTAAGAAAACTGCCCAGTGACATGCTTTGATCTTTTTTAGCTGAAACCGTCCTTGAGCTCTGCAGGAGCTGTAAATAGCTCCAGCTGACTTATAACTGGATATCCTTCACCCAAGCGATTTTTCTCAGCTCTAGTGAAGAGAGACTGATTGGTTTGGAGTCCCTTTTGTAACGCAGACAGGAGGAGGTTCAGCTGAGGGCTTTACGCAATCCTGTGATCTTTTTCATCTCTAATTTGCTACGTGGTCTAATGACCGTGCGGCGGCGTACGTAGCTCTGAATTACCCTGTAATTTGTCCCGCTGGTGAGCCAGCTCGCTGTTCGGCAGCCGGCAGATGGTGCTCCCAGCTCGGCCTGCTGCTGGGCTGGGGCTCGGCGCTGCTGCTGAAGAGCATCCTTGGATCACAGGGATGCAGGGAAATTCTCCTGTGCTGGGCGTTGCCATGTCCAGCATGGACAACAGGCTCTGAAGGGACTCCAGGCTTAAAAAAAACCTCCTCTCCTCCTCCCCTCTTCTCCAGAGCAAGCATCGTGAGGCCTCAGCATGGGCTAAGACCAGAGATAATCATGAATGGCTCAGTGTTCACAGCAGCGGTGTGGAGCCGCTGGCGGCCGTGCCTGTGGGTGGAGGGGCCAGCAGTGCCCTGATGTGAGCTCTCTGCTGCGGCGTGCTGCGGCACGCTTCCCCCTGGGGCAGCTGCGGTGGCAACTGACGAGTCTTCTACTGACACCTGGCCTTAGCTCAGGAAGGATCAGGTGCCCATCAACCCTCAGCAGGGAGATGGCCGTAAAGCCATCAGAGGTAGGCACAGTAGAACTGGATCCACGCTTTTGCACAGTTATACCCCCTAACAGGTCCTAGGACAAATCCCAAGGACAGGGACCTGCAAATCTGGCTCGGCTCTTTGCCCTAACACAGCGGTAAAAACTGCGCTGGCGTAAGTCCAGTGAGGTCCTTCCTCTTTGCCTAGGGATGACTAACATGACTAACCCTCGGCATTTACCCAGAATGAGTCAGGCCTGCAAAATCATGAGACTGGCTTGAAAATAATACACAGTGGGAGCTATTTGTGTCCAAGCCTTTAAGGTACTCTTGGGGCTTGTTTCCTCTGGAATTGGCAGGGCTGGGAACATGCTGTTCTCTCACATGAAAGGCAAGCTGAGAGTCTTGGGCTGTAGGTGATCAGGCTTTCCGATTAACACCAAATGTCAAAAAGCTTCCCATACATCACTGGGTAGCAAGGCTGAGAAGGCATGTAGGACCTCTCTGCATTGCCCAAAACTTGCTGAGTGTGGATCCTGGTTGTTTGCTGGAGACATTTCACATGTTCAGTGTTCGTATATTAAAATACCGGATCTTTTTTGCTCTGTCCTTGTCCAAGACGTTCTCTTGGCCTTTAGTGTGTTACTTGTTGCTAGTCTTCACCTTGGGAGCAGCTGCATTTCAGTGGTGAGCATCAGATCAGCCCACAGGGTACTGTGGCCCCCCACCAAGCTGTAAGGAAACCTGAATCGTTTCCCAATAAAACCCAGGGCTGAGGATCTGGCTCCAGCTCCAGTGTTCTCCAGTGTCATCTGCACTGACTGGGACCATCTCTTCTGCCAAAAAAGTCAGTCAGTCCCAATAAATGGTGATTATGAGGAGCTTGGAGGCTGAATCAGCCAAGATGAAGAAACAGCTCCAGGATGGTCAGGATAAACAGGCACCACAAAATTTGTCATCAGTCCTTTGCAAATGCCATTGCTGGCAGAGCCAGAATCCAGCTTCCTGTCAAAATCTTAAGCATGAGGCACTTTTATTGATGGTTGCTGGAAAAATGTTGTGGACACAAATGTTGTTGGATAACCCTGACCCTTTTAGAAATGTCCCAAGAAATAGCTGCTGCATTAAATAATAAAGCAGCCCTTTTGTTGGCCTGTTGGGGACAAGCCCCTTGGCTTTCATACTGTCAGCCTGGATGAGGTTTCACCACTGATGAGGCCACCACAAAGAGGTGCTTTATTGAAGCATAACACTGCCTGAAGGAGGTGTTTCTTTTCCTGTGTAAAGGCACCAGATATTTTGGTTAGGCTAAGAGCATGATCTGTAGCCTGATCAAGATTTTCCACTGAGCCCTGAAAAATAGAGAACCAGAGAATGAAGGAAAGAGAAATCTGGCTAGAAATAATAACCCTTTTCTGAGTGCCACTGTTGAAGCACAGCTAGGAAAGATGGTCTCATGCTGCTCAGGTGCTGCTGAGGGGAGTCAATGCATGACGGCAAACCTTGTTCTGGCTGGTTACATTCATTTGTCACAACTGATAGCAGTCAAGCTTGCTTTGTATGAATGTTTTACAAAGTCATCTATATCTGATCTCCATCACTGCAGCATCCCAGGACACGGTCTACTGCAACCTCTCAGTATACTTACAAAGCGTCAGCCATTGACTAGAGGCTGGTATCTGAGGCACGGCACAGATAATGACTTGCCCAGACTCAGACAGCGAGATGGTGTATCGTATGATACATCTGAACTGAAAACAGACCAGAGCATAGCCTGCTGCTAGGGAGAGGAACAGGAGGCTGAGGGTACCCCTACGACATGTCAGTGCTGAGAAGGGGGTGACCCTACTGAAGAAGATGCAAGAACATCCCGGCTGCTGGCTAGACTTTGCTGGGGGCTGAGACCCCAGTACGCTGGGATGGCACCTCCTTGGGAGCGAAAGAGCATCCTGTAGAAAGTCATCTCTTCCAAAACATCAGTTTATATGAGGACCTGCATCTGGTCTTAGAATGAAAATCAACAGCAATGTTTGCACTGGTTTTACATTAACACATGTAAAGTAGGAATGAGCCCTATGTTTAGAGGACAAAGCATTCATTGCCACACCAAGGGAGAAGAAAGAAAAAAAAAATCCAACCTCCACCACATTAGAAGAAACTAATGTTCATATCAATTACTGGGCGGTATTTTCTGGAATGATATACTTTAGGTAGTTTTGTCCTTACCTATTGCCACTGTGAAAGATGTGCTAACTCCCAGACTTTCTGCTGTCCGATTTCATCGCAGTACCTGTTTGGAGGCAGAGTCCCACCCTTCCTCTCATCAGTTTTTAGAAATACGGCAACATGATTCAGACCTCATGCCATCAGGGTGAGCAAAGAGGAATATGTAACTCACAGTGGCACTGAAGGCACCAACTTCAGATGCATTTCCCCTGCAGTTCCCTCTCTGACTCAGGGATGGCGATGCTGCCTCAGCTCTAACTTCAGCTAATAATGCACACTGGGCACTCCGTGCAGGGCTTTTTCTATTAGCACTGCAGGGTGTGCTGACAGATGATTGCATATGACAGGAGCCATTCTTACAGCTGCCTGCTGTTACTACGTCCAAAGCCTTGCATGCAGCTGCTGGAACAGCCCTTACCCACCCATGGTTTGTAACCAGAGAAAGAACAAAATGTCCTCAGGAATTAAGCATGGCTTGTTTCTGCCAGGCTTTTTATTATGAGTATTTACAGACTGTATCAGTCATTGGTAGGTGGTGATGCTAAGAGGAGATAGCAGATCCTGGTCAGGACACAGGGGCTTCTAATTCCATCTCAGCCTTTAACGACAGATAAATTATTTCCTCTTTGCCCCAGTCTCCCTCCCCATTGAAGTGTTTACTTAGACTGTAAGCTTTTTGAGACAGTGGCTATCTCCCAGCACGTGTTTGTGCAGCACCCAGCACAATGGAGACCTTGATCTTGATGGCACCTTCACTCAGTATCTTAATAGAAGCATCCAAGTCTTTATATGAATTAACTTGCCTGAACAATCCTTTGGCCATATTTACTCCAGATCACATGTGTGATACAAAGTGACAGAGGAAAGTGTACGTATATAAAACCACTTTCTGGGTTTGGAGTGACAGAAGGTGTAACATCTGGGTTGTGAGTGGAGATGACTGCCCTGCAAGTGGCAGCACCGCACCTCAGACACGGTGTGCTCACCGTCTCCACTGCCTGCTAGAAGCTTTCTTCTGTGTGGGAAAAATAAGTCACCTCCTGGTTGTGGATCCCAAAATGCGGTTTTGTAGCAATTGTGGTGGATCTCTGCAGGGAGCAACTCCTTAGAGAGCAGGGCTAATGAACAAGAGAAGGAACAGGTACCTTCATTACAAAGGGATACCCTTAACCTGTCTGGAGAGGGAGCAAAAGTCAAACGTTTGAGGAGACTGGACCCTCCAGTCCCTTTTCCATTTTCAACCACCCACTAGAAACACCATGGGAGGTATCCGTTCATAAGGGAAACTCCCTCCTGACTAAAAGAAGCCTGACAAAGGCCATTATAAACAGGAGGGTTTGTTCTGTTTCCATAAATAATGCAAGGACCGCTAATGCTGCTCCACCTGTCATTAAGAGAGTGAATTTCCCATCTTGCACCGCAGAGGAGCGGACCCCACTGTGCACCTCACATCCAATGGTATGTATTCCAGCTTTGCTGGGCTGCAAGGAGCAGATCTGTGTGCAGCCTCTACCAGAGAGAGTCTATTTCACTGGTTTACTACCTCTCTTGATCAAGACATCAGACAGTCATCCAAAAAACCTGATAGTTTTCAGTAGGGTTCCTCAGGCCAGTCATCTGTCTTCTGTGTCTCCTCTGCCTCAGCTTAGCAGACCCACGTGAACACTGTGCAGGATCTTTCTGGCGACATTAGGCATCCTGAAGCAACAGTGAACCTCTGTTCCTCATCTGCCAGCCAGTTTCTAATCCAAGCCTGGCTATTTTTATCTAGTTAGGATTTCTTCACTCCCTTAATAAATATATAATGTGGCACTCTATCAAATGTCTGGCCAAAGGCAGAGCAGTTTGCAATCATTTCTGGGCATACTGGCCCAGAAAACAACTGACTAATCAAATGGCATCTTGTTTGCTAAGTTGACTCCACTAGCAAAGTCTCTCGGAGGAAGGATCTGGGTATTAGGACTCTGTCAGCATTTCCACCAAACTGAGGGTCTCTCCTCCTGTCCCAAAACAACTGCATTAATGATGTAGTAGAGGAGAATTCAGCAGCATCCTACCATGTCCACCATCTTCCCCATGCACTGAAGGAGCAAGCACCCTACGTGTCACAAGGAAAGTTGTAGGACCTCCAATAAAATCATTCAGTCCTCTGAGATTTCTGCCTGTTCCCAAGAAATGGGAACAGTGCCCACTGCCATGTCCTCTCATGACCTCATCCCCAGTGTGTCCTACATGTGATACGTCTCATGGAGCACTGAGTGACTCTTCTGGTTTGAACCAACAGCAGACATTTCTGGGGCTTCCTTTGAGCTGAGTCAAAGCACACACATTCAAAATGTGCTAAGTCCTATAAAAACAGGGAGAAGGTGGCCCCAAATATGTTGTTTGTAGCATCAGCTAAATGGTAATTTGGAGCTGTTCTCCCTCCCTCCCTCTTTGCTGAGAGGGAGAGAACAAAAGCCAGAATTCCCAAGGAACTAGTGATTACTAGCGAGTTTCCAAGAGCAGAACTCAGAAACATCTAACAAAAAAACCCGCAGTCATAAAACTCTCTGTAATCCTGATTTACACCAAAAAAAAAAAAAAAAAAAAGCCCCTGCCCTCTGAAAACTGGGTGCTTCACTGTATCTGTTGCAGGATTTCCAAAATCACCTTCTTCATACGTAAAACTTGGCCTGGATGTCCTTTATGCAAGGCTAAGATGGTGAATCGTTTGCTTACGCTCACTCAAATATGTTAATAAATTGATTTCAGGAATAGTTAGGGGCTCAGCCTGTGCATTTTGGAGAGCTCGTACTGAACTTAGCACAAGCTTGTAACTTCTCTGCTGAGGAAAGGTGGGCTGACCCTCAGCTGTGCCTGCTCCCCCCTTCCAGACGGCAGGATTGATGTGGTAGAGAGGGCAGCTGAGCAGTGAGGCGTTCCTATAAAAGGAGCCTGCTGAGACAGAAGCTTTTGAAAGGTTATTTGGGGGGGTGAGAGTATGTAGAGTGTTGCTGATACTATGTGCTATGGACATGTTGGGATGTAGTGAAACTCTAGTGCAGGTTTAGAGATCAAGCCTCAGAAATTCTGCTTGTGGTTTAGGCAGTTGTTTAAGGCTAGTAAAGCAGCTGCTAGAGAAAAGGGGAAGCAGATGTATTTGGAAACTACCTATTACAACTGGTACTGTGTAGGGGAAGGGGAGCAAAGCAATGTATGGTCTGCTCTCAGGAAAGAAAACATGCTTTATTGAGTAGGGAGTTATCTTTTGCCATTCTCCCATCTCTTTTCTGGGATTAGGTGTTCTGTGGGTAGTGGGAAAGAAAAGTTTTTAGATTCTGGTATTTGGAACCTGAAGCAATCCTGAGGCTCTAGAGCCTGTAAGGCTTGCTGACAGTTCCCTGCCCTTGTCTCTGGCCTTAGATGTGGGGAAGGCTTGTGAAAGTCTCTCTTCTGATGATGATGTGGCAGTCTGACCTCCCGTGTGGCATTTCTCTGCTTGTTGCTGGCATATCATTATGGTCTAGAAGCTTATGAATTAGTTTGGGGGACATATGAATTAGTCCTGGGGACATAGCTGCTATTTTAAGTGCCATTGTGCCCTCTTCCAGGGGCACAGGAGAGCTTTTTCTCAGGTCTCTGAACAACTTAACAGTCAATCTGTAGGCTCTTCCCTGTGCCAGAGCAAGTCTGCTGCGGGGTCTTTTTAGCCAAGCCAGGACTATTTCTCAGCTGATGACCTCACAGATACTGGGGTGGAGGGTTAGGGCTCAGGAAATGTCATCTGAGGAGCTGGAGGCTGAGGCCACCCTTTGATGGGGGTCTGTCCCTGAGCTGCTATCTTGGTTGGGTGATTTCAGCTTTAGCTGGTGTTTGTGTGCTGGCAGTGCCTGATCAGGTCATTTCACTTAAGTAACCCCTTGCTCCTTCCATGTTAGAGAGCATGGGGTGTGCATCAATCAGCTGGTTTCCTCGTTGCCTGGCATCAGTCTTATCACCCATGAAGTGTACTGTTCTTAGGTTTCTGTGGTCAGCCAAAGATTCAGCAACTCTCTGGTGCTTGCAGACAAACAGAAAATCTGGCACTTTTTGTCAGTGTGACCATGTCCCTGTGGCAGTTGGCAGGATGCCCTGTCTGGGGGAAAGTTACAAATGTTTGATCTTCAAACAGTGTCTATAGGGAATCTGACTAGATCTGAACACTACCATATCTCCTCTGGTATCTGAAAAGCAGATAGCCTAGCTGACAGGCTTCCAGTGGCTATATCCTCTGCTGTTTCATCACTAAGCAAATAAAACAGTTGCAAACCTTTATATTACTTAATGATGTCAAATTTTAAAAAGCATTTTGATCTGAAATTGACTTTTTTCCTCCATCTGCAAAAAGTTCTTGGGCAAGAATGCGAAACCAAACAGGCTTTGGGATGGTTCAAAACCAACCGATCTGCCGAGCCTCTGGCCACCTAGGACAGGTCTAATTACTGCAGCAGAGGTGTGTTGCATAAGGCTCGATGAGGTCGGGATTAGTCCTTGTGAAGAAGGAACAAGAAGGCACGGCAGAGGTTTCTCAGCTGGTCAGTGGCACAGTGGGAATGAGTATCCACACTTCTTGAGCCCCGGTCCAGTTCCTATTTCATGCATCAGGTGGGGGAAAAAAAAAACCCAAACCAAACCCATTTTTATCCTCGTGAGACTGATAGAAGGAAAAGGGGATTTGGGAATTTCTACCCTGTTGGCAGAGGAGCTGGTACATTCACCTTGTTGCATATAGACCCAGACCGGAGACAGTTCTCTGAGGGGAGAGTGGATGTCACTGGGGTTTAACTTGAGTAGGTGTATTGCTTAATTACTTCATACAGGCTCCCTCACCCACTCAATCTGCACTGTAATTAATTTCACTCCTAACATGATGGGATTTAATCTTAAGGTTCTTGCTGGCTCCTCTCTGGCAAGGCTGATGATATGGCCTTGGAGAACTCTCACTTGGTACCCTATGGCTTTCTAAATGCCACCCTGCCAGAGGTGGCATCTGCTTGGGTTGTTGGCAGTAGTGGTTTGGAAGCTTTAGAGGGCGCTGAAGCTGTGCCATCAGCTACCCTGCTTGCTGGGTCACAGGGGGAGGTAGAGGTAAAGGTATGTTGCTTTCTGAAGTAGGAAGGCTTCTGCTTGAAGCGTGAGGATTTGACGATGTTAGAGAGGATTGGAAAGGAGCCCCTTTAGCTTTACAGCTGCTGACATCCCACAGGCTTTCCTTGAAATCTGAGGTAGAGGTGAAGGTGAAAGTGTCAGAGCTAAGCAAAGTTTTTAGGACTGCCTCAGCAGGATTGACATTACCTGTTTCACACAGATGAAAGAGATTAGAAGGGAAAAAAGGAAAGCAAGCTTTGAGAACTTTGAGTGAGTAAAAATTCATGACTAATATCATTAAAGCAGAGCTCAGCCAGCTCACTTTTCCCCTGTTCTTAGATCACACCTGATTTGGCTTCTTTTACTTGGGCATTAAGCAAATCCAACGGCTGTAGGCAATGCATGGGCTGAGGAGGTCCCACAGCCTGGGGGACCTTCTTTTGCCCTTGGAGCGAGGTGCTGGGCACAAAAATGAAGTGCTTCATTGTCTGCACAAGCAGGCAGGTGACAGCAGGAAGTCAGCTGCTGATTGTAAATGTTTGCTGACCACAGCTCACCAGGGTGCCAGCTCTGGCTTGCTGAACCCAGAAAGCTCTCAAAGCCAGGGCCTCATCAGTGATGAAAATGGGGGGGGAGGGGGGGAACCTCTGGAAAAACTCTTCTCTGTTTCTTAATAAATCATGATGTTGCTGTTCTCAGTGTGCTGGGATTGAAGGAGTTACTGGAGACAACAGGAAATATGCTCACCGAGCAGAAAGTTTTGCTTGAATGGTGTTTCAGCTAGGCGTGTGTTAGCTCCGTGCTCATGCGCTTGCAGAGATCAGGTGTGCATGTGAAATTTCAGTGATCGAGGCTGGAACACTGCCAGAAAATCTGGAAGGAAGTTTTACCTGTCAAAGCCTTTGTTTCTTTATTTTAACCATTTCCATCATGTTTTGGACAGATGGTTTTGAAAATATAGCCCAGTGTTAAGAGATTGCATTTGATTCTCAGCTTTGTCATGAATGCTTTGGGCTGCCTCTTGCAAGGCAGCTCTGTGCCTGCATCTGCATATGGGGGTTTTGCCTCTTGGGTTATAAACTCTGCAGCTGTTGGTAGTTATTAAAAATAAAGGTTTAGATATAATCTGGCTGTTCTTCTATAGACCTCTAAGTATTTGCTGCTGGCTGTGGTTAGTCAGAGGATACTTTTGGTCTGACTCAATAAAGCTAGTTTTGTTGCAATAGTTATTTAAACAACTTCACGTTCTTTTTATAGATGGAGAAATCTGTTCCTTAAGTGGAGGTACAGACTTGACAGCCCTGGAAAGATGGGAATGCAGGTTACCTGGAGGCAGATTGAGGGGGAGGCTTACAAGATAAAATGTTGTGGGTCTCACTTTTTTGCAGCAGTGTCACTTGCAACACTTGCTGTTTTTCTGCATTAGAAGTGCTGAGTCTGCATAGTTTCTCTGGACATCAGTGGCAGCCACGAGGCATCACCTATGGAGATGCTTTAGAGAAATGGCAGGCTCAAGCAACAACCCATGTCTGTATAGTGACTATGTGGCAGAGTTGGGTCTGCCAGTTCATGGTCCTCAGCCATGCATTGAAGCATGCAGAGAAGACAATGTGTGGGTGATAGAGCAAAGAGCGGTTAGCTGGCTCTTACGTGGGACCTTCTCCCTTTGAACACATCTTGCCCTTACAAAACATGCATGTGGTTCCTGTCAAATCCCTCTGCAGGGCTGGATTTGACTGAATTTCCTATAGCATATTTCAGGAGGAAGAATGTGTTCCCTACAGCCACCAATTTCCTCTGGCAAGCGATGGCAAGAATTTCTCTGTGATTTCAACAAACTATTTCATGGCTAGTGGCTTGTTTGGTCAAAGAAGCTGTCCTGTGCTAACACTGTCTGTCCTAGCTGGGTCTGCAGGTTCCACCGTGAAGAGGTATGACTGCCACCCTGTCTTTAGCATGTTTCTCCCAAACAAGAGGTGTAAATTACTTTCTTCCTTGATAAGGGATAGTGCTAGGGGAAAACACAGATTACAACCGCTATTTCTTAAAATATCTTTTATTCATTAGCTGCTGCTGTTAATAGACTCGAGGTGTTACTAGTAATAGCAGGTAACTATTCACATAACACACCACTCATTCACATTCACGTATTCTCTGGAGCAACCATTGGGAGGCCAACGCCAATGTGCAAACTCAGAAGCAGAAGGTCATCCTGACGCACCACTGGCTTCTAGGTAGATCTTTAGAAATACTTCAGAGGGCACTTTGTTTCACCAGTTGTATACATAACTCTGTATTCTTCATTTGCGTATAGGAGCCACTGCCCTCCTGGGTGTGATCCAAGTTATACAACTTGTTGTAGATGCTAATGTGTGCTGGCAGCCTTGTACAGCATTAGACTTTGGTGGTCTAAGTTTATCAGTTCTTGCAAATTCATCAAGATTACTTCTTTCCAAAGCTTATCAGTCCTTGGCAAACTTTCACATAATATCATCTTAGCATATATCTTTCTTGTCTTTGGCCTGTGATGTTTTCTGGTAACTATTTCTCTATCTGAATCTATAGAAACATATAGAACTTAAACAGACAAACTTGTACAAAGGGGGCTTTTATAATACCAGGAAGTAGTGCTTTACTGGGGTGGTAGAAGATGTATGTCCTTGGCAAAGCACATGATACTGTGGCACGAGGTGGGCTGGAATTCATAGGGAATGAGCTGGATGGATCAGTACTTGGGCACACTGATACCATCATCTTTACGTGGATGGAGTTGACATTTATCTACTGCAACTGGTCTAAGAGCCTTTATGTGACAGAAAAAAGGCTTCCTGCCACAGCTCTCTTTTGTGTTTTGCAGACTGTTTGGGCCCTCCCTCCCCCATCCTTTGCTGTTCCCTGGATCTCTCCATCCATGGAGACGTAATACCCTTCCCACTTTAAAGTCTGTGCTTGAGCTTGTGACCAACCATATAACCTATCTTCCTGTCTCCCCTTTTAAAAAAACTATTCAGTTATACCCTTTAGAGATATATAAACATGTAACAAGTTCAGGCAGACCAATTCTGGTTCCTGATTTTTAATAGTATCTATGGACTTTTGTCCTGTCTTAGCATTTCTGTCTTCAGGCCACTCCTCCTAACACTTTGTGGAAATGAATCTGGACATGCAGAGGTTTTTCCTGGCGGTCCAGCTGTCTCATATATGGAGTGATGACCTCCTCTGACAGCTGTGTCGTAATGCCCAGCCTGACTGCTAATGAAGAACAGAGTTCCTTGCAGACTCTAGAAGGGTTAAGAGGAGCATTGTAACTGCGTGGTACCTGGCAGCTAACAAATTACATCTCTGCTGTATATGGGAACGTAGCAGAGCAGGATGGACCATGCTTTCAAAACAGGAGAGAGCTCTCTGGGATCTTAGCCATACGGCATTCTGCACTGGTTACTTGTGAATAGGTTCGCTTGGGGCTTTCCTATACATGTGGTTAATGAGAGAGTCTAGTCCTTCAGCAGGTCCCAATTAGTCTGACTCCTTTGTGAGCAGCACTAGCTCAGCCTGGCAGCTTTGCCAGTGGTCTTGGTTGGCTTTCTCTGGTTTCGTCCAGATGACTCTTGGTCTCCTGCTGCTGAAAGAGGAAACACCTTTGCTGGCTGCAGAGCAAGGGTCTCCAAAGAAGTCTGGGCTGTAAATGGTGTGTAGCTGGTACACCTGAATTTAATGCCAGCCAGCAAGCCTGGAGAAAGGAGTGTTTATCATCTTGGGTGTCCACAGTGGAGGAAAGGGGTGAGTGCTCTGAACCTCTTCCTAATTCTGGCCTACCTTTTCCCCTCCCTGGAGTCTGACCCTCCAAAGAGGCTCCTGCCCTGAGCAGCCAAAGTAGCTGGGAATAAGGGTTGGGTAAAGGGATGCTGTAACAGAGAAGTCTGTGGGCTCCTGACCACCATTACATGGGCCCTTCCCTACTGCAGGATCCCTCAGGTCTTGTTCCCTATCTTACCAGGAGGGCTGGCTTTCAGTGCAACTGAAACAGCCGGCGGGGAGAGAGGACCCAGTCAGTCTGATCTGCCAGCAGCCCGATGCTCACGTCACGGTCAGCTGCAGAGGAACCAGGAGGCACATGGAGGATCTGCCTAGTGTAACCAAGAAAACAGGAGGAGTCGGCTTTTTAGAAAGAACCAGAATGGAAAAACACACTGAATGAGTAACTTCATTTCTGGTGGGGAAAATTCAGAGAGGGTTGTGCTACTGTGCTTGAGAGCTAGCTGCGTAGCTGTTACCTGTGACGGTGCAGGTGAGGTCGGCAGGTGGGTGCGCACGTCTTTACATTGCTGGCGTTTTCTGTTAAGTTTCAAGAGTCCCACACAGAATTATAAATTTAAAACAGGTGGTGGCTTGTGGTTTGTATGATAAAAAGTATAAACCATCAGGAAAGCCTGGAAAGGCCACGCTGACATGTCGGTAAAGAAGAGTTGCTAGCTGTGGACTTCAGTGCAAAGTGAATTGCTACAGGTTGTTTCACAAAGCCCAAGTTTCTTACCTAGCTTATTACAGAGCTGTCATTTGGGAAATCACAGGCACATGCAGCCCTTATTGACAGATCGTGCTCTGAATGGACGTTGCTAGGGGTTTGCAGTGCCAAGTGCCTTTTTTTTTCATTTGTTTATGTCACTATGATAGACACCCTGGCAGCCATGGCAACTGTGCCCTTTGTTATCTGTCAAGCCCTTAACTGGAATTAGCTCCCACCTCCATTTCCCTGTTGGCTCAGTCAAACAGCTCTTCAGCAGCCGGGTTATTTCTCAGCCTCTGCTGCCTGTTTCTCAGAGATGGTACTCTCGTAATCTCCATCTTGCAGTAAGAACATTTTGTGCTGGTGTCCCCATCTCTCCCAACAGAAAGAGCTGCCTAACCCTGTCTTCTCAGCCATGGTAAAGCTATTTCCAAATACAGGAGGAAGGAGGCACTTTTTCAGTAGTTATAAATCTGAGCTTTTACTGGGAGTTGCTTTATCTATGCCAGCTAATCTAGAGTGGCTCAGTATTTTTCACTGAGGATGGGGAGAATTATCTTTCAGGGGGTGGATTATCTTTAACTCACTTTCTCATTGAGCACTGCTCTCATTTACTGCTGCACTGAGGCCCCTCATGACCAGGAATGGATTCTTTTCTCCCCAGTAGCCTTTTACAGAAGAGAAGTGAGTGCATTTAATAGGCTAATGTACTCTGAAGTGGGGTTTGCATGCAAGATGCAATGCCTGATCCCAGCCTGACCTTATGAATATTTACTATTTCGTATGCCTTAAGCAGTCCTATGCATTTAAGCATGGCAGTGAACAGCAAGCACATTTATAAGTATGTGTGTGGTGCTTTGTGCTAGAGCTGATGCTGTGAGGCCAGGAAAGCTATCTGCCCTACCTCTTGGAGACCAGAGAAGGTCGGAGGCCATTGGCACTGACACCATACGCTATGCCCAGGCAAACATTTGGGTTAGAACTATCTGTATGTACTAGCCATACAGAAGGAAGGTGTATCTTTATTGTGCAACTAAAGGACAAAGAGACCGTCCTTAGCATTTGCTGAGCTTAAAGTTTGCCTGTGCCCCAGCTCAGTGACTGGGCTGCTGGGCGGCAGAGCAGGGCTGGGTGGGAGACAGAGAAGGGTTTCTCCAGCTGAATGAAAATCTGTTACAGCACAACACGATACTCGGGCTGAATGACAGAAACTCAGTAGGGCAGGGAAAATTCAGCTGAGCTGGTTACTGACAAAGACATGTTAGGCAATTAGTAATCCTTGCAGTATGTCCTGTACCTGCTCAGGTAGAAGAAGGAGCTGACAGTAAACATGGTGCTAAGGAATGAAATGTGTCCAGTTCCCACAGCAGAAGCATTTATTATCAGTCTATGCTGTTCTGTTAGCTCAAGACATCCACATGAGGATGCAGGCATAGAACAAACCAGGTATTAGAAGAGTTGTACCTCAACCCATCAATCATTCAAAAGCATTAAGTATTTAAATGTGCAGTTAGAATTGATTTGAGTCTCTTGGTAAGAAAAACCTGTGCATGTACCTCCTGGGAGAGGACGCTTTAGTTTCAGTGCTTCAGTGTCTCTCATTGCACGGAGTTTGCTCTGGCAAGGTTTTCTGCAGCAGCAAAGGACAGGATACTATTCTGCTCTGGTTTTCCTCAAAGGCTGAGGGATGGCCCAAGAACCTTCCTTGTGAACCTCACAGAAACAGGAATGGCAGAAAAGACAGAAGGTTTCTACCACGGTCGTTTGGGTTATAATATCCCTAACCACAGGCTGGCTCGCCTGTGCTAGATGTGGAAGTCTCTCCTCCATAGAAGACAGCAGAAAATATGGGAAGGAGGAAAGCAGCATCTGCGCCAATTCCTGGAGGATTAGGAGACCTGCCCAGCGTCATGTAAGAAGCCAACAGCAGAGTGGGAACCAAACAAATGCATTAGTAGTGACTCGGACTCCAGGCTGGCCCAGCCCAAGGGGTATAAAACTGCATCATGCTTCTGACCAGCTAAATTCCACTGAGGGGACCTCTTGCCAGCAGAAAATGTGGTCATCATAATTGAAACACTGCCTGAAACCAGAAATATCATCTTAGAGGAAAAAAAAAATATTCTGGCCATTTTGAAATGTTCTGGTTTGACTATTTTCAAAATGTAATGCTTCTAGCCTTTGCTTGGAAAAGACTTTTCAGCTGTGTGTGCAAAGGTGCTGATTATGTATATTATGATGGAAGGAGTCAAATCAAAAAGAAAGGAAGGAAAACACTGTTGAGGCTGAAAAATAGAACTGCCTCATGAACAATCAACCAGACAAGACAGCTGGGAGATCACAGCTTTTTGTCAGAAATCCAAAACAACTGGGAAGTTTTTCCTTTGATTTTTCACCTTTCTGAATCCAAATGAAAGCTAGTAGCAACACAGATAATTTCTGTGAAACAAAATTTTCCATTTTTGATGCTCCTCTAATACACTATGCTCTGCCTGTACATGACTCAGCTTAATTGGAATTGGAGAGACTAGAGACAAAGAAAAAAAGTCTCATAAACACAAAAAATAAATCCCATACTGATATTAAAACAAAGCTAGTGCATTGTTAGTAGCAGTTCTAAAGAGCCTTGATATTTCCTGAAAACTCCCATGTGTCTGCAATATCTTCCACAACATCAATCCCAGCATGTTATATGGTCATTAGTCCGAAGAACATACTCATTCATTTATGAGTTTGAGATGGGCTCGTTAGTCAGAAGTGGCAAACTGAGTTATGAGCTTCATTCCCAAAGATTCAATATTTATTGTGTGCCATCAGACCTCTTGATAATTTGATGGCTGGAGTTCTCAGAAGCTTGGGCTATTAAAAACAAAGCCTGAGGGAAGTGAACTGGAAGATCTGGAAGGAATGACATGGAGGAATAGCAGTGCTGCCTCCAAAGCCAGGTGGGATCCTGGAGCTGTGATTACAGCCCTCTGTGTCCCCATGCTGTGACAGGAGCCATCATGAGAGCAGAATTTAGAGCAGGGTAACTACTGGCAACTATTCCTCACCCTGTTGAACCTGCCTGACAACGGTGTGAAGTCTTCCAGAGGAACGCTTCCTACCAATGGTCCATCCTGCCTCATGTCATGTTCTCCATCGTTGGCAACCAGAGAGGCTGTTTAGGCCTGCAAGCCTGGGGGCTGCTTGAGATCTGCTCCACTCAGACCTGTGTCCACAAACCTTTTGTGTTTGCGTGTGGTACAGGGCACATCTCTGCTTTTACCATCTGGTTATGGACCTTGTTTACTGCGAGTCTCTCTAAACCCTTTGTGAACCTGTTGATACTGTCTGCTGCCATGACATCCTATGGCACCAATTTCCAGAAGTTTATCACCTCCTGTGTAAAAAAAATAAAAGTACTCTTATCTGTCAGGTGCATCTAAAATTTTCCAGTTTCAAGTTTCCAGTAATTCTTGGGGCATTTTGAACCTCCTTAGCTCCGAACAAGGAAGCTGAGTCACAGACCAAAGCTACCAAGATGCCTCAGATGACATGTCTCTCACTCTGAGCACTCAGAGCCTGCGCTTTTGTGGGTCACTGCTGAAGAGTTGAGGGTTCTCATTAAAATCCAGGTGTGGAGCTCATTGCACCAAACTCATCATCTAAAAGACAAGCATCCAACAGCTACTCCAGGTATCCGTATATAGAAGTTACAGATGCACCACCAGCAGATGAGTCACCCTTTTCTAAAACAGGTATCTCAGATTGCTGCTGTGAGTCACTGTGGGAACCGCCTCCCTGTCTCCCTTGACTCTAGAGGATGCTTATTTAACCAGAGTGGATTTCATACATAAATTTAAAATTGCTGAAGTTAGTTGAAACCTGCTCCCTCCATCTTTGCCCTGTGAAAAGAGACACCTGAACTTTAAGTCATCTTGGAAGAATTTTGGCTGAAGGGGGATAGTGGGTGGGTGAGTGCAGGAGAGCCTGATGCTCCGTCACCTGCTTGAGGTGGGAAAACATCCTGACCTCAGTTACAGCTGTAGTCTTTCAAGGCTTTTAAATTAATTATCTTGGGTTTTTAACGATGTACTTCCCAGTGGTCACCCAAGAACAATGTATCTAAGCATAGTTTCTTTAGGATTCAGGGTCAGGCCAAATCTATTTTAGGTGATAAAATGGCAGTCAAATGCATGATGTTTGGATCACCTGTATTTAATTAGTGAGCTCAAAAAGGCAAGGAAGAAGAGAAGTATTATGATTGTGTAAGTCTCCTCCTGTTTCTGAATGTTAAAAATCACATGGCAGGTGTCACCAGAATTGGGTGATTAGCTTAGAAACCATGAATTTTATCTATCTGTGTAAATGTAATAGAATGTGGAACTTCTCTGAAGATGAAGGGACAAGTATTTATGATAATTTTGTCAAAATTACAATTTTGCTTAGTCAGTTTATAAAGTCACTGAAGGTCACAGGCACTTTCAAAAAGGATAGGCATTTCTTCTGTTTGAGTGCTAAAGACCAGAGTTTTGTAAAAAGCTATTTTAGGAGAAGTGAAAAAAATGTAAACCAAGCAGATATGTTTGTTACAAAGCCAAACTGGCATGTAACAGCTGTCGTCACTAGAGTGTCCATTACGAAATACTATTTGTTCTGCAAAGTGCTATATCTTTCCATGCAGTGCAAAAATAAATAAAAGACATGGTTTTACAGGTTGCTTTTTTAGTTAAGAATTGCAAGTGAACAAGGATTTTGCTGTTTTCATGTAATGCTAACTTTCAATATAGTTGCAAAATGACCAAATTATAACACAACTAACATTTATGTGTATGAAAATTTTCTTTTAAGCTTGTCCCCCAAACCTAGGTATCCTGCTTTATGATTGATACTTGTGTGTTTGTGTATGTATACATATTTGAGCCTATGTGTGTCCATATGCATACTGGATTGTTACTTTTTGTCTCCTGGATTGTTTATACTGTCTTGTTAAAGCTAAACCTGGAGCTCATTTTTAAATGAAAGCTGAGGTGCTTGTATTTCCCATGACTCCAGCATCTGGTGCTTTATGAGAAAGTACTAACATGGGCAGCAGCTGGGGGCAATTGCGCTGAATTTGAGGGGGCGATGCGAGGGGCAGTAGCACAGCAGGCAGGGAGCTGCTCCGTCGGAAAGGGTATTTGCTGCTTTTTGGCATCCCGCTCCACCTTTCCCTCTGGCAGCCCCAAGGCCACGCAGCCGCTGGCAGCGCTGCCCGCAGACACCGATGGTGGGTAAAGCCTCCCCGCCCCCAACGCCGCGGGGCTCAGCGGGGCGGCACGGGGACGATGCGGAGGCACGGAGACAACGTCAGGCCGGGTTTTCCCGGGGGGGACGTGGCGTCACAGCAAGCCGTAGCGCTGCGTGGGCCGGGGCCGTGCCGAGCGGGGCCGGGCGGGCGCACCGAGCCGTGGCCCAGGCGGGGATGCGGCGCAGGCGCCGCGGCGCGGATTGGGCCGGGCAGGATCAGCCAAGGGCGGCGCGGCGGCGATTGGCCCTGGCTGGGTCAGGAGCTGTAGGCTGTTGTAAACACACGGCCGAGGCGCTCCCGGAGTCCGTGGGATGACCGGCAGTAACCCTGGGGAAACTCAGCCTACTTGGGGTTGGTTTGGGTTTTTTTTNCCGTCAGCCGCTTGCGGCTCTGCAGCGGCTGAGGGTGTGTGCGTGCGTGGCAGGTCCCCGCAGGCCCTCGGCAGCCAAGCAAGGGGCATCGCAAAACACAGCCTTTCGGGCTACAGGCGCTTTTGTGCCAGTGGCTTTTCCGAGCTCAGCTCCCTTATGTAAGCCAGCACCGTGGGAGGTGGGAGTTTGAGCAGGTCACACATAGCTAGCGTGGGGGGACCCTGCTCTCTTGGGGTACATGCTCACACCCATAGTCCTGCTGCTGGTCGTGGCAGCCATGCACTGCAGCCCTGTCCACTGGGGCAGGGTGGCTGCCGGGCTTCCCAGGAGGTGAGGTCCTTCTGGGGCAGGGCTGAGGCTACTTGGCTGGGCATTAAAGCAAATGCCACCCACTCGATCCATCTGTCACACAGGGATGCTGTGGTGCCATCTCCTCCATGTGCTCTCCCGGGACTTCATTCACTCCACCCCCTTCCCCTTGCTCCCCAAGAAGTCCCCACTGCCTTCCTGGGGTCCTGGCCTCTCTTGCAGGCTTAGCAGCTGCTGCTGGTTTCTCGCTGTTGTGGGAGCCCATGGCTTGGTGCAGAGATGGCACTCAGCCCCACTGCAGGGCAGCTCCTGGTGGGACTGCTGCCTTCCCTAGGGCACCCTCCTCTGTCCTGCTCCCAGCGTCCTGGGCTCAGAGCTGTAGTCACTGCATCCTGGCTCTGGGGAGGGGGTTGCAGCTGGAACCTGGTCCTCCTCCAAAGACCACGCTGGCATCTCCTGTGTGTGGTATCCAGAGCAAGAAGATGCAGCAAAACCTCCACATGGATGCTGACAGCCAGCAGCAACCCGCTCCCTCCGCTGAGTCTGAACAAGCAGGCGCTTGTTTGCCTGTCCTCTGCTACTCAGCAGAGCTGACTGGCGTGTTAACCCTTTGCTTTCCTCCCCATCCCTGGTGAGTGCTTCAGAGAAGCAAAGTTGGGGTGTGCTGGAATTACAACCCAAATTCACAGATTACATAGGAAACTGGGAATTATAATCATGTGTGAAGCGCTTCCAGGCAATGAGCTCAAAATGCTGAGCTGGTGCTGCTGAAGGGCTTGATAGTATAGGAAAACATATTTTGGGCAGGGGATTTAATAACAGCCTTTAACAAAGAGGGAGAGGCTGAGATCTGAGTTCCATTCTCATGAAATCCAGACAGAGGCATCATTAACTTTATTTTTAGGCTTGGCTGAATAATCAGGAGGTTTGAAGATTTGCCTTCTCTGTTTCACTTGTTTTAGGAGGGGCTGTGCTGGCATAGCTGGTATCAAAAGCACACCGGATTATCAGAAGCAGCACCTCTCTGTCACTTCCAGGGCTGTATTTTTGTGACCAGCTAATGAGCCGGAGCATTTAATTTGCTTTTTTTCCACAGCTCAGGGCAGCCACACATCACATTGCTCAGGCTGGTCACACATTTCCAGGTAGGAGAACGCCGCTGCTGGAAGAGCCCAGACCTTCCTCCCGAATAACCATCTTCTCCCTCCCTTGCTCTGGTTTGCAACACGCTGGCTCTGGCCTTCCTACCCAAAGGGCCTTCCAGCTTCTGCAGCTGGAAACCAAAGCATGGGCCAGTTTTGCCAAGGAATTCAGCATGCCAGCTGCAAGGGGCAGGCAGAGCCAGCAAACGCGGGCTGCATCAGGGGTCCCCAGCTGCTGCAGGGGGTAAAGTCGCTGCAAAGAAGGCCATCCCCTCTGCCTGCTCCCGCATGGAGCACGCTGCTGCCCTCAGAGATGGCCTTATTCGCTGCTACGATCGGCTGTTCAAAGTCGGGTTGGGTGGGGGAGCGGGGAAGCTAGCATCAATTAAAGCGAGATTTGGCCGGGGATTTCCCCCTTCTCCTTTCACTTCCCTCCAGCTGCGAAAGGGGTGGGGAGAGCAGGGAGGCTCGCTATGGCAGGAGGAAAATTCCCCCTCGCTGAGGTTAATGAACCCGCCTGACGCGGTGGCGGCCGTACCCGGCCGGGGGAGAGGAGCTGCCGGTATTACGTGTTGTGCTGCATGTATTTCCGTCAGCCGCAAGGCTCTGGCGAGAGGCCCCGGCTGGAATTAACCTGCAGTAACCCCGCAGCGCAGGGGCAGCCTTGCGGGGCGTGCCGCCCGGCTAGCAAAGCCATTCTAATCCGCTCATTCACGGCGCTTAAAGAGCCAGAGGGACTTTTTATCCTGGTCCTCCTGGGAGGGAGGAGGGTTTGGAAACGCTAACGGGTAGCGTTCTGCATCCCGACGGGGCGTCGTGTGCTTTACCGAGCTCAGCCCACCATGTCATTAGTCCAACAGGTTTTAAAGTAACATTTTTATTATGAACAAATAAAATTTCAGATCAGCACAACCAGATGTCTGTTTCCGTATTAGTAGAAATTATTTCAAAAATTTTTTTTTCTTTTCCAGTACACAAAACAGAGATACTACTATGCAGAAATCCCTAAGCTGTGGAAAAAAAAAATCGTATCCTACTCACATTTCAACAGTGACAGAGCTTAGACAATGTGCAGATTCAACTTTCCAGTCCTTCCCTGAACACCCAACACTTGAACATCTGCTCTTCACAATACCAGCGGGGCTGGGAACGGTTTTGGAAAACAAACCGGTCCATGCTTCTGCCAGCAGCAGTGTGCGTGTGGTACGTACGCTTCCCTCCTCTGCGCTGGGCTGGTTGGCAGCGAGCCTCACCCCACCCCTGAGAGGCAAGGTGTAACCCCGTTACAGGTAGGGAAACTGAGGCACAGAGAGGGTGTTTGTTTGTTTTTTGTTTTTTAAGTGACTGTCCCAAATCACACAGTGAGCAAGAAGCTAAACTGGGAACAGGTCCCAGAACTGCTGCTCTAGCCACGAGGTCCCACTGCTGCTTTCTCTGCTTCCACCTCTCACAGACTCATTTAAGCTAAACATACAGACAACACGTCCAGGATACAAACATGCCACCAAAAATATATATATATATTTATAGGTGTGTGTATATATATATATATCAAACAAAGTTCTAAAAGTGTTGTATCTGTTTCTTAATCTAACAAAAATTCTAACTCAAATACATTCAAAATCACCTGCACCCACAGTTCAATGTAGGCAATTAAATAATTAAGAAACCCCTCGAATGTTTGTAATTCTGAAAAAAAAAAAAAAAAAAAAAGGAAAAAAATACGGCAAATAGCTGTCAATGCTCCTATGTATATTAAAGAAAGATTTAAGGCACCCAGAGATATTTGCCAATCTACCTTTAAAGTGACTGGGCAAACACCAGGACTGTTTGGTTACTGCTCCTCAGCTTCCACCCTAATTCCAGATTCTGGACCCGAAACAGCACTTGAAATTTGAAAGGAACCCTTGATGTCAAACCCTGCTTCTCTGCTGAGAGGATGTGAAATACTGCAGCATGTCACGGCACGCTTCTCTACCGTAGGGTATGTCACACAATAAGGGCACCAGGAGCAAGGAAATCATTCTCCTCACCTTCTTCCCTCCCCACACACCTTTCAAATTACCTGGCTGTAGCAAATTCATCCCTCTGGAGACGTCCATCACTTCAGAAAGGTCTAGTAGACTAGAGCTAAGTCAGCCCACAATTACAGAGCTAACAATGTTTATCTTTTTTTCGAGGGCTTTTGCGTTTTAATGGTAGGATACAATTCTAGCCACAGCCCCTTTGCCCCAGTCAGCCCCCCCCGGCAGTCAGGAGCCTCAGAGCAGTAAGGATGCGGTCTCCTGACAATGTGAGCTGAAGGGCTCCCTGCTGCATTCCTCCCTGCTGTACTTCTTGACTGGAGACCGCATCACTCCTGATGGCTCAAAACCTTGAAGGGTCCCACTGCTGAACAGTAAAAAGGCAGTGGTGGTGGCAGGGAGGGGAAAGGAGAGGAGGATGACTTCTTTTCTGAGTAACAAGCGTTCTCTTGTTAAGGAGAGCATCACAAAGCTGTACTGGCTCCTGGTGAGTTTTGCAGCTGCAGGAGCAAGAAAAGCTGCAGAGACTTGCTCCCGTGAAGCTTGCCTGGCTGCTACGTGGCAGAGCTGAGGTGAAGAAGTTGGCATCCACTCTGTCTCTGCCCAACCTGGCCTGCCTGAATAAGGGAGACACTGCAAACCCCACTCGTTCTGGCCACCTTTTGTGCTTTCCTCCAGCTCCATTCAATGCATTTAAGCAACAAAAACAATACTATTGCTACAACTAATAATAATAAAAAAATTAATAGTAATGGGGACAGTTAAGGGGGGAAAAAAAGCATGTTCAGCCCAGTGAGGAGCTCGGGGTCACGACACCCAGAACCTAACCCCCCACCTGAACTCAAGCTGTGATCTCTGCAACTTGCAGGAAACACCACCCACAAGGACTTTTTTCCCCAGCACACCCTCCAGTTGCGTGCCCACAGCGGCTCAAGTGATATAACTGACCTTTCCGCAGGCTTAGCCGCCCTCGCTGCCTGCCGTGCTGGCGAAGGAGCGAGGTGGCAAGATAGCTTGCCAAAGGGGCTGGGAGGCAAGCTAAGGGACTAACAAGGAGCTGCTTTCACCTCCCCTTCCCACTCCCTCAGGAGTGCCTCCCAGTCCCTTGAGGAGCAGGGAATTGCAAACCACCCTGTGGACCCTGGGCATGGCCCACACTGGCGGCAGTGTCTCATCTCAGAGGTCTAGACTACCTCAAGCCCCCTCTGCTGCTTGGCCCCGCATTGGTGTTTCTCAGGCACTTGTTAATTGACTGAGCGGAGCCCACAAGGACCAGGTGGCCTGCTCCCACAGACACCTTCACCCTTCCCTACACCTGCAGATGCTCTCTTGCCCCGTCCCTGCGCTCAGCACAGGATGCGGATCTGCAGGGCAGGCATGGATACCAGGACATCCACCTGCCACCCAGCAGGGACCCTGTTCCTCCAGCACATAAAGCAGCTTAACTCAGTGGTGGAGCTTTGGTTTACATCCTTCTCCTCCTCTCCATTTTGGCAAAGTCCCGCTTGCTGGCAAAGATCTTGGCAGCGGCAAACAAAACCACCCCAGGCACACCCCTCCATCTGTCCCCCTCCTCGCTGTGGCTCTCCAAAGGGGCTGCAGAGCCCAGAGCTTCAGTCTCTGCAGGCAGCAGTGGCATGGGGTGCAACGCATGGTACTGGGAGGGAGCCTGCAACGTCAGAGGGAGGAGGTAATAAGGCCAACGATGCGATGCTCTCCCTCTGGTGCCTGCTGCCACTGCCAGACCCCCCCAGCCATCGGTGGACCTGGCTGAAGCTCTGAGAGAGTCTAAGGGCTCTCCTCTCCCCAGCCAGAGAGGCTGTGCAGCATGGAGCGGGGGTAAAACTGCCCAAGACACATCTTGGAAAGACACAAGTCTCTTTCTGATGGCAAGGGAAGGGGATGGGGCTGCTCTACCCAGGGAGAGCAGTAGCGATGCCATGTCTGTCAGCAGCCCTTGAGAAAGGAGAGAGGAAGGAATTTTGTGGGGAAGGTGGTGAGGAGAGGGTCACTGACTTTGGCCCAACTCTTCAGCTGGCTGCTACAGACTTCCCTTAACTCCATGGTATGTAGCCAGCTGCTATCAGCCTCCCTGGGCTGCTTCCTACCAGCTCCTCTGCCAGGGAGAGACCAGGATGACATAAAGCGGGAGATAGGGTGGAGGGGCTAGAAAGGAAAAGGAGAGAGGGAAAGGGGTGGCCTTGCATTATAAAGGCAGAGTCCTAGATCTTAAATACATCAATAAAATACAGCATGGGAGGGGGGTTAAAACTCATTATCTTAAGCAAACTGGTAGCATTATTCAGTAGTTAGTAAACAGAACATTAAACCTTTGTCCAACGTGTTCAGAGGGGTCAGGAAGGGAGAAAGGGAGAGAAAAGGAGGAAGGAGAGGTGTGGATGTGTGCGTGAAGGGGAGCAGGAACTCAGCCACTCTTGTGACTTCCATCTCCAGTCCGCATTTTCCGAGCCAGGATGACCTCCTTGGAGACCTTCTTGCGATCGCTGGCCAGCCCCAGGAGGCACATGAGGTCGATGAAGGCTGTGGTTAAGTTGAAGCGCCAGCCAAACTCACTGGTGGAGTAGTCGTACGGGAAGGTGTGGTGGTAGTTGTGGAAGCCTTCTCCTGCAAAACATGACCAAGGAGAGGATGTTGCAGAGCTCTCAGTGATGGCACCTTTCTCTTGTCCCAAAGCACCACATTCCTTGAACAGGCTCTGGATTTGAGTCCAGGCTCCTCTCAGCCCAATTTCGCCTCTCTGTACAATCTACCCTATCTCATTTGGGCACGGTCCAGCATGCCTGGGCTGGCGCAAATGAGGTAATGAGAGTCATAGAGGACCTATAGTGCTTTAGAGGAAAACAAGCGGGTGGCAAGGAACCGAGAAGGGCTCTGACTCACAGACTGCACCAATTCACCAGGGGAATTCTAACAGCTTTTCCTCTGCTGCCAAGACAAACCTTCTAGTGTTGGTTGAGCTACCAGACAGACCTGCAGCAAGCCCCCAACAAACCAGGCCAATCAATATCCCTATAACACTGGCAGTCCTAATGCCAAAGGGCATTTCCAAATGACAAAAAAATAGACAGACTTCTACTAAATGATCTACCCTAGTCTGCTCCAGAGACTGTCAAGGCTGGCTTCAGTGCTCACACCTTCAATGACATCACCTGGACTCCTGCTCCTATTCCCTGAGTCTGTACAGTTCAAATCCCTCACTACTAAAAATCCAGGAGCAGGTCCTTCAGTGGTAGAAATCCATGAGGCTCCAGTGGTGTACACTGAGGCAAACCAGCTGAGGATTTGGGTTTGGGAGAACAGCTCAGGGAGAATGCTGACCCTGGGATGTACCTTCCTAGGTCCCCAAAATTACAGGGAAACACATGGGATCATCTGGCTTGTCTCATCCTCAACTACTCCCAAAAATCACCAGCTGCCCTGAGCACATATCCAAATGTGCATCTGCTGGTTTTCAAGTTGACAAATCTAAGACAGATAAACAGAGACTGCAGCACACATTTTTCAGTCTGGTGAAGGGGGCAGAGAGACCTTCGAGCAGAGTAAATAAAATATTGCTATTGAGATAAGGAGGTGCTAAGTGTAGCAGAGTCCTTTCCAGCCTGGAGAGAGGCCGGTGGGAGCTGATAACCCCACTGCCCTTATGTACTCACTGGCCAGCCTGGGAAACACCCCCAGATGCAAAGGCTGGAGGGGAAGAGTGCAGGGGGAAACGGGGACACCTGGATTCACAGAAATTCCCACAAGCTGCAGCCCTAAGGGGCAGTTCCCGCTCTACAGTCTACCAGCAGCGAAAGACACGAATGCTGAACATACCTAGGGCCCCCAGGCTGACCAGAGGGTTCTCCCGTGGGTTGATGTGCTGATCATATGGCCGGTTGCCAAACATGTGAGCCGCACTGTTCACGAGCCAAGTAGCGTTGAGTCCTATGGTGTAGCGCAGGATGGCTGGAATGAAGAAGCTGATGATGATGGATTCATCCCAGAAGTACCAGGGCACTACAGTGGGCAGTGTGAAGCACAGCAACACCACTGAGGGCTTGTAGTATCTGGAAAGGAAGGGACCAGGAGGAAAGTGCTCAGTAGGAGGAAAATGCTCAGTGGCAGAGGCAGGACAGGAAGGTCTGGTTCAGTCCTCCCTTTGGAGGATTCATACTCAGCTATACCGGGAAAATCAAATACAGAAATACCTCACCCTTGAGCCCTGCATCTTTTGCCCTGGATGTGCAGAAGCCATTCCTGGAGACTCCCAAGGCTTATCACCAGGCAGGAGACTCAAACTAAAGTCATATTCTCCCTGTCTCAGTCTCACATGTGCAGAAAGCAATGCCCCCATCACCATGCATCTAGACACTAGCTGCTGCTTTTGGCCTCATCTTCCATTTGCCTCTCAGTTGTGTTGGTGCCCATAAAGGCAACCCCATGCTTGCAGGGTCCCCCCCCTTCTCCAGTTCTGGCCTAGTGCTGCAGCTCCTCCTTGCAGACTTGGCCCTGCTTACCAACATACTCTGCCAACAAGCACAAGCAAGGGACACTTACTTGCACCATCAAATAGATGAGCATGTGGGGTCTCTCACACTGGAGGAGCGGCAGTAGAGGAAGCTGAACCACTCTGACAACCCACAAGAAAAATCCCATGCACAAAAAGGAGGGAAGCCATACACATAAACCTTGCTTGGTTCATCTGGGACTGAGCTAGGGACCTCCCAAGTGAGGGTGGTTACTATATGGGTTCAGTCCCCCATCCCTGCACCCCTGGTTACAGGCTCATCTGGGGATCAGTCCCAGTATAGCCCTAGACAGCTGAGAGATACCCCATTCAAGAGGCACTGGTGAATCAAGACTGTCCTTCCCAGTGACAGCCTCCCTCGTCCCCATTTTCAACTCTTCTTTCACCACACTGTTTCCAGAAGACTGATGGGAGAGGGGAAGAGGCATGGCCAGGAAGGTGTACCACAACATCTCCAAGGATGGCCTGGAGGCACGTGGGCTCTGGGCCAGCCAAAGCAGCAGCTGGGCTGTGGGCAGGCAGGCGTGGAGGTGCTTTGCCGTGGGAAGCTCAGCCCGCCACTGGCAAGATGCTACAGGGTAGGCAGGCAAGAAAGAGGTGTGGGAGGGTTAGAGGTAGCACTAACTCCTACATACTTCCTATAGGAGAGGCACAGCTCTTTTTTCACAGGGTTCATCCCACAGCAAAGCCTCAGACAGACTCACATTTCTCACATGATACCCTCAATTCCCCCATCAAAAGTATTTGGGGTCCCCAGTCCATTTGCAGAGTCCCTGCTCCATCCCACATGGCTCTGTGCTGGGGCTGACCCTGGCACTCACCTCCGCTGGAACATCACCACTTTGTCAGCTTTTATATCACTCAGGTCCAGCTTCTGGCCCTTCTCTATGACGTCTGGGTGCTTGCGCACCAGCAGCCAGCCGATGTGGGAGAAGAAGAAGCCCCGCATGGCGTTATGAGGGTCTGCATCTGTCTCAGAGAACTTGTGATGGACGCGGTGGTCCCGGACCCACTCGTAGATATCATTCTGCAAGGCAAGAGGAGTGGAGACGTAGGGCTAGGGCTGGAGATGTTCCCTTCAAATTAACAAAAGGGCCTAAAACATTTAGACACCTAAATCCCATTGACTTGACTTCGTATCAGCCATTTTATCTTTCTTTAGAGTTTGGGGGTTTTGGCTTTTAAAATAGAGGTTGGATCTTCTTTGCTCAACCACTTCAATTTTCTTTGAAATCTGCTTCTTTGGTGCGCCACCTTTTATCTTTTTTTAACTGGTTACTTTTAGGCTTTGGTTTGCACATCCACTACAGCATCGCAGGCTCTGATTGGTCAGCCTGTTCCCCCACCCCTGCAACAGCCAGCCCTCATTGGCCAGTCGGTGCCTCCTCCCTCACACGCTCAGCTCTTGTTGGTCACTTGTCCCCATCCCTACATGGTGCCAGCTGGGATTGACCAACCTGCCCCTTCCCTCTGCCCTGACATTTTCCATGGGTCAACCTGCCTTGCTTTTCCTCAGCTTGCCAAATCAGACAGATCTGTTTAACTTGGAGCTGAGGGGGTTTTTTAACTTATTTTTCCCTTGGAAATCAAACAGTCTTAAAATGAAGGCCCTTCTTTACAAATAGAATAAACACACCATTTCAATGACAACTATCAAAAATACTCCCCTTCAGCCAACTCCCCTTCAACTGTTCAATACAGTTTGGAAAATGTCAAAGCTTTCATAATTTGTATTCAGAAATGATTGTTTTGGCCAGTTTTAAGAATAGATTTTAATGAACCTGTGTTCATTCCTTTATACCAAGATTTCGATGTGCTTAAAGCCACGTATTACACCATGCTAGAAAACATGAAACAGATCCAAGCACACCTCTATTGCCTGTATTACACAGGAGGCTTCTTAATCTGATAAGTATATAGGACTTTTCCTCAAAACACTTTGAAGGTAAGGAAGCGGCATGATCATCCCTATTTCCTGCCTGGAAAGACCAAGTGACTTATCCACACAGGGAGCCTGTAGCAGAGACACAACTCCTCAAGTCCCTCTAAAGTGGCTGTAACCACTCCTCCTTCAACTGAGATAAAATGATTTACCTGCGAGTCATGCAATAAAGCAATGATAGACATCGGCCAGGATTCAACTATCACTTGTTTCCAAACACTGGGAACTGCTGCTTTCCTTCCAGCCAAATCCTGACCACCTCCAAGTATCACCAGCCCTCACTGATGTTAGCCAGAGCTTGGTCACTCAGCAACCCCTCAGAAGAAGGTGGCCCAGCAGCCTTCCCTATCCAGTAATGAGTGAAGCACAGCCAGTACCTATGCTGGAAATGTTTCACCTGTGATCCAAAGTCTCTCTCACATCCCAGGACCCTACACAGCATCACGTAATGTGAGAAATCCCAGCCTGAAAGATGAAAGAGAGCTTGGGTTTACACATCTGGGGAGGCTTTCCCTGCCTCCCGGAAATCTTTCTGCTGGAGGCAGGAGGCACAAATTTGGAAAGAGACTATGTACTGGAGCTGGAGCATGGTACCACCTTATCTACCACACCCTGTACACAAACACAAATTAGGGGTATCAAAGCTGAAAAGTCAGTATCTCGACCCAAACTTTCACACATCATCTTTTCTACGGATCTTATTTTGGGACCACCTCTAACTGCAATGCTGTCTAAAAATTATGGCTTTCTGAGACCAGCAAGCAAAGCCTACGAGAATGTCTCCTTCCTTGGGAGTTTCCAGCTCCAGGCTATAACCAGGAGAGCTTCTGCTGTGCTGCAGCTGTCTGGTCTTGCAGGCAGAAGAGAAACTAGGGGCAGAATTTCCAAATTCTCTGAAATCACAAGCCACAGATTTCCGAGCAGCCAACAGGCATTTTCTGGAGAACCTCAGATAAGATAATCTATAGTCTTCTCTGGCTTTAAAAGTCACCGGTCTCATCTTAGAGCTGCTGTCACTAACGGGAATGAGATAAATTGAAAATAAACCACCTCTTGATCTCATTGAAAGTAACTATTAAAAAAAATAAATCCATGGGGAACGGTACTGAATTTTCAGTAAAACTTTGGATTAGTTCCTATTGAAGCTGAAATATCTGTCTGTCTCATCTTTGTCTATTCCTATCCCCTACAGCAATAGCTCAGCAAATTCTTTCCCCCTCTACCCTATAACCCTGTGAAAGATGATCTTTGTACAGGACTAGCCAATACACAGCAACCCATCCCGTTCCCTTGCTGAGCGCTGGACCAGTAGCTGGAATCAGCAGCTTGGTCCTTCCTCTTCCTCATGAAAGACTCTGGTTTGGTGCTAACCAAGAATAGGAAAATGAATGGTGTTTTAGAAAGCTTTTCAAGAATAAAAAGACCCCATCCCCACCCTGTTCTGATTACATGTCAATGAAGCTACGCAGGGGAGAAAGGGAGATAATGTCTCTAAAATACCTGGTCCACCATTCCCCCATAACTCAGGTGGAGAATAACTTAGGGGCACAGCACTGATAGTTTTCTGTTCACCTTCTTCTAGCAGAAGGTGCTGCACCCTGCAACCCTCCCAAGTACTTCCTACACACAAGCAAGCCTGTATCAAGTCCCTTCAAGTACAGTTGGAGGATGGACTGCCATTAGAGATACCTCACAGCAGCACACTCGAGAGACCACCAGGATTCTTCTGTGCCATGCCAATCTGGGTTTTCACTCTAACTTCTTCCAAAGGGCCATCTCTTTTACTTTCTACAGTCCCTAAGGACTTCCCGGTTTGTTTGCTTTGTGGACTGTGAAGTGCTCTCCTGAGTGGTTAGGCAACATCCTGCCGTGCTTATCAGCTGCAGTCACTTGTGCCGCTCCGAATGGGCCAAACCCTTCTCTCCTTGAAGCATCACTGACCTGGGATGACTCTCTGGAAGCTAGTGGTGTGACTTATAACAGGGTTAATCCTAATTATCACTCCTCCAGAACAGAGAAGCATCCCCCTAACTGCATAATTTCAACAAGCTCTTGCGCTTTCTGTAGCAGTAAACTCCATAGCCTGGCTCCCTGGGCTGTGCAGATGTCTCCCCTCCTTATCAGCCATGCAGCAAGAGGAGGGTGAGGCAACTGGAACACCAGGAGAGCACTTAGCACTTCCACACCTCTTTCACAGGACCTGAAGCAAGCACAGAGAGACCACACCTCGAAGGAAGGGTACATTCCTGCTTTGGAGAGCTTTCCTAGCCCTGGTTGTGGCCAACAATCCTTTCCCCACCAGGCTCGTCTCAGAGTCACCCTCTGACGGGACAAGGTAGACAGTGAGATGAACTCCAGCACCACAGTGTTAGATGGAAAGGATAGGTCATTTCCTAACAAGAGGTAGTAGGAGAGAAGAACCTCTCCATCAGTTTGTGCCCCATATCTGAGGCAGGGATTTGGGGGAACACTTTCTTCTGAGGAAGAGTGGCACATTGAGGAGGTGCTTACCTGGAAGGCTACGGAATTTGCAATAGTCAAGAAGATCCGCAGGGGCAGTGTGGCTTTGTAGGACCGATGGCTCCAGAGACGGTGAGATCCAGCTGTTATCCCCAGAGCACTCACCAGGAAACACAGAACGGCTGGAGAGGAAAAGAAAGTATTGGAGCAGTTAAAGCAAGCCAAGTCAGCCTGCAGCAAAGTTCAGGCTGAGCAACACAAAGGCAAGGCTTCCCCCAAAGCTGTGTAAGCCAGAGAGGAACCCATGAAGAGCACAGATTGGAGCAATAAAAATTAATATGAGAGTGCCCAAGCTACCACAGGCTTCCTAAGCAACGTGGGGCAAATCACTTCACCTCTTCACCTCTGACAAGGGAGGAGGCTCCCCCTTACAAGACTTGTCATAAGGGTTGGTTCTTCAGCATAGTGCCATCTGTCAAAATTGTACAATGCAACTGCTTCCATATAGCCCTGCGGAAATGGCTCAGCTCTGCAGTCCACCAGGGTACAGCTTCCCCCTTTCCTCCCACCCTGAATAATCAAGGGTCTTGCTTTCCTATCTCAACACTCCCTACTAAATCTCTTTTGCATTCTTTTCACCTAGAGGTGGTAGATGATCTTAGAGTTCTTCAGGGTACAACTCAACCCCAGGGTTAGGCTTCTCTTCTGCTCCCTTTCTGAGCAGAATCTGGCTAGAAAAAGATCTAACCCACTGAAGCCTGGGCTTCACCTTCAGCTCCACCACTGATTTAAAACCTACCCAGAGGTTCCTGGATCCTCCTCTCTGCTCAGCTCCTGCACCATTTATGGAAGGGAACTCCAAGGCCGACAACTCATTGCAAGTCATGCACATGGCAGAGGCAGATGTTGCTGGGCCCCATTGAACTTTGAGGCTGCTTCATGCATTGCCTCTCCACACAGGTCAGAAGAAATTCCTTGCCCTTCTAGCAGCTATGAAAAAAAAACACATCTCTCTCCCTCTGGATCACATGTTTATGTCTGCCCTGGTTTGTGTGTTCCCACATATCCTCCTGGGACCTCTGGAATTTAACCTGGGTTCCAGCATCTGGTCCTAGAACTAAAATGGAGTAAAGACCCCAATAGAGTCATAGCAGCATTACACTAGGAAGCTGGGGATAAGAAGAAAATTGGATCTGAAATTAACTCTTTCTCTAGGAAGGAAGGGTCAGGAAGTCTGGCAGAAAGACAGAGGGCATATGGTTTGCCCTGCAAGCTCAGACACAGAGAGGGAAGGGTGCACATCTGTGCATAGGTCAACCGATCTACCTTCAGTCCCCTGGGGGAAAAGGATGTCTTCTTACCAGTTATCCAGGGAAAACTCTTCCCTTGGTATAAATTTGCAGATTTCAGCCGATTGGATCAATCATGAAGACAGCTCCTTATTCTTACATGTAAACTCATGGATAGGAATCACTGGTATGCTTGACAATATCATCCAGTCCAGCCAAATGGCTCTAATCAAGCTTATCTTGCACCCAGAAAATAGATACTCTGCCAGAAACTTGTCTGGAATCAGAGATCTGAAACATGCACAAGGCACTGCCTCTTCTGGCCCCTTAAACTTATATGAACCTCCTCACTCCCATCGCGCTGTATAACAGTGACCTTCCCTATCTGCTGATCTGACTGTGACCTCCCATCTTCGTCTTCACCCTTGGCTTCCCTGCCTGCTGCCGAATGCAGTGCAAGCCTCAGACCAGCACACCCCTGCCCTGTGTCTCCCAGACCCTCTGCGGTCTCTCAGAGAAGCCAAGCAGTCACTGGTCATAGCTGATTTATAGGGCATGAGGAGGGATGAAAATGCCTGCAAATACAGCAGAATTCAGCCTTTGCAAGAGACAATGGAGCTGAGCAAAGCTCACAAAGCTGGCCGAGCTTGGAAGAGGAGAAGGGAGGGATGCTGGAACAGGCCGTTTGGTTCAAATCTCCTTTTGGCCTTACTGACAGGAAAGTACTGATGCTGGACACCTTGAAGGTCTCACCCAGCCCCAAGATGCTGACTTGAAAGTTATGAACCAGCTCATGACCAGTTCCCCGTTGGTTTTAGATTTTAGGGCTTATTTTAAATCAGTCACCATCCGCACAGAAGAGCAAATCTTGAAAAAGCACCTAACATAGGACTCTGATTTGCAGAGCCTCCTGGCCTCAGACACTGCAATAACAACAAAACCCGCTCCTAGATGTTTCAGACACTTCCTACTAGTGGCAGAAGTGTGACTCACCACCAGTCTCCCTTGAACGTAACCACCTATACCCTGCAAACCACATTTCACAAAACCTCTGGGCAACTTTATACCTACAGTGCACACCTCAGTAGCTGAGGTAGATTTCTGAGGGGTGACAAGCAGTTTATGGCAGAGGCCTGCAGGAAGATGAGTCTGGCTGAGGCCTGTGGTATTCAAGCTTTGCAAGAAGGAAGCTCATCTGTATCTCTTTTATAGAGGCAATTCTCAGGATTTGGCTGTGGATATCCCCTTTGGGAAAAGATGACACCAGCAACGAGGACATATCAGCAAGCACAAGGAATCACAAAAGAGAGGTGGTGGGGACACTGACAGGCCCAGAAACCAGACAACCCAGTACTTGCTTTTGGATAGCCTTGCCTGAAAGCACTTTTTAAAACTTTGGAAGAGTAGCCACTGCTTTCGAGTGCCCTGGCATAGAACAGTCCCGGCCTTCATCCAGAGCCCTTGAACCTCAGCAGCTTCTGTTGACTTCTCTTGGAGCTGCATGCCAGGTCTCTACAAGGGCCACAACTCTCTAATGATAATCCCGTGCTGCCTTGCCTCATGCCCATATACAGCAGCTGTAGTTTATCTAAGGAGCAGACATTTTCTGTGGGAAAGGAGCTGATTCTCAGTCTGTGCATACACGGCACCCAGCCTCACAGAACTCCAACCTCTACTTGTAGGACTATTAGCTTCATCAGCCATACCACTAAGAGTTGTTGTGACAGTGATGGGACATGGACAAGACAAGATTGAAAAGCCTGGTGGAAAACAGAAGAATCCAGCACTCTAATAATTCAGAAGGTTCATCCCCACAAGCGGTACAATGATCACTGCATAGCCAGGGAATCAGCATCTCACAGGGAAGCAGAAAAGCTCCTCCAAGATCACCCCTAATGAAATTGGAAAGACAGTAGAGAAGGTGAAATAAAGTAGCACAGATTTTCACAGCTGCCCTGTGATGCTGCCCCAAACTGAAGGACTTAGGCACTCCACCAGCTGAGCTTTCAAAGCCATCTTCCACACCATGCTTTGAAGTACCCAAGATCCAAAAGACTGTCAACTCTCAGGTGATGTTCCCAATGACCCATTCAATTGGAATACAAAGAATTATGACTGCTGGCAGTAATGTGCACTCAGCGCTCCAAAAATTAAACCCAAAACATTCTGGATTCAGTCATGCCTATATGACTCGCTTGCCTTTACCTCTTCAGGGCCCAGATTCAGACCTTAAGCTATGAAGGGAAGCCAGGAATGTGCTATAGGCATTGTCACCTGCAGTCAACACCAAGGATGCTTACACGAAGAGGTGTCCTTCGGCTTCTATTCAGTGTGAGGGAAAAATACAGCTCTGGACTGTTCCCTCCTTGCCTCCCAGTCCTGCTAGCCAGGTGGGTGGTGCTACTTTCAGGAGAAAGATATCAAGAGCAAGGAAACACGTAGGCTGTACAAGGGGAACAGCGTTTAGGAGGAGCAATAGGAGCTACTGTTGCTAAAACCTAACTTCCCTGTCTGGCAAAATCAGAACTTCCCCTCCACGCTCGGTGAAGCACACCACCTGCTAGTTAAGCCTGGAGATGCCACTAAGCAGAGAGGAGTTGCCAGCACTAGTCTTGATGGGAAAGTAACAAAAAACTCCCATACATGTTTTGCTGGACACATCCCTTGGGGAGGTAGCAGCGGCTGAGATTTTCAGGCTGTCAGGGTTGCCTAAATTATCCAACAAGATGCTCCTTGATCCAAAGATGATACAGCAGCAACAAAAAATTGTATCAACCCCTGTTTCTGCCACGGCTGGCATTGCAGGGAGCTGGAGTGTTGTTAGAGCACCACATCGAAAGGAACCGTCACTGTTCTATCGACATTATTGGCCAGGCCAACAGGAGTTAACACAAATAGCGTCAGTCTGCTGCACCCGAGGGCCAGGAAGACAACCTGAAAATCATGTTTCCAGGGAGGCTCAGAGCAGTTAGAGGAGAAACTGTCAATCACCTTTGCATCCTGCCCTTCCAGACTCAGTCTCTTTGCCGTTTGGCAAATGCCGTGAAATCTGCGCTGTGATCCCTGAAAAGACTGCGCAAGCCTTTGTCAAGCACAGTGGAAAAGACAGTAAATAAAAGGGGAGCTGGCTAGAAAGCCAGAGTGCTGGAAGGGCTCGGAGAGCTCTTGTTATGGTGAGCTCTCACCTGATCAACAACCCCAGCTCATTCTGGGAAGCTCTGTACCAGAAAGAGATCAGGGGATACAATGCACACAGCAACGCAGAACAGCAAACAATGATGAAGGCAGGGCTGGAGAGCTTGAGAGACAAAGAGGAATTAGCACACAGAGAAATGAAAACAAAAGAGGACACAGTCACCAATACAACTGGTTTCAGAGGGACAGGAACATCAAGGAGATGGTGGCCTGGATGAAAAGGGTATAAGCAGGGGATTGCTCCTTATAATAAAATCTAGAAGGCCGAGCAGCTACCAGGCACCACAGGTACCTGTAGTATCACAGCACAGAACATCTAGGGCCATGTTAATTTTGTATTTTATGTGCACAGCCTAAGGAAGGAAGGATCTGAAGAACAAAGAAACAAGCAAAACCCTCAGCCGCTCCAGAACTACCACTGGGAGAGCTGCTCTGCCATGAACCCATGGTGTATTGCCGGGAGCAACATAAGTTTCTGCCGCTCTGTCCTTGTGTGTAAAATAGGAACTGTAGTCCTCTCCTTGGTACCAGGGTGTGCTGGGAAAATAACAGCAAGTCAGTGAGATGACAGCCACAAATGCCTTGTATGTGCTAAAGAAAAGTATGACCTGAGAAAAGGGCAATGCAGGAAGGAGCAAGGAGCCTTGCTGGGAAGCCAGATCCGTGGAGGATCAGAGTATCCCAGCTCCAGTCAGCACTGGAGGAGAAGGGACTATAGGGGTAAGCTCTGACTTGGCTGCAGGGTGCAGGGAAGGGTGCCACTTTCCCAGCACGAATGCCAGGGATGTAGGACAGGGAGTTCTGTGGAGCTACTCCAGCTTTGGTAAGGCAGCATGGATCTGCAGCCAGTCCAGAACAGTGCAGTCCCCCCAAACTTTGTGTCCTTCTCCCATGCCCAGAGCATCTGTCATTCCAGAAGCCACCAAGGAATCTCGTAGTGCCTCACAGTAGCAGGAGAGCAACTGGCACTTCACATCAGAGTTGACTGAGGGAGGGGAGCAGGAGGGACTGGCATCAGGTAAAAAGCCAGGCAGATTCCCACAAGATGCTATGGCATGCCATACAGACATCCCGAACAGGCACATGGTTGCAGAGACCCTGCCTTAGAGACCGTTTTGCGGTAAGGTGGGGATTAGCAGAATGCAAAGCATCATTAACCTTCTAGATCAAGGTGCTCGAGTCCACTTAAGGGAGAAGGGTTGGATGGATTTGGAAATCATGGTGCATCTCAACAGCTTGACATGAAACCAGTAAACTCGACTCACCTTTTCCCTCCTCCTTGCCCCAATGCCCTGAGAATATCTAGCTGGGGTTGGAGGACCCAGGCTGTCAGCTCAGAGAGAGAGAGAAGCCAGCAGCTTCCTAGCCTGGCCTCCAGCTGGGAGCCCGGGGATGTGACACAGAGCAGGACCGAGAGCCCTGAAATGCTCCTCCAAGGTCATGCTGAGGCTGCACATTCTGCCCCGTGCTGCCACCCTGGCTAAAAGCCTGTCAGGTTTTCACAAGGGAAAGGCCCAGCAAAGTCTTCTTTCATAATGCCCCCACACCCCGAAAGGCCATGCTGGCTGCACAGGGAACGTGTCAGTGCCTCTGCTTTTACAGGTGCTGTAGCCAGCCTCTGACCGCGTCCTGTGGCCTCCAGGGATACTCATCCCTCCGGCCTCTGCCTGTGAGATGGTCCAGGAGGTTTTAAAAGAGGCTTCCTGGACAGCCAGGCTGACATCTCTTTCCTGGTCCAGCTGTGATGCTCACTGCTTACAGCCATTGGGAGGAGGGACTTTTAAGAGCATGATAGACCAGGTGAATAGCTCCAGGGCCTGTCCACAGCTGGGCTGGCCAGGACCCTGCTCCTGGCTGAGCACTTTGCAGGACCACCACTGAAACCAATAGCCATGCCAGCAGGTCTCCAACTAGACTGTGGCTTTTTGTTTCTGGATGCTGTTTTACAGGAAGGCAGGGGCTGGATGCAATCTCTCAACCTCCCCACTGGGAGCCGTTTGGCTTCTTGACTCTTGCAGGGGTCCACACAAAGGCTTGTGGAAAGCAAGGCTCCCCTGCAGCGTGGGCCTTGCGCCCAGCTGCCTTTCAAGCAGTCAAAGGAGAAGTTTGGTTCCTACCCAGGACAAGGTCTCTGAGAAAGGGGAGCTTCGCCTAGCTACCTTCTGCTGGGATGTGCTTTCCACTGGAATTTGCTGCCTGGAGAGCTGCTTATTTATTTCCTGAAAGTTGTCAGGCTTAGTTCCGGGAGGATGGGGGCTAATCTGTGCTTTTGTAAGAATAATAAAAGACCTGAGCTTCCAGCTTAACTCTTGACTTTTATCCTCATCACAACTGTATTTTGCCTCTTTCCCCTCACACTCGTGGAGGCTCTGCGTGATTTACCCTCCCTTGGTAAGAAAAGGAATGGTTCTTGTATCTCGGAAGCAGCCTCATACCAAATGATGCCCTGTACCTTGCCTCCCAGACACCCCTTAAAGTGCTCTTGCTAGCATCTTTCTTCCTAACATTCTGGGACTGTCAGTACTGCATCAAACATTTTCTATGCTTCACCCCAGAAGTGGCTACATATTCAGGTGTGGGCTACTTCCAAGCCTAATGCCTGTGAATCAAGTTTGCTCTCTAAGCAGCCAAGCAGTCCCCTGCCAAATCGTTCCGTCTCATGCATGACCTTACAAGAGACACCAGCAAGCCCTCCCACAGCTTGCTGCGAAGCTGGCTGAGTAGCTTCTTCTAACAGAAGACTTCTACTTCCTTCTTTCTCCTCCCCGAGTGTGTGGGCCTGGAGGAAAACAAAAATACCACTCCAACCGATAAGGGCTTTGCAGATGCCAAGAAACAAATGGAGGAAGGTGCTTACCCCATGCCAATGTCTGGATCTTTGCAGAAGGTATCAGGATCAACCCGACTATGGCCCCTAGATGCAGCAGGCTCATGAGGATGATATTCCTCCAGACGTATCGCATGGGGGGCTTGGGGCCCTCTTTCTCCTTATAGGTCTCATCAAAGATATCGTCTATCATGCCCCGGTCTCCTGCCAACTCCTCGTGATTGAGTGAGTCCTTCTTCTCCATGATGGCAGCTCCATTCCTGGTCACCCGGGAGGTGATGGTGCTGATGGTGGTACTGGAAGCGGAGGAGAACTCCTTCGAGAGGTGGCAATGGACATAGTCAAGAAAGGAAAAAGGGAAAACAAAACAAGAAGTTGGTGGTTGCCGATGCAGGGAATAGAAACATGAACAGCCAGGCCAGCAGTACCAAAACTCATAGCCTGCAGTTTCCCTGGCAGGCTCTGTTCTTTCCCTTGGCACCAAGGAGAGCCCGCTCCGGCCCCATGGACTCGTGGCCTGCAAGGGAGGGGGCCTGATCTTTCTGAGGAGATGAGGGGAATGGTGGACAGCATGCAGAAAGTAAAGAAAAAGACTTGAAAGCCAGTCTTTTTTCCACCAGTGGCTTTGGTGAAATCCTTTGCAGGCTGCAAGGATTTTTGTTTTCCTTCGGTTTTATTAGTGGGCGTTTTTAGGTGGGCTTGTGCATAAGCAGACAATAAAGGAAATCTTGTGAATGAACAAAGAGGTGGGAGAGAAATATGGTCTGAAACATGGTTTTATTATAAATCATTGGGCTGCTCCAGATATCCTGCCTCTCTGTGTCACCCCAATCACTATGTCAGCAACGTCAGGAAGATCCACAGGGAGATTCCTCTGGGGTGCCTGCTTATCTCCCCTTGCCTCACCTTCCAGGCTGGGACATGGCAGCACCAACATGCTTGGAGACAGTGGACGGAAGCAGTCGAACAGCGTGCTTCCAGTTAAACATCCTATCCCATAGCTGCTGCTAAGCCTCTTATCCCTCTCCCGCTTTCCACCCACAGGCAAACTGAGGCACGGGAAGACAATCCTCTGAGCCAAGGCCACCAGCGTGCAGAGAGGAAGTTTTAAGCAGCACGTTGGCTCAGCCTGGCTCCCGGCTCCCTCCTGTAACTGTGACACCACATTCCCTCTGCACATCCTTGTTTGCCCTGGCTGAGTGACAGACAGCCTGCCCGATCAGGCATGCATGACAAAAGGAGCAGGCAGGACTGACCCTAATGAGACAGCTCACTGAACCCTGAATCACTGATTTCCATCTCCATCATGACAGCCGAGTGCTTGCTGGTGCTCGCCGCCCTTTGCCAGGCTCGAGCCCAAGCGCCCAACGGGGCTTGACCCCGGGGGTGCCAAGCACGTGGGATGCCAGCGGTGGGAGGGCACGCCGCCCCCATCCCCTCGCCTCCTGGGCACCTGCCCGAAGGACTCGTCCCTCTGCTACCCGCAACGCTGCCTCCACGCGTGACGGGGCAATAAAGGTCAGGAACGGGAGAGCTGGGACCATGGGAGGGAGCATGGCCAAGCTGGGAAACCTCCTTTCCCAATAGAAATCTCTCCTGATTTAACAGCAGATTCCCACCCAGGCACCCAGATTCATAACAGACCACCGTCCTGCCATGGCCTAGTTTCCTGAGGGAGGCATTAAAATCAGGCCAGGCGGCTTACGTGGCCACCCCAACTCCTCCCTTTCCCAAGGGTAGAAACTAGAGGGTTACAGACATACCTTCCTACGGGGAGGAGCTGGCAAAGCTGACAGATTCCCCACATTTGGGAAGTCAAATGATCTCTACAGGGGGAGCCCTCTAAGTTTTTCCTTCTGGAATCAGAGGTTAGGAAGGAAAAAACCTGGACACAAAGTAGCCTGCTGCTTTCACAGAACCCAGGCAGCTGCTGAGCTCCGGAGCGGCTCCACTGCGTCCCGGCTATAGGCTGCGTCTGCCTGCTTTCCTAATTAATGCTTAGAGGGTGTGATACTCTGAGCTGCTGGAGAATTTAGAGGCAATCCCCCCTGCCCCCAAAAAAAGAGCCATGAGAAACATCTTCTTGTCCAGAGATTAGGCAAGGAAAAGTCCTGCCCATTCCAAAGTGTCAGATATTCTCATCTGGCATTTTGGCAGGAAGGCACAATGTTCTGCCTTGGCTGGAAGACAATCTACCAAAAAGACCTAAGACTTGTCTATGCAGGAAAAATTCCCAACAGAGATCTGGTGGTATAATTAGACGGGTAACGCTCCCCATATGGACATGCTGCTTCCAGAGTAAGAATGTGGGCTTGGAGTTGCAGTTTTCCTCCTCTGCAATAGCTTATGTCACTGTCAAAGTTACAAGGGCTGAGGAGGAGGGAGAGGGCAAAGGAAGTAGCAGAGAGGAAAAAACCCTCTTCTTCCAGAGTCGTAGTAGCCACATGAGGAATTTTACCAGCAGACCTATGCTGCTGGAATTACACTGATACAATCAAACTGGTCATTTCTCACATATAAACTAACCTTAAATCAAAAGGGCTATAAAGCAGCTGTAAAACAGAGCTCCACCTTTACAGACTTGGTGGGGGGAGCATGGGGGGAAGAGGGAGGGCGAGTGGGCAGCTATTTAGCTGGAGACTGGAGAAATGAGGAGGAAAGAAAGAGGATTTTTATCCCCTTATGGTCCTAGTGGCTCCTGCGGCTCTCCCTGAGGTAAACGGGATGGGGACTGATCTGGGGTCTAGAGCTGAGAAGGGGAGGAGGCCAACTAAATCATTTTCATCAGCTCTCCCTCATTTCTGAATGACTTTACAGCTCTCATCTGCAGAACAGATGTGCTCCCCCATCTCCACCCCCCCACCAGCACTGAACACGCCATAGGTGATCCTGGCACCCAGCCAGCTTATACAACCAACTGCAGTTCAAAGGCTCCGGCACTGGGTTCAGCCTAGGGGCCCCAGGGCACTCAGTCTTGGGTCCAGTATATTTGAATATGCCCAACGTGACCCAGGGACAGGATTCTTTCCAGTCTCCCGGATATGCCCCAAAATACGTGCCAAGACCACAAAACGTGGTCTGAGCACGCTGCCCTTGGCATCCATTTCAGGTGGGGAGAGGAGGAAAGTGCGTTCCATCACAGCATCCCTAGAAGGTCACGGCACCTGCACAAAAGGACCGGGGGAGATCCTGCATGCTGGCCACAGCCAAGAGAGCAGGACTGTGATTTACCTCCACTCCTCTGCATAGGCAGGAGGGGGAAGGATGAGAAGGCGGGAGCAGGAATACCAGAATCAAGCCCCCGCCTCCCCTCAGGCAAAGGGTGGCTGCTGCGAGGGGCAAAAATAAAAAAATAAAATCTGTAAAGATCCAGCAACTCTACGTATCTTCCTGGTGCGGGGTTGTTATTCAGACCTTCTTATGCCAAAAATGGGCAGTCTCCCCATTGTATGATTGCTTGGCTCAGGCAATGCAGACACAGTCATTCATTTCATCTGGGCAGCTGGCTGCTTTCACCTTGCGTCTGTCCTAGAGACGCTCCCTGCTGCAATATTTGCCTTAAAAATGCTGCAAGTGAAAGCCCTTTCTTATTTAAAAAAAAGAGAAGAGAAGAGAAGAGAAGAGAAGAGAAGAGAAGAGAAGAGAAGAGAAGAGAAGAGAAGAGAAAAAAAATCACTGCNGAGAAGAGAAGAGAAGAGAAGAGAAAAAAATCACTGCCTGAGCATTACCAAAACCCCCACGAGCTCTTGGCACAAAAGACCTTCCTGAGCAGCCCTTACCAGCACGCTTAGGCGGATGTTTTTAAGATAAACCTGTGTTTTACACTCGGTCTATCTGAGGGCAGAGACTCCGCGGGGAGATAAAGCCAGCGGCGGCGATCCCCGCTTCATTCACGGTCTTCCCACGAGGCTTGGGTGATGTCTTAAGTTAGCACCGAATGACTTCGCCTCACGACTGAGAAGCGGCACGGAGAGGACACACGCACAGACGTACGTGTGCATACGTGTATGTGTGCGTGCACGGACACGCGTGGACGCCCAGACCTTTTTCCCCCGAGACAGCAGCAGCGCACCAGGCGAGGAAGGGGCGAGGGCAAGACAAAGCATCCGCACCCCCGGGCCCAGCGGCTGCCCCCCGCTTACCTCCTCCTGCAGCAAGTGCGCAGGCATGGGGCCGCCCCTGTCTCTGCTCCTCGGCGGCGGTACGCGGGTGCGCAGGTCCCCGGCGGTGGCAGGAGGAGGCTGGCTCTTGTCGGCCCCTCGCCCGGCGAGCTGTGCGGCTCAGGGAGGCGGGCGCGGCGATATTTAAGCGGGGCTGCTGGCCTGACGGCTGGCGGGGCCGGGCTCTCTGCGCCCCGGCCTCCCGGTGACCCCCTGCCCGCGNCCCTCCGCATCCTCCCCTTCTCCGCCGCGGGGGCTGCCCCTGGTGAAAGAGGAGGTGCCCGAGGGGTGGTGGAGCCCCAACCCCTTCCTCAGCTGGCTGCGGAGTGCAGCGGGGAAAGAAGGGACTTCTGCTCTGTCTAGGGGATCTGTATGGGCAGCATCATATATGTATGGAGATGTAAATCATACCTCTCTGCAACGAAAAGCACACCCACAACTGTATATCCGGATAAGCATGTATATCTGTGTAGGGCTTTATCTCGATAAGCAACAGCAGTCTGGAAAATGATGGCTGTTGCTGTTTTAAAATGAATCCTGGCCATTTCCCACCAGAAAACTGTTCCTTTGGGGCGGAGGGCAGAAGGAAAAAACAGCAGCACGCTTTGCTATCAGCTATTTTCCATAATAACCTTCTCACCAGCCAGTAATGCCAGCAACAGGAAAATCCAAGCTCTATCCCAAGGAGATGCTCACCATTAAAAGTGAAAAAGAGAGCCCTCAGAAATAAAACCTTGCTGGTGGCAGAGCCTGGAGGCAGATCTCCTAATCCCACCGTGTAGTTACCGTGCCAGGCACCCTCAGCTGTTTGGCAGCAAGGCTTGGAGTGCCCTAGTGCCATCACCCTGGCCAGGACCTGTTTCAGCTCCTTCCCTGTCTCATGGTGTGTCCCGTGTTCAATCTCTGCCCTCACGCTGACACATGAGTCATTCTGGGAGTGGAACAGGGATGGTTAAAAGCCGTTCTGAAGTGTGCCCATATCCCCCTGACACGTCTCCTGTTCAGACAGCTTTCCTGCAGCGATGGAGCTGACCACACGAGATGTAGATGGACAACCAAGATCTTGTAGAGTCTGTCCCTGGGCTCAGACATAGTGGGGCTGGTTCAGTGGCAGCTGGCGAAAGTGAGCTGCATTGTAATTATTGGGAGGGAAAAGCGACAATGAAAAATAACAGTAGCCCGGTTGTCCTCTGGATTTAGAGATGTCCAGCAAAGGGGGGAAAAATACGTCTTTCCTTTTTCATCTCACTGCCATGGATGAAGAGGTCTGAGAGAAGTCTGTGTTTTAGTTTTACATTAGGAACTTGAGTCTTGGCTACTTTCTGAGACCCAGTATTACAACAGAGAGCCCACATCAGAAGATGTTCCGAAGTGGTGAAAGCTGACATGAGTCAGAGACGGACTTTTAACATCCTTTTTAATACTCCGTGTTAAATGCTTGGTTAACAACACTGAGGGTTACTGAACACTGAGGAGAAAGGATGTTTTAATTAAAGATTCTACCTACTTTCCATGTAAGCATTGGAAGAACTGTAAACTGTTATAAAAACTACCCTAGGCAAATCAGACTCCTGCTATTTCCAAAAGAAAACCAGAAAGGAAATAAACAAGAAAAAAAAAAAAAAAGTGATACTTGTTGATTTGAAAAATTAATCTGCAGTTTATGCCACATGGGGAAAATAATCTCAATACTGTGAACGAGAGGGAGAACTGGAAACAATACTGGTGGGTGAAAATGAGGCTTTTGGGGATTCAAGGTTTGCAGTTTTGCAGATACTCAGACCCACCAGAGCCCCTTCCTTTCCCACCTGTTTCTTTCCTGAGACGTGAAGCATGGCTAAGAGGGAACTTACAGGGCAGCTAGACTTTCCATCCTCTAAAATTAACACCATGCCTGGCTGCTCCCACACAACAGGAGTTAAGTTTTCTGAACATTGCCCTGCCAAGTTACTCTGGGAAGTGACCATCACATTTTTTCTTGCACAGAGAGAGGGACGGATCTTAACCATCATCCGGGCTGTGCTCACCTGCAAGGTTTCAAGTCTTGCACACTAAGGACAGCCCTGAGGAAGGTCCTTCACAGCATGGCCAGCTCCTCCAGCTGATACTTTTGAAACAGGTTAATGATCCTAAATGTGGCCACGAGGTTCAGGCATTGACCTCTTGGCGAAGTGTGCTGGGTAGTTTGCTTTCCCAGTATTTAGACTGCGGCAGCTCCAGCCGTGCCTGTGAAAAAGCTTTTTGGCCGTTTGCGGGCCGGAGACTTGGCTGTGCTGTGCCAGCCAAGCTCCCTCCCATGGAGAGCTGCTGGCCGGGGTGATGGCCAGCACCCTGCGCACCCCTGGCCCCCACTACCGGGCCCTGCCCATCTGAGTCCCTGCTGCAGACTCCTGTCTCAGCTCTGCTGCTCTAGGCTTGAGACAAAAGGGAGAATCGCTGGGCAGCCCAGATGGAAAATCAGAAACGTCTAGTATAGACACAGCAATACAGCTTATACGGTATTTATTTAGTTTGTATCTCTCCAGACAGGGTTTTCCCTCCTTCCAGGCAGAGCTGCCCAGCTGAGCCTTCAGCAGAAGTATGTCACTGGTGGAGTTCACCAACACTGCTTAGCAAAGATTTGGCTTCAGCCATCATCCTCAGGAAACTGATTCAATTCTTCTGCAACTGGTGACTGCTGCCTGAGGTCATGTTCTTTCATAAGTGATCTGATGCAATGCCAGGGCCATGGAGCAGGGCAGTGATGAGCAGAGCTGTGCCACAGGTAGCACAGGCCGTGAACTTCAGCACAGGGTTTCTTTAGGAATGCATGGTCTAATGTAAGGCTGTTTCCACCTTCCTGAGAAGTCCTCCCCATGGATTCATGACCCAGCTGAGGCACTGTGGTAGTGGAAAGCTCTTGCAGAGTACTTTTTGTCGGAGGGACTCACAATTATTTATCAAGGTTGGGGAAAAGAGAAGCAGTGGGATTTATCACAAGACACCACCTGTGAGCAGAGCCTCTATGAGAAAGAACGATTGCATTCCTCTCCTGGGGTGCACTAACCAGCCTGGTTTTCCTATGACAGTACCAGGTGGCAGAAAAAAAACATCAAGGCTAACCTAAGGATGTTTCACCAAAACATTTTCCTTACTACTCTTCCCTCAAAAAAAAAAAAAAGTATTGCTTTTCCATTTAGCAGTAAGTTTTGCAAGATTTCATGTGGTGTTGACATCTTGGAAATTTTAGTGAATCTCCTCAGTTACCCCCTCCAAAAATGTTGAAAAAGCCACACATTTAAAAAAAAAAAAAAAAAAAAAGCTTGATGCAAGGGCTTTGCAAGGTTTGTTTCATGTTGTTTATCTTCTTTAACAGCATTCCCTGTCCCCCTCTTTTTCTTTTTCTTTTATTTCACAACTGGAAGTTAAAAAAAAAAAAGAAGACTCAAATCTCAAATAAAAAGGGAATAAGCTGAAAACTGGGGAAAGAGCTGAACCCTATCCTTCCCCTCTGCCAAAAATAAGGGTTTGCAAAAATTCTCGTAGGATTATTTTCTGCATCTCTTGCATTGTTTTCCTGGAGAAGTTTGAAGCAATTCCATCTGTAGAGCTTTTTCTAGGGATAGGAGAATCATGCCATGGGCATTTCATCCATGGGAAAGTGCAGGGGTGGTTTTCTGTCATTTCACCAATCCTTTCTTCCTCCTCCTTCCCCTCATAAAGAATCTGCTCTTCAATGGCATCAAGCCCTCTCTGCAGAGCAGGTTTAACACCAGCATTGTTCACCACTGCTGCCAGCAGTTTCAGAGGTTAATGGTCCCCCAGTTTCAGACAGGGTTGACTTCTGGGCACAGTTACGTGTTGCAGAGAAATGAGGTGGGGGCCTACAGCTACAGAATGAGTCGGGACAAGACCTGGCTCAGACTACAGCAGTTCAGAGTTAATGCCTGCTTGAAAGATAAAGTAATGGCAGCCGCAGGTCTTTCAGGATTGTCAGCCACAGGAGTTCAGATGCCAGAGGATCAGATGCCAGCTCGTGGGGTCGCCACCCTTGTTTAATGTTGCTTTCTCCCCCATGCTTGCTTTTGGAATCTGGTGACCCTGTGTTGTATTTTCACACACTCTTCCTCTACCAAGAGAGGTAGCGAATGGCTCTTTCTTTTGAAATGGAAAGCTAAGATTTGTGTAGTCACCTGGCTCCAGAAACTGGTGCTTGAAGAGTGTGATACCACAGTATTTACCAAAAGTGAGATTTGTGCTTACAAGAACAGACTTCATCTTGCTTGTTTGCTTGCTTTTTCCCTCCCTGCCTTGAAACATCACCTGCTGCTCCATAAATTCAATGGATCCCTGAAGATCCCCTACTCATCCCTTAAAGCATGGCTGAATTCAATATGGGCTACCTGGGCTCTTTAGTTAACAGCTGCTGTTGGGAGCTCCCAGAAGAGCAGCAGCGGCCAAACTGCAGGCCGTCTTCCCGCAAATGCCTGGGGAAGGGCTGGGGCTGAGAGAAGAAGCTGGTGCTCACTGCTGCTGAGTGGGAAATGTGAGGTTAGAGGGAGGTGACAAGGCAGCAGAAATCGCTGGTGTCTCATTGCCAGGGTCAGCAGGGAAAGCAGATGTCCCTCCAGTGATAGGCCATGCCTCCAGGCTGTGACCAGGATGGCTAAATTCCTGGGCCATTGATGCAGTAATCTTATCAGCACTGAGAATTAGGCTGATAACAGGCTGATGAGTGGATAGGGTGCTTATCTCTGCACTTTGCCCCATCCCTTGCTGCTTGACTCAGTGCCAGACCCCCTGCTCGTCCTCCTCCCCTCCTGTTACCCCAAACAGGCTTTGCTCCCAGTCCTCGGGCTGCCAGCAGCAAGAACCCAGCCGGTATTGTCTAAGCAGGATCATACAATGGGCAGCATTGTTGATACTGGATTTTTGCCCTCATTAAAGATGACCTCACAGCCCACCCCTTGGCCACTTCAGCCAGCCCCTCGGGACTGTGAGGCTGTCTTTTGAACTCGGGTAAATAAATTGGGAGGGGAGGGGGAGAAAGGGATGGGGAGCAGAGGAACACAGCAGTCTTTGTGTTGCCACCCTCTCTTCAGCACTGGTGCTCTCTGGTGTCTTTCTACCCACATCAGACATGGCAGGCCAGGTGCCAAGGAGCTGGCATGCTGAGCACCCTTCCCCATCCTCCCCAGCCTGTGTTCGCTGGGCAGCAACACCATCTGCAGCTCTGCAGCCTCCCTTCTTCGGGATGCAGTTTGCTCTAGTCATCTCAGTTGTCCTTTCTCCTTCTCCAGGACTTCTGTGCCTTCCTTCCCGCACCTGCAGCCCACACCTTCTCTTCAGTCTGAGACCATCCTTTCAAGCATCCGCTGCTGCCAGCATCGTGGCCGTGCCAAGCAGGGACCTGGGGAAATGCCACCTCCTGGTGGCAGTTCTTCTGACTCAGCTTAGATGGCATGAGCAGTGCCACACTGTCTCCTGCTCCATGCTGTCACCCACGTTTAGATGCAGCTAACACAGAGCCACCAGCCAGCTGCATCTAAGGGTGGATCTCCATCCATGTGGGAGAGAGGTGATGCTGCGGGGCTGTAGGTGTGAGCCCTGGGGACCGATTAGCACACAGTCAGCAGAGGGGCAAATTGCAGCCCCAGGAAAGGATGAGGGCATATCCAAGGTCAGTTTTCTGCTGCTCCCGTTGGGCAGAGCACAGTTGCCCGTGCTGCTGTGTATCCTCTCTGTATAACCTCAGGCATCATTGTTTTCTACACTGTCTCCTTGCTGGCAATAGTAGTCTGAGCATTTGGGCACTGCCGAACACTTAAGAGGACAGAAATGATTTCCCAAAGTTAAAAATAAATGGGGATCTAGAGAGCAGGGAGACATATCCATTTCAAGTGATGTCTGAATACCAGATGTTTCTTCTCCTTCTGGAGAGGTTTCCCATCGACTCCTGGTGGGGGAAGCAGGCATATCCTGATAGGGAGAAACTGGTGGGACTGCCCTGAGAATGCATACGTGCTGCCAGTACGAGCAGCAGGAGGGACAGGGGGAACTTGCTGGACCCTTATCCTGCCCTTCCCTACTCTACACTTAGCAGTGGCACAGAAGAGAAAACCCCACAGATGGGGTGTGTCTCTCCCTGTCTGCCACCCCCAACTTTGCTTACATCCATACCACAGTGAATGCTCCTTTCGCCTTGTGCACCGGGAGTAGAGCAGAGAGCTGTCTTTGTATTCCTCCAGAGGCCAGCCCTGTTTTCCCTCATTTCCCTCTTTGCTTGTCCTGGTGAAGAGCTCTGTCTTGTGAGCAGTGTCTTTTTAATCTAGAAACCAGAGTTGGTACTTGTGTCCTTTGTCCGAGTCCACTCACAACTGAAAATCGTTCAGGATTCCCACCTGAGCAGAGTGCCTCCCCACCGTGACGTGTGATGGGCTGCAGCAGTGTGCGTGGCTGGCCAAGGAAAGGGCATTTGGAGTCCTGAAGGAGAGAAGTGCTACAAGCTGTTATGTTTCTGGATGGGAACATTTTTAGATCTGCTTGCTGGGAATGAGGCCTTTACCTGCCTGCCTGGTTTTGCTGCTTTTCCAGGTCTTTAAAGAACCTGTCTACCCTGTCTCCTTTAAAGAATGGAGCTGGAAACACACTTTTCCCTTTCCACATCTACTTCCTCACTTAAAGAAAACAGCTGCAGACCTGCAGGTTCCTGCTAGTTTTGGTGGGTAAAATGCCCTGTGTTAACCTGGTGTTTGTGTTTGGAGCCGGGGGGGAGATCTGTTGCAAGTGTAAAGGAAATCCTGGGCAGGTAACACTGAATTGCAGAGAATTCAGGCATAAACTTCAAGAAGAACCCACGTGGGCACAGAAATGACTTCAACCTTCTCTAGTTGATAAGGTCAGGCTGTTTTATCCCTGAGTCCATAAGAAAGTAAGGTAAGGGCAAAGTAGCAGAGTTGTATGGCTTTTTGGTATAGAGTTACATGATGTTATCACAGCTGTTCTTAGCCTCCTAGTTTTACCTAGATGAGGATGGTTGCAGAGGTTTTGGGAAGTAGGACTAAGAGTACCCACTTTCTGAGGATTGCTGGAGCAACGTTGGGATCCATACCCGCAGTATGGATCTCAGTGTTTCCCTGCTGACACATGTGATGGAAGACAGATCAAGCTTCCTACTTCTGCAGGCTGTACTAGACTAGGAAGAGGGAAAAATATGTTGGAGGTCGCACTGCTTAGACTTCCAATAAGGTCTTGGCAAATGGGATGCACAGACTGAAATCAATTAGATGCAATTCACTCGAGAAATACAAAGTTCTAGCTTGATGAGAAGAGTCACCTCTCCAAACCTACACTGGGAGAGTAACTTGGTGAGATAGCAGTTCTGCAGATAAGGGTTTGGGGGCAACAGTAAAGCATGTGCTCATAACATCATGCTACTGCAAGCAGAGCAAACTGTAGATGTAGAAATAGTGGCATAGGAAAGGCACGTGGAGTATCCATCTGGCTCTGCTTGGCACTGGGGACACCTTAGCTCTGTGGTTTTGCTTTGTTTGTCCATTGTGCCATTCTGCTTTTCAAATAGTCTGCTGGCTCTGTATTGTGCCTTGGGAATAACAGCTCTGCAAAAGGAATTGTGTGTAAAGGTTAGCAACCCTAAAACTTGGAAGAGCCACCCTGAACAGGAAAAATAACACAGGCAGAGCCCAGGCAAACTTCTCTCCTGCATCAGCAAGAGCTTTGGTTACATGTGTGACACCAGGCTGTGCAGCTCTGGGGGATGGATGCCTGTCAGGATGGCACCTCTCAAACCACTAGCAAGGGACTGCAATGTCACACACACCCCCCCTCAACTTCTGAAATACACTGAGAGCACCCCAGGATCCCAGCTAACATGCCTGAATGCTGGGACAGAAAAATCTGGAAAGCACTGGCCCTAGCTGGTGTGCAAACACACAATGTTGCCAGTGACTGGTAGGGCCCTGACTCCTCCTTCACCTCCTCTTTCTCAATCAGTCAAGTTTATCCTTAAAGAGCTGGCTCAGCGAGGTGATGGGCTCATCCCTGAATATCAAGCACATACAGTATCTAATCCCAAAACTGATGCCAGCCTCTGGCTTTTCAGATGGTCACTTGAGCCCTTCCTAGCTTGTTTTCCTATCTGTAAAAGGGGACCTTCATGGATTATTTGGAATTACATGCTGAGAAATGAATAGAGGAAGACAAGAACCGTGTGACATAGGACTGCGCAGGTTGAGTTGATGTAATTGAACTGAGGGCAATGGTCTTCATCTAAACAATGATTTGCTTACAGAAAAGCAACGGATGGAGGTGGGAAGGTAGTGAATCATTTGCAGCTCCTGAGGAATCTGCCCCTCCACTCTGTAGCCAGGACTGGGCCAGCACCATCTCCCTCCAAAATCAGTGGAGTGAGCTCAGGACATGGTGGGGTAGGACTAGGGCTGCTCTTTGGTGCCTGGGGGGTCCCTGCCTTTGTTTGCAAAGATGCTATGACTCCTTGTTGTGCATTTCCTCTCTGGGACTCACAGCTGGATCTCAGGAGGTGCCAGGCCCTCGGGTGCAGGGACCCAGCTCTTCCCGGGTGCTGCTGGTTCTACTATGGCAAATTCTTTCCCCCTTGGGGACGGAGTCTCTCCTCTTCAGCACATGGGTGCTAGTGTGAGTCTCAGCCATGGAGTAGGGGAAAACCAACACCAAAATGTCAGCAGTTGACACATGTGGAAGGGGCAGAGGGATATTCCTGCAGCAAGTGTCAGAGGTGATTGGGGTTTTGCTCTGGAGGTGCCTGATCTTAGTGTGTCTCATCGCTTCAGTTTGCTCCAGGCATGACGGGAACAGGCAGAGTGAGTTTCCCTGGACAAGGATGAGTTACAAGACAGTTAACCAGTGCTGAGGATGTAAGTTTGAACTGCTAATCCAGTTTTATCCCCCCCCAGCCCCAGCCCTTGGCCTTTCCCTCAATTATCTGCATGGGATATCTGCATTGTCTGCCCCTGCCAGAAGGCAAACTGCAAAGAGGCTGGCAACTTTCAGCAGGTAGCTGCTGGTGGGGACTGTATGTCCTCCAGGCCCTGCATAGCACATGCCTGTCCCTCATGCTGCAGCATGTGGATGACATGCAGGGAGCAGCAACCTGCCAGAAAAAGCTTTCCCAGGTAGAATAAATTGCACTCCCTTCATCCCAAGCACCTGCGCTGGTCCTCAGGCAGGGCTGATAGCTGAGTGCTCTGCTGAGCTCTTGAAGAAGCCTGGCTGCTTCTCACCTAGTTAGCAGATGTCTCTGTAGCTCTGTCCTGGCAGTGACGGGATGGGTCTTGCTGGGGCTGTGCTGGGTCTGCCTGTATTGTCTTTATTAACCAGGGTGATGGAGTAGGCAGTAATTGACTGTGTTTCATTGAATCATAGAACGGTTTGGTTTGGAAGGGATCTTAAGGATCATGTAGTTCCAACCCCCCTGCCATAAGCAGGGATACCTTCCACTAGATGAGGCTGCTGAAAGCCCCATCCAACTAGACCTTTGGCAGAGGACAACGCCGATCTGGTGTGGGAGGTGAGTGCTGGTGGGACTGGGATTCCCAGTGCTCGTGGCTGCTGAGGGATGTAGTCCCAGGCAGTAGAAGCCACCTGAGGAGGGGGCTGCACAGGCAGGAATGACCAGCTGCACAAAGGGGACAAGGCAGCTAGTGCTTGGCCCAGGAGGCCTTGTGGAGCCACAGCTGGACCCAAGTCAGTAGTGCCAGAGGGCTGCTAAATAAGCTAACAAAGCTCAAGCTGTGGCAGCAGGAGCAGCAGAGGTCACTATGTGAAGTCATCCCAACACCATGATGGCACCAGCTGGAGAAATGTGCTCAGCAGTGGGTACCACGACCTCTAGGAGGGAGCAAATCTGGGGACAATTCCGAAGGAGTGAGGAAAATAGGAAGGAATGCAAGGTGTGTGCTCAGCCGGAAGGAGCTGACTGGTGGCAGCCGCAGGAGAAATGAAGGGAGGCAAGGGCAAGGTTGGAAGGACGTGATGATCCGCTTCCTCTCTGCACTGAACAAGAGAGAGTGGCGTTATGTTGCAGTGAGATTTAGATCAGGCCTAACTCTGGCTCACCACTCATGCTTAACCTGGTGGTATGGTGGTCCAGCTGGTGCCTTGCCCTTGCTGTCCTCAGGCCTGACATGGGCAGGCATCTGGGGAAGTCAGTGAATGAGATGGTTTGCCATCACCCCGAGGTGCCATCTCCCTCTCTGCCCATAACCTGACTGGGACTGGGGGCACCCTTGAGGATAAGGCAGCAGCTCCAAAGCCACATTACTGGGTGGCCCTGGGACAGCCGTAGAGGTTTGTCCTCGCAGGTGGGCTTTGCTGCACGTGCATCGGAGGTCTGGGCCACCCCTGCTCCTACGGAAGGACCACCCAAAGAGCTGGTCGTGGTGGGAGAACGACGTTACCCGGCCGGGGTGAAGAGCACACGGCAGCCCCTCGAGCCCCGGGTTACAAGCAGACGCCAGGCATCAGCGCTGCTCGCTAGCCTGGCGCTCGGCTGGGGGGCTGGGGGGCTCTGCCGCCCGCGATGGGCTGCGGCGGCCCCGGGCGGCCGTGGCGGCGGGAGGACGGAGCGCTGCTGCCACCCGGTGGCCGGGGCCCGGGCGGCACCTCGGAGGTGGCGGGGCAGGGAGCGCTGGCGAGGTGGGAGGGAGCCCAGCCACCGCCTTCCCGGCGGGGCCACCGGCTCCCCAGGCCGGCACAGGCAGGGCAGCAGGGATGGGAGAGGGCGAGGTCCCGGTCCCGCTGCCGTCTCACCTGGGCTCTGCTGGTGATCTGCGCTTGTCCTTCGCATCAAGGTGCCACTCTTCTGTTCAGTGAGGGCCTGTGCTGCCACGCAGCCCCCAGTTCATATGGTCGTAGAGAATTTTACCTTTGTGCTGTTCACAAGGGGAAGGAGAGAAACTGAGAGACAGATTTGGTCCATCTAGCAACCTGCAGGGCTGCTAAAGTCCAGCAAAAACCAGAAGTATAGGACTGAAACCCTTGAAGCATCCCATAGATCTCAGCTGCTGGATTGCACCCCAGTCAGGGGGAGCAAGTGTCTGAGACAGGCTGGACCCAGATAGCTAAGGGCTTTGAACACCAACCTCATGGGATGCATCCAGAAAGTCAGAAAAGGTCCGTGATGCTCCAGGTGAGCTTTCCCAAACAGGGCAGCCCTGTGCCAGTTCATAGCCGAGAGACACATGCTGCCCAGCAAAACTAGGTGGTCACAACAGTGAGTTTCAGAGATTTACTAAACTCATAAGCATGTAATTGGTGAGTAGATGAAAAGCAGTGAAGTATGAATAGTAGCTAATGAAACCACACAATATTTCAATGCTGCGAATAAAGTGAAAAGAACATAGGCCCTACCTATGCTTCAGAGACTAAATGCTTAAAAAAGTGCTGGTGCATCTAAAGTGGGAATACCAGCAGGAACACAAGTTCAGGAGGAAGGGAAGAATGTCACAGCAAATGCCTTCTTTTCCTAGCCTCCCATTACCTGAATTATGCTGTTCCATCCAGAAGGTGTGTGTAGTGATGGTGTTTTCCGTCATGCCTACTTCTGTTAAGAAAGCTGATGGAAAGTCCTGTCTCATCTCCCACTTTGAAAGCTTCCTCTTATTTTTTCCTATGCAGTAGCTCACCGTTCACCTGCTTAGGCCTGTATTGTCTTGTGAGCTTCTTCTCTTCAACTAGCTCTTCCTACTTCTGTGGATTTAAACTGCTCCTTATACTACCTTATGATAGAAGCATACTGAGTGCTAGTAGGGAAGGCCTCTTTGGGACTAAACAAACAAGGTACTGAATTCTTGGATGTGGACCTCTTCCTGTTGGGGTTGAGCTATAGGAAGGCAGACTACGTTGGCCAGAAACCTGGTGGGACAGGAGGTCTTCCTTGCTCAGCTCTCTTTGCCTGCCATAGATCATCCAGCCAGTTTCTTCACCTCTGTGCCTTTGATTTTTTTGCCTATTCATGTAACTTGCCTAGTCAGGTAACTTGCAAGTCCTCGAAGGGAAGGGGCTATGCGGAGGCTAAGGCAAGGCCTTTATGGTGTAATGATTTTCTGTAGTTGTATAACCCTCCATTTACTATTTGGTTCTTCACTTTGTGCAGAGATATTGAGGGAAAGCAGCAAGTGACCTGTCTGAATAGTCACTGGCCAGGGTGATGGGTTCAGAGGAACAGGCCTTCCAAATAGGTGTTTAAAACCCAGCCTATGCCTTTTCAGGAGCAAGCGAAGGAGTGATCAGCATCCCTTCCTCTCATCACACTTATTCAAAGCGACCTTGCACTCTGCCATATTCTCTGAGTCCTGCTTTGTCTTTGCAGGCACACTGGCAGGTGTTTTTTGTGATACACCATGGGACACGGGCTGTGTGTGCCTTTCTCTCTGCTGGCTGTGCTAAATCTGGCTCAAAGGAGCAGCCTGTAACCAAACACCCTGGCACTGAGGACACCCCAGCCTATGGGAAGCTGCTCTTTGAGCACCTTGAAGGAAGCTGTTTGCCTCTCTAAGCCTGGGTCACCTCTGGGAGTGAACTGCTGGTTGATTGCCACCTCAGAGCTGATCGCATTGCAGAGGAGGAAGTACCTTTTGCTTTCAAGCCAGGCCCCTTAGGGCACTTATACTTTGTTAGGTGTGGTGCCCATGTGGGTGTCCAGCCCTGCCCAAGGTGCTTCAAAGACTGACTTTCCTCTCCATAATGCCAGTACAATATTCACCCAGACAACTCCTAGGAGCACAGAGCATGCTTGCTGCAGAGATGCTGCATCAGAGCTGTTAGCCAGATTCTGGTTCTTGCACTGCCATGATGTGACATCAGGGCTCACCAAGGCTGGACTAGCCACGGGGCATAGAGGGTCCCATCCTAGACCCAATTTGCTTCAGCAAACTGAGACTGCCACGCTGAACATCCTGCGTAAAACCAGGGGGAGAGGTGCCCACAAGGCCTCAAATTCACAGAGGCAATGTGATTGGAAGTGTAGGCTTGTTAGCTGATGTGGAATTCAGCAGAAGATATTGTAGTAGGGCTGCATGTGTACATGCACACACAGGCGTGTGCACGTGTGCATGTATTGCAATGGCAGTCTAAGAAAACAACATCCTGCAGAGCAATAGTAAAATATGTTAATCATAAAAATAATACTAAACAGATGAAGAATATTTAGCTGTTAAATTCTGAAAAGAGGAAAAATGGTCATTGTCTTGTAAAGGACCTTGTAACTTTCTCCTCCACCTGCTTCTTTCTGCTCAGCCAGAGTTGCAACATTCCCTGTGAGTTTGGAGCCAGGCAGTGAAGTCCCCACTGAGGGCCACTGCACAGGTGCAGGAAAGCAAGAGAGCTCTCCAATGTGTTAGGAAATATCTAAGTGTTAGTAAACACACATTTGCAAACATACAAATATTTATGGAGACTTACTGCTAAGTTGTACAACACAGTAACAAGTTTCTATAGCTGAATTTCAAGCTGTGCTTGTCTAAGATGCACTTCTATCCTTCTCCACAGATAGATTTATCTTGAGGGACTGGAGACATACAGGAGTGCTTACTGACACAGTTCCTATGGCTGGGTCTGCAGATAGCAGCTTTCACCTTCTGTGTTGGTTCCTCAACAAGTCTATCATGAGATGGTTGGATACGTTAGCCTCTGCACATTCTTAGGATGAGCATGCTGTCAAGTAATTCGAACACAGAGTAAATCCGCTCGTGTGATGCTAAAATTGAAGTAGCCAGAGAAAACTTGATTTAGATGAAAAGTAATGAAAACACATCTATGTTAATACACTGTGCCAGGAGAATTTTAAAAATGCAGCATAAACAGCTTAGCACCAAGGTACTCTGCTTGGAAGTCTGCTTTTTCCTTCTGATGTTTAACAGCTGATTAGTACTGTTCCCATCAGTTTCCCATCCTCTCACCCTGATGCAATCTCCAGGGATAACCACCAGCTCTAGCTCAGCTCACATTGTCTGGAAGCGGGAACCAAATGCTTGTGTATGAGTTGCATGGGAACCTGCTGAAAAAGGATTATTGCCAAGAGAATGAACATAGCATCATAAATAAGAAAATGGAACTTGGGTGTAGAATTACTTATTCTTGGCTGTGTCTTTTTTGGTTGGTTGGTTTGTTGTGTTTTGTTTTTTGGTTTTGTTTTGGTTTGGGTTTTGTTGGTTGGTTGGTTGGTTGGTTTGGGTTTTTTGGGTTTTTCTGGGAGCAGTTTGGTTGGTTTGTTTGTTTTAATTGCAGCAAAGAGCGACTACAGTATATTGTGTAGTGCTATAACTTTATTGTACAAGGTTTCTCAAGAATGAGGCATCTGGGAAACCTTAAACCTCTAAGATGATCATTAAGCTCCTGGAAGAAAATGAAAAGGACTGTTCGAAATCCAGATAGAAGCTGATTTGTTATAGAGTGGGACATTTCAGTCCTGGTCCTCCAGCAAGAGGTTAGAGGCAGGGGTGGGGAAGCGAGGACCTTGGGAGCTGAGCTTCCAGTCCTGCTCAGCGCAGAGAGTTAGTCTTTAACTGGTGTTCCAGCATCATCTCTAACTGATTAAAAAAGTTCTCCTCAGGGGTGCTTCGCCAGTGGCTGGTGAGCTCCTGGAGAGGCTGCCCTCTTGGATTTGGCAAGCAGATTTACCGCCAGTGTCTCAACAAGTGTCTGCTCTTTATTAACTGATTGACCTTTTTTCTAACCGTGAAATCTAAATACTTTGTAGTTCTAATTCAGTGCTTGACACTGCTGGCTTGGGGAATTTATGAACTCTTTGGTGCTCTCTTCTCCTTACACTAAGGCTTGAAGAGTGGGACATTGCCTAAAGGTATGTGTGCTTGGCACTGCAACCAGTAAATGGGATTTTTTTCCCTGATTTGAGCTAAACCAGCAGAAAGGATGCAGTCCTCTAATGTTCGAGGTGGAAATGACACGAAATCGGCTGTCTCGTGTTATCGTCCTGCGACCCTTTCCTCTCACAGTGATGCAGATGGCAGAGCCCTCCAGCCCAGGCTGTCCCCGGGCTGCCTCTGCGGGAGGGGGACAGCGGCGCTCCGCAGCCGCCGGCGCGTGCATCCCGGCGGTCCCGGGGCGCGAGGCGGGAGGCGGGACCCCGTGCCGGTTTCGGACGAGATTGGCTGGTATAGCGGGATGGGCGGGGACGCGCTCCGCACGCGCGTGCCGCGTGGGCTCAGTAGCGCGTGCTACCGGGTACGTTGTCAGAGGCAGGGTGCAGCAGCAGGTGTGAAGTGTGGTGGGGCAGAGGGCAGGCGAGGGGCTGGCGGGCGAACAGTGAGGAGATGTGGTGGGGCCA
>VXBL01001845.1:0-15981 GCA_013400195.1 Aramus guarauna
TTGCTTGGTAATAAAGTAGATGAGTTTTCTCTCTAAGTGTAGTCTGTTTTGCCCGTGATGGTAACTGGTGAGTCATCTCTCCTGCCCTTATCTCAACCCACAAACATTTTGTGATACTTTTTCTCCCCTGTCTAGTTAAAGAGTGGCAGTGATAGAGCGGCTCTGGGGGCCACCTGGCCTCCAGCCAGGGTCAACCCACCACAGTCCCTCTGGATGGCATCCCATCCCTCAGGCATGACNTCAACCCACCACAGTCCCTCTGGATGGCATCCCATCCCTCAGGCATGACAACTGTACCACTTAGCTTGGTATCATTGGCAAACTTGCTGAGGGTGAACTCGATCCCACTCTCTATGCCATTGATGAAGATATTAAACAGTACTGGTCCCAGTCCCTGAGGGACACCACTTGTAACCAGTCTCCATTCAGACATTGAGCCATTGACCACTACCCTTTTTTATGTGACTGTATGACCAATTCCTTACCCACTGAACAGTCCACCTGTCAAATCCATCTCTCTCCAATTTAGCGAGAAGGATGTTGTGGGGGACCATGTCAGAGGCCTTACACAAGTCCAGATAGATGACATCTGTAGCTTTTCCCTTGTCCACTGATGTAGTCACTCCATAACAGAAGGCTGCTAGGCTGGTCAGGCAAGACTTGCCCTTGGTGAAGCCATGCTGGCTGTCTCAAATCACCTCCCTGTCCTCCATGTGCCTTAGCATAGCTTCTGGAAGGATCTGTTCCATGATCTTGTACTGCCTATGAACTTTGCAGTGCCTATGGTGAGGTTTCCATGAAGACAGAGTCAGGCTCATCACTGTGTTGCAAGATAGGCGGTCAAGAGACAATGAAGGTGTTTGCCAGAGAATGTCCATCATGCCATCCCTATCGTGCCATCCCTATCCCTATGGGTTTTCAAAACCCATCTGGATAAAGTCCTGAGAAACCTGGCCTAACTCTACTTGGAGCAGGAGTTTGGTCTACAGAACTCCCAAGGTAGTGCCCCACTTGAATGATGCTGTTCTTCCCTCCCTTTGATGCTATCAACAATTAGGGTAAGCGCTCAGGTTCTGCCTGACCATAGAAGTAATTCACTTCAGGTGCAGGGCTACTGAAGAGGTACCCTGAGGCACTTTCAGTTTTCCCTTTTCCCCCCTATCAAGCTCTTGTCTTTTACCATCCTCTGCGAAAATCCAAAAGTCTACTGTCCTGGTTTTGGCTGAGAGAGAGTTAATTTTCTTTCTAGTAGCTGGTATAGTGCTGTGATTTGGATTTACTATGAGAATAATATTGATAACCCACTGATGTTTTTAGTTATTGCCAAGTAGTTGTAGTGTTTACACTAAGTCAAGGACTTTTCAGCTTCCCACGCTCTGCCAGGTGCACAAGAAGCTGGGAGAGCACAGCCAGGACAGCTGACCCAGACTGGCCAAAGCGATATTCCCTACTGTATCATGTCATGCACTGTTTATAACTGGAGAAGCTAGCCAGGAGGTGAAATCACTGCTTGGAAACAGACTGGGCATCAGGGTTCTTTTCCTTCTGCATGTGGTGAGAAATTGCATTTGTCCATCACCTATTTTATGTATTATATTATTATTATTATTATTATTATTATTATTATTATTATTATTATTATTCTCTTAATTTGTTATCCTATTAAACTGTCTTTGAACCCGTGAGGTTTTTTTCCATTCTCCTCCCCATCTCCTTGTGGGGGAAGGAGATGAACTGACCACAACCCCCATTCCCCATCCCCCTGCACCACTTCAGGGGAGGAGGTAGAGTATTTAGGGGTGAGGTTGAGCCTGGCAGGAAGGGGATGGGAAGGGAGGAGAGGTGGTTTTTTGTTTTGCTTTTATTGCTCACTATCCTGCTCTGTCATTAATTGGCAATAATTCAATTAGTTTCCCCAAGTGAAGTCTCTTTTGCCTGGGATGGTAATTGTTGAGTGGTCTTCCTGTCCTTATCTTGATCCATGAGCTTTTCCTCTTATTTTCTCCCTCATTCCTGCTAGAAGGGGGAGATAGTGACAGAATGGCTTGGTGGGCACCTGGCAGCCAGCCAACATCAACCCACCACAGCTTTCCTTTGGACAAGGCCCGCAGAAAACCTTTCATGGTCACCTCCACATATTTCAACACCTTCTCCTCAGTGCCATGTGTCAGAGCCCATGAAAATCTCAAACAGGGCATTGGAGATTTTCCTTCTATTCCCATGAGCCTTTACTGGGCTCTGGACATTGCTCAGGTTCCCAGTCAACTCTGGCCCCTGCCTGGGCAGCAACCAGGTTTTGATCCCTCTCCTGCTGATGCTTACCTCTGGCTGCAGCTTGGACTAGATCTCCTGCACGGGCAGGTACTTGGCTCAACATCCTTCTTGAGGGGTTATTGAGCTACCTTCCTCAGGGAGCTACTGCCTGAGAGGCATCAAATCCTAGTGCCTGCCCAAACAGGGGCTGGATCTGATCAACAGCCAGAGGAGAGGAGGAAATCAAGGTGGAACTTGAACAGTGTTCAGAGGCAAGGGGCCCCTGGAGTAGGGGCTGGAGCTTGCACCAGCCTTTGGAGGAGCTAGATTTTAGTTGGAGCCTGAACAAGAGACAGACTTGAGTAGCAACCCAAGGAAGGGCAGAATATAAGCAGCCACTCAATCAGAGGCTGGAGTCAGGAGGCCACCCAAGCAAGAGCCAGAGCTGAAAAAGCACATTTGGCCAAGTGCTTACCAGTTCACTATGCCTGTGAAAGACTGGCAACTTTGGGGAAAGGGAACCTCTCCCACCCTATCTGAAAGCACTCCTATCTGAACACTCTAAAAAAACCCCAAACATGTTTGGTAGCAAAATTAAATTAAATTAAATTTTAAACTTATGAGTAAATTCAGCTGTGTCTGGACTGAAAGAGCAGTAATGACCCTCTCTCCTTTCTTTCTTTCATCACTTGCTCATATTTTGGGAAGAGAAGAAATTAAACAGGTGAGATTGCTGCATGCCAATGATTTAATTCTCCTATGAGTGTACGGCCTCTGGGCAACCTGCTCCAAAGCCTTACCGGCCTCAAAGTGTAGAGCTGTCTCCATACCCACATCCTTGGAGGTCACTGCCTGGCACCTCTGGGTAGCATTCTTGGAGAGGAACAAGCACTTCCAAGGGATAGATCACACAACCAAGTGTGGGTGTCTCCGTCAAAGGCAAAGTGATTCATGATCCCCACTGCACAGACTGCATCAGTTACTCACCCTGGCATCCTCAGGGAGTACCAAAATGCCCTGCTTGGCAGGTCTGAGAGGACAAGGGTCCTCAGAGTCCCTTTCTTATTTCTGTGGTATTGGGACAGGGAAAGTGAAATGCACCTCCCCGCTACCTGAATGTCAACAACTTCTGGCCTCTGCCAGAAGGTCACTTCAAGTTCTCAGCTGCACTCAGCTCACAAGATATCACAAGATATAGAGGTCTGAATAAAAGTCTGTGTGAAAGGCAGGCTTTTAAGCTGGCATCACAGTCAAAGGGGAGGTAGTCAGTGCATATCCTGGAGCCTGGCAGGAATTTAACCTCAGTAGTGGTGTCTGCTCTCATTTGAATGCTCTGAAGTACCTCCAAGACACAAGGGTTAGTAGATCTGCCCCAAGAAGACCTGTGCCCGGCTGGAACAAGGTCTTCCAGATTATATGTCTGGAAATCTTGCTGTTCAGCTGCCCGTTAGACCCCATGGGCTGGAGCAGCAGAGGAAGAAATTGGCCCTGCAGACTTCTCAGGGTTAGTGAGATCTCCTTGAGAAGGCCCTAGATCAGGAATGGGGCCTGGGATGCATGTCCAGGTTGAGTCAGTGGCAGCCTTACACTAACTCCAATGCCTGCTGGTAATGGGCAAGCCAAAGTTTAAGTATAGGGTCAACATCTTTTGTTGGACCTTCTACTATTAGAAGGCAAGGACAAGTAACTTCCTCACTGTTCATGCCGTTCTTCTGAGCTGCATCCAAAAGCTCATCTCCTCTCTCCAGCATCTGTACATCTTGTGAAAGCAAATCCAGTTCCCTCTTACATTCAGAGAAGGTGACTGACACTTCCAGGAAAAGTTGGGTTTGGTTTGGTTTTTTGTTTTTTGGGGTTTTTTTCAAAGTAGGCAGGTAGATTCAGGGAGCAGCAAGTGTGATGCTGCACCATGAGTGAGAATGAGCTGAGGCTGCTCACAACACAACCCCAGCCATGCTCTCATCAGCCAGGGCACAGCTCTGCAGTATCTGAATGTGACAGACTGAGCAGAGCCCTTGTAAAAGGGTCCATCGTCAGAAACAGAAAGGACAAGGGAGTCAATGAGGTGCAGGGTCCATCCAGGGCCTGAATTTAGTAGCAGCAGGAGATAGGGACAGAGGCAGGACTGGAGATGAAGGTGAAACATAGGACCAAGGTACATTCAGGAGATGGGAAGAGACAGGCATGCCTTCAACTTAGCTCAAGCAAGGCCTGAAACCAAGGATAAAGCTTCAATGGGGCTGCACATGGGCAGAAGGTGAGGGTAGATGGTCTGTGTGAGGCTGTCAGTTCTATTACAGCCTTGAGTGCAACATCTCCTGACCTCCCTTGCTGTTTTCCTCACACCGTGCAGAGATCCGGGCTCAGAGGGACTTGCTGTGGAGGGAACTGATTGCTGTGGGTTTCCATGGGGCTATTTCAAGGTCACAGAACCAGGGCAGAGAGCTGGGTGGTGGTTGGGGGACAGGCTTTTCCTTGGGTACCCCAGAGGCCAGGTAGACCTGATGGGGAGGAGTTCCTTGGGAGCCTGGGACTAGGTAGGGTTCGGTACTGAGGAGACCACAGCCAAGGTCCAGGCTTGTCATACAGGGTAGCCCTGGGAGAAGGCTCTGCATGGCACCAGAGCTGGCCTTTACCAAGCTCAGCTTGGGGCTGGAGATGGCCTGAGCTCTCTGCTGGGGAGCAGCCGCACAGTGGGTGACATCCCAGGAGCCAAAGCTGACCCAGCTAAGGCAGGGTTGTCCCCAACAGGACTGAGTCCTACCAAACTTGAACACAGTGGGCAGAGCAAGGGGCTGGAAACAGGGTCCAGCATGCCTGCCAAAGGACTTCTTTAGCTCAGAGGGAGATGGAAAATCCCTCTTCAACACAGAAGAGAAAGAAATTGAACCACAGGGCTGCTGAACAAGAGAGTTCTTCTCTCCTTACTGCTTTAGCCCATAGGCAGCACGGAATCTTCTGAATGTACATTTCTCTACTTATAATAAACACAACCCAAGCAGACATTGGCCTGACTAGCATCTTTCTTGGGAGGTTTCTGGAAAGGTAAGGTTGTTTCTCAGGTCACAAGGTCATCAGCTGAACTCTCTTCCAGATTAGACAGCCAGGTGAGAGACAACTAGAGGATAGGAGCTTGTGTCCCACCTTACCCTTGCCAATGTTCTACAGACCAGTTGGCAAAGCATTGAGCTGTGCAGGCCACTGAGGGCTTCACTGGCAACTGGGTTAAATGAGAATGGTGGCGATTAGCTGGGGGTTAAACATCATAAGCTTAGAAGTCTGCCAATAGAAATGGGATGGGATTGCTGGGACATGGGTTTCTGGACCCATTTCTGATGCCTTTGGGTATCTGAGACCTCTGCAAGGTGCAGAGAGACGTGACAGAGGTCTTTGAGGACAGTCTCCTCCATTGGCAGTGGGAGCAGGAGGAAGAGGAGATACAGTCTGTGACAGTTGAATCATGGAATCATAGAATCATTAAGGTTGGAAAAGACCTTTAAGATTATCAAGTCCAACCGTCAACCCAACACCACCATGCCTACTAAACCATGTCCCAAAGTGCTACGTCTACATGTTTTTTGAACACTTCCAGGGATGGTGACTCCACTGCCTCTCTGGGCAGCCTGTTCTAATGCTTGACCACTCTTTCAGTGAAGAAATTTTTCCTGATATCCAATGTAAACCTCCTCTGATGCAACTTGAGACCATTTCCTCTTGTCCTTTTGCTAGTTACTTGGGAGAAGAGACTAACACCTACCTCACTACAACCTTCTTTCAGGTAGTTGTAGAGAGCGATAAGGTCTCCCCTCAGCCTCCTCTTCTCCCCACTTGTCTCAGTCGCTCCTCCTAAGACTTGTTCTCCAGACCTTTCACCAGCTTTGCTGCTCTTCTCTGGACACACTCCAGGACCTCAATGTCCTTCTTGTCCTGATGGGCCCAAAACTGAACACTGCACTTGAGTGCGGCCTCACCAGTGCTGAGTACAGGGGGACAGTCATTTACCTACTCCTGCTGGCCATACTATTTCTGATGCAATGCAATGCATTTCTTTCCAGTGTGCTGGAAAAGCATGTCTCCTGTCCTTAGGAGCTACAGCATAAATGTCTGTGTCCTCTGGGCCACCTTCTCCTCCCTCTCTAGCCAGGGCAGAGCCAGAGGAGATGCTTCTTCAATGGTGCTGATAGGAGTTGCACTCTGTGCCTGCCTGTGCGGAGTCTGGCTGGGATGGAGTTAATTTCCTTCATAGCACCCCAGACCTGTGTGCTTTGCATTTGTGGCTAAAACATACTCGTGTTTTGTCCATTGCTGAACAGCACTTGCACAGTGTCAAGGCTTTCTCTCTTTCCCCCACACCTCCAAAGTGAGCAGGCTGGGGGCAGACAAGAGGTTGCGAGGGGACACAGCTGGGGCAGCTGACCCAAACCAACCAAAGGCATATCGCATACCATATGACCTTGTGCTCAGCAGTAAAAACTCAGGGAAAGGAGGAGGAAGGGGAGACATGAGGAATTGAGGTATTTGCAATCCCAAGCAACCATTACAAATGCTGAGGCATTGTCTCCCAGGCAGTGGCTAAACGTCTGCTTGCCTATGGGAGGTAGTGAATGGATTCCCATTTTTGCTTTGCTTGTGTACACACCTTCTGCTTTCCTTATTAAATGGTCAGTATCTCGATCCATGACTTTTTTTGCCTTCCTTCTGTTTTCTCCCTGTCCTTCAGGAGAGGGGAGTGAGTGTGGGGCAGAGTGGGTGTTTAGCTGCCGGTTTCAGTTAGCCCATCACAGTCCCCTTGTGCTATCAGGGGAGTAAAGGAGGCATAACTGGGGGGATGTATTGGTTGATTTGGTGCCTTCAGCTCCCAACAAGCCAGGTCCGTCTGCCTCCAATGGTCTGACACATTCTAATTCTATGTGAACCATGGAAAATATGATCATCTTCTGGCAGTGAGGTGAGTCCCATTTCTGGGGACTTTCCTGTCCTGCACTCAAATTCAGAAATGTCCCTGCCCATTGTACTGCATCGGTTTACTTCATGTTTCTGGGTGGTCATGTCTGCCTCAAGATCTTGACACAGTTTCCACCATCTCAGAGCTTTCATCTCAACAGGGAGTCAATTATATTGTTTTTACTCTGTGCAGTCCCTGGGGAAGGTTGAACTGTGGCAAGGTCCTTTAGAGACTTATTTGTGCTATAAACCCCAGAACACTGTGCAGAGCAGGGGACATTCGGGTGCTGTGGGAGAGTCAGCACAGGAACCTCTGGGAGAGAAATTGGCAAGGCCAGAGCAAGGCATGAGCCTTAGACCATGGATGTCAGGCAGACTAACTGAACAACACAGCGCAGAAGAGGCAGAGGGTGAGACCTTGACCTTGATCTTCATTCCCATACCCCATCAGTGCTGAGGTTGCCCATTCATGCTGAGGACTGCAGGTAGGGACAGCTTTTCCTGAGCAAGACCTCGGGGTTATTATTTAGCCTGTGGATCTTTGCAGAGTGACAGCTAGAGTGACACCTGAGTCTGAGTCCTGTCCTTTCCTACATGCCTTCCCGTCACAGCTCTCTCCTTCCCCCAGATGTGCTCAAGGTCTTGGCACCATGGAACAGAGATCCTGGGAATCAGTGCTGAGCAGGGAGCCCCACAAGCAATGTATGTCATGCTGAGGTCCCTCTGCCAGGCTGGAGTGTGCAGGGAGGCAGCCCCAAAGCCCTCAGGAACCATTGCTGAAGAGGGAAAAGATGTGTGTTGAATTATCCTTCTTGCAGTTCCTCCTTGCATAAAGTCATTTTTCTCACTGTTTTCCCCTAAGAGTCTCAAATGAGCATCTTTTTGGTGTCCACTCACAAAAACCCACTACACAGTCCCTTATACATCTCAGCTGGTATTCCCTGACCTGGGTTTTGCCATTGGAAAGATGAGGGGAGAATTGTTGCTTCCTAAAAGAAGAGCTTTCACAAATGGAGATGTCTCACCAGGGGCAGTGTCCATCTTTCCTTGGGGATGAGAGAGGGTGTCTGGCCTTACATACTTAGGAAACTTTTTATTGGGGGTTGGATATTATTTTGCCTCTCTGATACATTGCTTTCTTGTCTTAAAGCAAAGGCTTCTCTTCTTGAAATCTCAGCTGGCTGCTACAGGGAATAATGTTGAACAGAGAAGACACAACTCTCTGGGCCTGAGCAGAAGGATGTTCTTCATGAATGCCAGAGCAGGAACAGAGCAACTCTCTGGGGCAATTCATGGACATGCTCAGAAGTAAATCCTCTTCCAGAAGAAGCTTTTCTTCATCTTTCTTTAGTCAGGGACCCCTTAACAGGACCAACTGTGCTGTCTGCTATAGGAGTGAATCACTTGATTTTCTCAGGAAAAACCCTTTCCNTTCAATGGTGCTGATAGGAGTTGCACTCTGTGCCTGCCTGTGCGGAGTCTGGCTGGGATGGAGTTAATTTCCTTCATAGCACCCCAGACCTGTGTGCTTTGCATTTGTGGCTAAAACATACTCGTGTTTTGTCCATTGCTGAACAGCACTTGCACAGTGTCAAGGCTTTCTCTCTTTCCCCCACACCTCCAAAGTGAGCAGGCTGGGGGCAGACAAGAGGTTGCGAGGGGACACAGCTGGGGCAGCTGACCCAAACCAACCAAAGGCATATCGCATACCATATGACCTTGTGCTCAGCAGTAAAAACTCAGGGAAAGGAGGAGGAAGGGGAGACATGAGGAATTGAGGTATTTGCAATCCCAAGCAACCATTACAAATGCTGAGGCATTGTCTCCCAGGCAGTGGCTAAACGTCTGCTTGCCTATGGGAGGTAGTGAATGGATTCCCATTTTTGCTTTGCTTGTGTACACACCTTCTGCTTTCCTTATTAAATGGTCAGTATCTCGATCCATGACTTTTTTTGCCTTCCTTCTGTTTTCTCCCTGTCCTTCAGGAGAGGGGAGTGAGTGTGGGGCAGAGTGGGTGTTTAGCTGCCGGTTTCAGTTAGCCCATCACAGTCCCCTTGTGCTATCAGGGGAGTAAAGGAGGCATAACTGGGGGGATGTATTGGTTGATTTGGTGCCTTCAGCTCCCAACAAGCCAGGTCCGTCTGCCTCCAATGGTCTGACACATTCTAATTCTATGTGAACCATGGAAAATATGATCATCTTCTGGCAGTGAGGTGAGTCCCATTTCTGGGGACTTTCCTGTCCTGCACTCAAATTCAGAAATGTCCCTGCCCATTGTACTGCATCGGTTTACTTCATGTTTCTGGGTGGTCATGTCTGCCTCAAGATCTTGACACAGTTTCCACCATCTCAGAGCTTTCATCTCAACAGGGAGTCAATTATATTGTTTTTACTCTGTGCAGTCCCTGGGGAAGGTTGAACTGTGGCAAGGTCCTTTAGAGACTTATTTGTGCTATAAACCCCAGAACACTGTGCAGAGCAGGGGACATTCGGGTGCTGTGGGAGAGTCAGCACAGGAACCTCTGGGAGAGAAATTGGCAAGGCCAGAGCAAGGCATGAGCCTTAGACCATGGATGTCAGGCAGACTAACTGAACAACACAGCGCAGAAGAGGCAGAGGGTGAGACCTTGACCTTGATCTTCATTCCCATACCCCATCAGTGCTGAGGTTGCCCATTCATGCTGAGGACTGCAGGTAGGGACAGCTTTTCCTGAGCAAGACCTCGGGGTTATTATTTAGCCTGTGGATCTTTGCAGAGTGACAGCTAGAGTGACACCTGAGTCTGAGTCCTGTCCTTTCCTACATGCCTTCCCGTCACAGCTCCCTCCTTCCCCCAGATGTGCTCAAGGTCTTGGCACCATGGAACAGAGATCCTGGGAATCAGTGCTGAGCAGGGAGCCCCACAAGCAATGTATGTCATGCTGAGGTCCCTCTGCCAGGCTGGAGTGTGCAGGGAGGCAGCCCCAAAGCCCTCAGGAACCATTGCTGAAGAGGGAAAAGATGTGTGTTGAATTATCCTTCTTGCAGTTCCTCCTTGCATAAAGTCATTTTTCTCACTGTTTTCCCCTAAGAGTCTCAAATGAGCATCTTTTTGGTGTCCACTCACAAAAACCCACTACACAGTCCCTTATACATCTCAGCTGGTATTCCCTGACCTGGGTTTTGCCATTGGAAAGATGAGGGGAGAATTGTTGCTTCCTAAAAGAAGAGCTTTCACAAATGGAGATGTCTCACCAGGGGCAGTGTCCATCTTTCCTTGGGGATGAGAGAGGGTGTCTGGCCTTACATACTTAGGAAACTTTTTATTGGGGGTTGGATATTATTTTGCCTCTCTGATACATTGCTTTCTTGTCTTAAAGCAAAGGCTTCTCTTCTTGAAATCTCAGCTGGCTGCTACAGGGAATAATGTTGAACAGAGAAGACACAACTCTCTGGGCCTGAGCAGAAGGATGTTCTTCATGAATGCCAGAGCAGGAACAGAGCAACTCTCTGGGGCAATTCATGGACATGCTCAGAAGTAAATCCTCTTCCAGAAGAAGCTTTTCTTCATCTTTCTTTAGTCAGGGACCCCTTAACAGGACCAACTGTGCTGTCTGCTATAGGAGTGAATCACTTGATTTTCTCAGGAAAAACCCTTTCCAAAGCACCCTTCACACATCCTTTTAAAGGCAAAAGCAGACAAAAATGTTCTTTCCTAAAGTCCCCACTCTTGAAAATGGGAAAAGAGAAGATGAATCTATAATGATGATGGAGAAAGGTGAATGGGACAATGGGACATCACTGTTTGAGTTCCTTCTGCTGGGATTGGGAAATGTCCCCTCACTCCAGGCACCACTTTTCCTTCTCTTGCTCATTATCTACTTGGTGACCATGATTGCAAACATCCTCACAGTTGTGCTGCTGGTTGCAGAGCAGCATCTTCACACCCCCATGTACTTCTTCCTGGGAAATCTGTCCTCCTTGGAGACCTGCTACAGCTCCACCATCCTCCCCCGGCTGCTGGCCAGCTTCCTGACTGGGAATAGAACCATCTCCGCTCATGGTTGTATGGCTCAGTTTTATGCCTTTGGCTCTTTTGTAACTACGGAGTGTTACCTGCTGACAGCCATGTCCTACGATCGGTACCTGGCCATATGCCAGCCCCTGGTCTATGCAAGCCTCATGACCTGGAAGGTCTGTCTCCAGATGCCATCAGTTTAACATTGTAATGAACTCCTCCCCTTGCATCTCTAAAGACATGAAAGTCAGAAGCAAAACAAGTTTCTGAGGACATTGATTGACCCCACTGAGGGCCATCACTGACAATGCCCTGAAGGGAATGGCCAATGTCTAAAGGGAATGACAGATCAAGGTGCTTCTGACTTTCACATCTTGAGAGCTTCTTCAAGCTTCTTTCAGTATCTGAAAGTTCCTGCAGTTCAGGAACATGGCACCAGAGGGCTCATTTAACATGCAAAATGCCCTAACAAGCCAAACCCCGGTGCATAATTTTCCTTAAATCTTCAAGTCTTGTGTGGCTTATTTGAATGATTCCAGGAGTGTAGCCAAACAGCGAAGATTTCAGTAATGACTACCAGGAAAATAGGTTTTCTTCCCCCTTCCCCTCAGCTTTCTTTACTTCTCTGCTCATAGAACAAGTGATCTCAGCCTTCCCCAATTCTTACTGATCCAGAGCCTCTCCCGATGAAATCTAAATATGTAGGAAAAGTAATAGCCTTTCTGTCAGGCACTTTATGGGTGATCTTCACCTCCTTCATTCCCCACTCCACAGACACCCTGCCATTCCTATCATTGGCTACCTGGGACTTGCATCATGCTTTCTCAAATCCAAACTTTTTTCACTGAAGTCAGTAGCTGAATGTTTCAGCTCATTTGCACCAGTTCCCACTTGCTTTATGTGGAGAATAAGCATCACACAGTCACAGAGGGTATTTCCTACCTGTCAAGAAAAAGAAAAGAATACCTCAGTGAAAAAATAAAACACATTCCTCAGCAGTGTATTAAACCCAAGTAGCATCCACTGAAGGGGAGTTTGTTCTCCTCCAGAGTTCTGCCTCAAGGCACAAAGGCCTGGGACACCTTGCTGGTGAAGACTAAGTTTCCCTGGAACCCCAGGGACAGCTGGAGGGAGCCCAGAGGGAGCAGAGAAAGTGGCACCTTGGGCTGGTCCTCTGCCCCTGAGCTGGGCTGGGCTCCGGGGACGGATGGAGCTCATGGCAAGCAGGCAGTGCTTGTGAAAGACAGCTCTGCCCAGGAGCAGCTCCCCTGCAAAGCGCAGCAGGGCTGCGGGCACCGCCTGCGGGCAGCCAGGGGAGAGGAGAAAGTGTGCAGTCTGGAGTGGGAAGACAATGTGGAGCTCATTGTGGGAGAAACCTGTGCCACCCTTGACATGGCAAGTCTATAGCTTCAGTAGAATGCAGATGAGGTTCATGAAGGGGTCTCCTAAAGCTGCCACATCCCTCACTTTATGAGATCTGTTAGAATGAGTGTCACAGGTTTCTCAGTGTGGAGGAGGAAGACTTGCCCCATGTCAATGAGTCTCTGCTGCAGCATGAGAGGAACAGCTCCCTTCTCCCAGGAAGAGCTACAGGGCTGTGAAGCCAGGTGTTCACCCAGCAGTGCCCAGGACTGTCCTTCAGAGCAGGGTCCCTGCACCCCAGGGGGCTGTGTGCCAGGACAGGGACTCTGCCATTTGCCAGGGTCAGCACTCAGCCTGCCCGGGGAGCTCCAGTGGTGCTGCAGGGAGAAGCTGGGGGTAGAAGGAGCAACCCTGAGCAGGGCAGGGTCCTTCTCCTGTTAAGAGGATGCTGCATGGGTCAGGGCTGCTCACTGCTCCAGAACACTCCCTGGACACTTCCCAGGGGACTTTTTATGATTACTGTCAAGGCAGGGATTACTATGAAGACAAAGAGTTTTCCTGAGTTTGTGCTTTCAGTTTCTTACTGCTGGTGAGGGCTGGGAGGGGAGAGAAATGGAGAAGATGATAAGTTTGGACAAGATACTGAGGCTGACAGATCAGTAGATCTGCTGGAAAGGCGGTAAAGTCCCATCACCCACACATCAGCCTAAGACTGCAGCAGCATCTTATTTTCTCGCTGAGGTGTTTTCTTCTGAGTTGCTCCTCTGGACCACCTAACAACATGATGGCCCAGAGTGTGCCCTGCCACCAGGAGTTTTCTGCAGGGCAGAGGTGAGTGTATGTAGGGTGGGATGGGAAAAGACAGAGAAACAGCTAGAGTATCAAAGAATCACAGAATTATTTATTATTTAGTTTGGAAAAGACCAAAGTCCAACTGTAAGAGCTCCAGGCAGTGGCAATATGTCAGGAGAGGAGAGGAAAGTGCTGTCAGAAGTGCTGTGGAGGGTGGATCTGGGCAATTCCTCCAGTGCAGATGCCTTCTTCCAAGCAATCCCTTAGTCTCCCACCCAGAACAGCTTCTACCACAAAGACTATGGTGTCCAGGGCATCAGCTGCCTCCTCTGCAGCCAGAACTCCAGCAGAGGAGAGCTGTGTGTCTCCTGACACTGCCCCTCTACTCCTGCACAACAGAGGGACTTAGAGTAACTCCCCAGCAGTGTCGATGTCAGGGGTGTGTGCACAGCAGGGTAAGGCAATGGGTCTCCAGAATGTTTCCCTGCTTCTTTACCTTCTTTGGCATGAGTATATGGTATTTCCCCATGTTACTCCACCAAGGTATGGTGCTCTTGTTATTTTTTGTAGGCTCTCTGGGGATTGAAGTTTCAGCTGTGGTTCAGACATTGACCCTGAGTGTCCTGCCCACAGATGTGTCTTCATGGGAATGAGGTGTCCCAGCCCCTTTCTGATTTTGGGCACCCCAGGCAATGCCATGCATGCAGCTGGGGAATGTAAGTACTGTCTTGTCAGAAGACCAGTCTTCTACTCTGTCCCTGTGTCAACTTACAGTCATCCAGGCATTGCATTAGGAAATCATGCAGTGCAGTGCTTTGGGAAATAAGCAGACTCTCTCTCAGAGCCATAGCACCTCAGGACACCTGCAATATCATGTCAAACTGTTCTCCACAAGGGCACAGCTCTCCCACAGTATCATGATATCATGGAGCCCTACAATAAAGCCATGAAGATACTGAGGCTGTGAAAATGTTGAGGGGCATTTTCCAGCATGGACATGCAAGCAGATGAAAAGTGCCCTGCATGTCCTTGGTTAGCTAGTGTTGAGACCTTACCCAGGACTGGACAGAACTGGACCAAGAGTGGCTGGTCTGGTCATCTGAGGGAGGAGTCAAAACCTCTCTGTCATGCTCTGCACATCTGGTCTGAGAACAAGAGAGAGAGAGAGAGGAGTTTGGAGATCTGCGCTTTGGGTCTAGCCCTGCTCTGTCCATTTCCTTTTTCAGAGTAACTGCTGAGTATGACCATCCTCCAGCTGAGGAAGGCAGGACAGCGCAGCTGGGAACAAGACCAATGGAGAGACCAGCTCTTGTGATGGTACACTAAGGCACAGGGATCTGTTTTGTCTCTCAGGACTCACAAGTGTTATGCTGAGAGCAATCCAAATGCTGAGGATTTCTACCACTTCACTGAACACGCCCCTGCACTGCAGCCCACCTTCTGGAGCACAGGGCAGGAAGATACTGTTGCCTGAGAGAGGCGTGGCGACCTGGTTCAGGAACGGCACGACGGCCAACCCCAGGCCGCTTGGGCCATAAGCTCACAGACACCAATGTGGTGGACGGCAAATGGCGTTTATTGATAGATAGGACCACATTATATAGCCTAGGTTTACAATGTCACTTCCGTCTGCTTACATCACAGGCTAAATGCTATTGGCTGTCAGGAGAGGGGTCTCGTATTTCTGTACAGCGCGACATCTTCCGGCCGCCAGGCCCTGACTACCACAAGATACTGAGCAGCCTTCCTCCATGATGGGAGCACCCCACCTGAGGGAGAGTGTGCACATAGTGATAGTTCCTACTGCCCTCTCTCATGATCATGCATGAAGATGGAAGATGAAAGGCAGGGTCTCTCTCAATGATAGTTGATTCAGATGCAGTCACCTCTGCTCAGAAGGGTAAAACCAGAAAAGATAAATCTCTTCCAAGAATTTCTAGAGGAAAGTGGCCCAAGTTCTAATGCCATCTCAAGGACATGGAGACTATTTTCACACAGGGATGGCATCCAGGCTCCTGTGCTGAGACCATGGAGTCCAACCACAGTGACGCCCTCAATAGAATGCTTTTTTTTTCCTGCATCTGCGTACCAGCTGCTGTGGAGCAGGTCAAACTACTGAGGAGATCGCTGGCTGAGTCCCCTGCTCCTAATGCCAGAGCAAATGAAGAGAGCATGAAGGTCCTCTTCAGAAGGAGAGAGGCAATGCAGAAGGTTTCTCTGAGAAACAGAAGAGATTTTCCTCAGAGAAGCCTGCCCTGACTTCTCCATGTCTTGTCCTCTTTGACAGCAGTCAAGTCCCAGAGGGACCACATGCCCAACAGCAGCTCCATCACCCACTTCCTCCTCCTGGCATTCGCAGACACGTGGGAGATGCAGCTCTTGCACTTCTGCCTCTTCCTGGGCATCTACCTGGCTGCCCTCCTGGGCAACGGCCTCATCATCACCACCATAGCCTGTGACCACCGCCTCCACACCCCCATGTACTTCTTCCTCCTCAACCTCTCCCTCCTCGACCTCACTCTCCCCAAATCCATGGCCAATTCCCTGTGGGACACCAGGAAAATTTCTTATGCAGGATGCACTGCCCAGGTAATTTTTTTTCCTGTTTTTTTCTAGCCCCAGGATTACAAATC
>VXBL01001847.1:0-14487 GCA_013400195.1 Aramus guarauna
AGCTGGCTGTAAAAGTACGTCACATATAAGGCCATGTACCCAAGAGCTGGGCAAGCAATCTGCAGGTGGAGCAGGCTACTAATTATTTATAGTTCGGTGGGCCCATGACACCTCAGGCCATCAATGAAGAGAGTGCCATGTGCTTACAATGGCGGAAGCAACCACCAGATGGCTGGAAACATATCGCATGCCCCATGCCACCACCCAGAACACTATCATGGGCCTTGAAAAGCAAGTCTTCTGGTGACATGGCACCCCAGAAAGAATTGAGTCAGACAACGGGACTCATTTCTGAAACAAACTCATAGACACCTGGGCCAAAGAGCATGGTATTGAGTGGGTATATCATGTCCCCATCATGCACCAGCCTCCAGGAAAACTGAATGACACAATGGACTACTAAAGACTACATTCAGAGCAATAGGTTGTGGGACCTTCAAACACTGGGATACACATTTAGCAAAAGCCACCTGGTTAGTCAACACTAGGGGATCTATCAATCTATCTGGCCCTGCCCAATCAAAACTTCCACATACTGTAGAAGGTGATAACGTCCTCGTAGTGCAGGGACTGTAGTGTTAGGGAAGACAGTCTGGGTTAGCCCTGCTTCAGGCAAAGGCAAAGGCAAACCCATCTGCAGGATTGCTTTAGCTCACATGCCTGGGTGCACTTGGTGTGTGATGCAGAAGGATGGGGAGTCCAATGTGTACCTCAAGGGGATTTAATTTTTGGTGAAAGTAGCCAATAAATTAATTTGTATGATGTTAATTGCTAAATAAGCCTGCCATTTTATGTCATCACTACTACAGTTGCTGTATGCTGTATCAATGGTGTTACAGTAAAAATTACCCAAATTAAGGATGAGTTTTGATGAAACCGAACAAAGCGCAGTGATGATGGAACTAGAACTGGCTTCAGCAACTGGCACCCAACAACTTCTTCAAAATTGACATCTCCAACCCACATATCTTGAGCATGTGCTACTTCAGATACACCAGCCACAAGCTCTGGAAGCAGCATGCAACAGTCCAACACTGCACACCATCTCTCCTGCCCTGAAAGACTGTTATGGAGCCCAAAGTAATGGATTAAATTAACTTAACGAACATTTTAGATGGATGCCCTATAGACTAAGGGAATGATATCTTTGTGTGTGTATATATTTATCAAAGATAGGAAAAGTGGTGGTGATTAATTGGAAGTGTAGCATTGGAGCATGACATAGATGGTACAGAATAATAAGTAGATAATGTTCTGGTTTTTGGCTGGGATAGAGTTAATTTTCACAAGAAGCTGAGAGAGGACACAACCAGGACAGCTGACCCAAAGTAGCCAAAGGAGTATTCCATACTGTATGATATCATGATCAGTGTATAAAGCAGGCTGGCTGCAGAGGAGGAATCGCTGCTCAGGGATGGGATGGGCATTGGGGTCTGGGTGTGAGCAAATTGCATTGTGTATCTCTCATTTTGTATATTCTTATATTAGTATTGTTGTTATTTTCTTCTTTCTTTGCTGTCCTAGTAAACTGCTCTTATCCCAACCCATGAGTTTTATCTTTTTCTTCCAATTCTCTTCCTCATCCCACCAGGAGTAGGGGGGGGCGGGACGACCAAGGCAGCAGTCGCATGGTGCTTAGATTTTATTTTTTTTTTCCTCCAGAACACACTGAACCAAGTAGAATCGGCATAGTGGTTCTTAGTCATGTAACAGTTTCTTGCATGCACTGGTAGCAAGCATATTGTGTGAATGACATCAGTGCCTTAGAAAGGTCGACAAAATATTACCACAGACAGACATTTCTTCAAAGCTCTCAAAGACTCAAATAGACTTCCAATTAACTATTTGTATCTTTGACAAATTTGCACATTGATAAAATATTCAGCCTAGCCTAAATAATATCTCCTGCCATTTCAGCTGGAGATAGGATTCTTCTGACTTTTTTCTGTAAACTTTGTAGTAACTTTTCACTTAATAACCACTTCTGTCCCAACCTCATCTGCTCTTCATCATTTTTACACAGCTTTGCTTAAAGCAGCAAGACTACTTGACCTGCATGTTTCTTAGTCAGTTTTCTTCTAAATGATCTCCTCTCAAACACGTAAGTTTTGCAGAGCAAGGTACTGTTGAAGCCAGAGCAAAGAAACAAAGAAAAATCCCTCAAGAATATGAATTAAGAATCCTCCTCAATCCACACAATTAGTTCATTAATCAATTTAGCCATCAACAGGAGGGAAAAAAATAAAAATTGAAGCCTTACTTGAGATCTTGTGAGCCCTTCACTGACAAGATCTACTGACAAAGAGCAAAACATGCAGAGATGAAAGTGATGGCCACAGGAGCAAGGACTTTATGAGCAGGTGTTACTGTTATCATTCTGCACCATAGCTTCTTAGACGAAATATCCTGATGTATCTTACCCAGTGTTTTTGCACTGCAGTTTTATTTCAGCTGTACTTTATATTTTAATAAAATATCTTTGTTTGATGAAGTGATTGAGAATCACCACATCTTTAGGTATCTCCCCGTGTTATTTACCAATGGATATTAAAAAAAAAAGTCCCACCTCCAGCTGAAATTCAGACTTTAACTAAACGTTCTGGTACCGTCTGATTTCCAGAGTTGTTAAGCCTTGTTACTTATTGAAATGATGACAGTTCAGTATGGAGAACTTAAAATCTAAATCAAGACATCATTCTTGATCTCACTGTAAAGCATGATGTAAATGTAAGTGACTGGAAGCTTGCAAAGAAGTCATGGAATCTTAGATCATTCTGTTTAGTGACTCAGCTGGAGGCCAACATGGTGGTTGGTAAGCATCTCAGACTATATATAAAACATGCTAGAAGAGTCAGGAGGATTGTCATTTTCCAGGGTGTTACAGTCAAAAAAACATTGCCAAGTCTTACAATCACCATTTTAGGAAGAACTGCAACTAAAGACAAAGGTTATACCATCAGATATGAATGATTCACAGACATAGCTGTGGGCTAAAGAGTTTTTTTTTCCCTATCTATCCAGAACATGAATTGGATCAGTGGGCAGCAATTGATCATAACTCCTTCATCTTAAAAAAAGAAAAAAGTAAAAAAATTGCTGTCCTGAGTATGATCATGTGAATTCACTAAATGGCAATACATTCCTTTTTTTTTTTTCCTGAGGGAACTCTGGAGTAGGTTTGATCAGATGCTGCTGTCTTACCTGGAGTATCTTGCCTTCATACAGAGGCAATATCATCTATGAGACATCAGGCCCAAGAGCAATACACTGTGTTCACACTTCTGTCTTTCACTTCAATCTTCTTCCTCCCACTTACAGCTCTGTATCTAGGCTTTGTTTTTCACATATGAAAGTCAGCAACATTATAAAACTCTTTCTAGAAACACCAACGATTATAAAAAAGTGTCTCATTCTTCCCACACAGGGCTATGAAAATGCAATTACTGTGATACTGATTCTAAGACAGTAAAGCCTCCTGAGAGTCAAGATACATTGCGTCAGTTTGGGCTCAACATCACACTAAGTTCACATGGTTTCCAATTAATACAAAAGCAATAAGCTTACTTTTGTCTGCGCACAATATGCCACATATATGTATTTGATTTTAAATGTTGCAATGAAATCAGAAATGAAGTCAGAAATTTGTTGCCGTTACTTTTTGTCAACATTTCTAAAGTAGTTTAGATTATTTTAGCTTAGGTTCAAAGCAATAATAATAATAATAATATGGTCATATACAGTACTAAATCAATACTTATGTCAGAGGGTCCAATTCTGATGACATTAGCACTGATGTTCCCCTGGTATAGATCCATCAATTATAATTTCCAAGTAGACAGGAGATGAAATAGACAAACACAATCAAAATAAAACACTACTTAGAATGAAAACCCAGATTTCATTAATGTATTTATTATTCAAATAATTATCGATTTATTCCTGTTACATTAGCTCACTGCAAATTATTTGCACAATCCTTGATTAGTGTACCATTGATTATGCAATTTTGAAATGTTTTCTTGGAGGGAAGTGGTTTCCCTTGTTTGTTTACTTCTGTTCTTGAGATACTCAGTTCCATTTAAGAGATCACAAAAGGGGTTTGTTTTCTGTCATCTGCTGGGAAATATGAAGTGTCAAAAAACCACTGTTGGCTAGAATATCTTCTCTTTTTTTAATGGAGAATCTTAAAAAATGCAGGTTTTTATAATTTTTATCATGCTTTCACTTGTCCATTTATTCTCTTTTCTATGGATTTTGAAACCATTAGTATCATAGAATCATAGAATGGTTTGGGTTGGAAAGGACCTCAAAGATCATCTAGTTCCAACCCCCCTGCCATGGACAGGGACACTCTCCACGATAGAATATGTATATGTATAGAATATGTATATATATAATATGTATTGTATCTATATGTATAGAATGCAAAAATACTATTATGAATTAAAGAATATTATAAGTAAAGCTTTTATTGTTTTACCTGCCTCCAGTTTAAATAGAATCAGAAGTGCAAAAGATTTTCATGTGGAAAATATTTTTGTTTAAGCTCTGTCAGGCCTTTACATTTCAATAAAACATTGATGGTTATTAAATGTTCCACAAAAGATATTTGAGACTACCTAAATTGTTTTTTCTTTCAATAACATAACTCTCAAATCAAGATAAAAAGGTTCCATTTTTTTTAAATGTAGCTTTATTTACTAGATGGTTTTCTACTGAATTCTTAATAACTGATTTTCATTAGTGCAGTGGTTTTGCTTTTTAAAAAACTTGTTAATGCATCTCATATTATGGAACTCTTATGATAGATGGAAAATACAAAAGTAAAATCAAGATCATATACTCCTTTCAAAATATGAAAAGCTAATTAAATGCAAATAATTTACATTGTTGTGGAAACTGCTAGTTTATTGGCTCCTCAGACTCAAATACCAGTATTACTTCTTCATAATACAATGTGTTTGGTTACTTTTAATTTAAAGATTGGCTTAAGAAATTAAGTAAAAAAACTACCTGCTTTTAAAGTATGAGTATCTTCACGTAACATTACTTGGGTTTATGCAAGTTAGATAAAGTATATTGCCTTCTGACATAAGTTAAATGCTCTAAATCAATTTCTGGATGCACTTAACTGATTCCATGGACTGCGTTAGGATTTAAATTTTGATGCTTTGAGTCATATTAGAGTCTATTAATTATATAATGCCTGAGTAACTTAAAATTGATGGCAAGGATATACGCCTGAATTTCAATTTCTCTCAATACTGAAGAAATGAAAATAACTTTTTTAAAACATTTTTTTTAATGTACTGACTAAAAGAAAAAAATGTTAAAACTTGAGAGTCTGAAAAATTACTCTCTCACATATAAAGGCAATTAGCAGTGTATTACATAGGCATTAAGCAAAAATGTATGTTCATGAAATGCATTACACTAACAAAAGGAAGAAATAATGTATTTAGCCAAACTTAGAATTAACTCTCTAGACTAAAAAATTTAGTAACTCTGTAGGTAAAGGTATTCAGCGTTTAGTGATGCAAAACATGCTTATCTAGCTCACAGTTTTCCCCACTGAACTCACTGCTTCTCTACCTCAGTGAGGCCGAAATTATCGCTCAAACTCCATTTCAGTAAAGCATTTTGATATTCAATACAAATTCAATATCAGACAAAAACTCCTATGAGTAACTATAAAACTTAATGAAATTCACAGCTAATTCATCTGCTATTGGTGAAATAACACTAGGATGCGATTAGTGTAAATAAGATGAGAATAGGTGTTGGGTAGATTGAATTAGAATGCTGACTAGTTTATGATATGAATCCATTAGAATTATACAAAGAAAAGCATGGCAGGATAATATGGAAAAAGTCTGACCTAAGCAAGATGGATTTAGTCCCCAAACAAGAAGTTTTGACAATTTATTTTCCAGGATTAGTTTGTTTTATAGACAATGTTCTTTAAACACGGGGGAAAATGACATATGTAGTTTCTCTCCAGCTGCATGCATGCCTCTCCCTGGCTAAATTACTGAGGGAGGTGGGAGGAGAGGGAAAAGACATTTTGAATACTATCCTTTTCATTTACTCCAACTACTTCTGTGCATTTTTCTCTTTTTCTTCAGAAGGAAGGAAGTGCTGAGAGATTTTGTTAGACAAACAGAAAGGAGTCACAAACAGATTGAAGGGAAGGAAACGAAGATCCTGACTCTTCAGGTACTCCACAGCCACTTGTGCAGGAGCAGCGGTGAGCTGAAAATGTGACACTGAAAATGTGTCCCAGGCAGTCAGGTCCTAAGGAGCACAGGTACAGTCTCATTCAGAGTAAAAGTGAAAAAGAAGAAGCTTCTTCCAAAGAAGAAGCTGTTAGACTACAAGCACAAAATAATACGGAAGATAATTTATCTCAAAATCCCACAGAAATTTTTACATGTTTTTCTTTCTTGATTACATGGCTTTAAAACAAAGGATAAGTCATATCTGGGAATGGATTTTGTTTTGTATAAAAGTTCCTCATTCCAGATCTTCCTTCTACACTAAGAATTTCATAAAATGAAGTCAGTTGTCATTAATAACTTAATCACAAAGAATTTACAAAAGCATATAGTAATATTGGGCCTCAGCAGGTTCAAATTATTAAACTTTAAACATAATTTCTGCTGAGGTAAAGACACCTTCTGCATGGAAGTCCCAGCAATGAGAGATGGAATTTGACAGCTAATGATGTGAAAAGAAAATATATTTTGTAACAATTTTAGAAATTCATCACTTTTTGTTCTTCTTGTTTCTGCAATTTTCCATGTTAAACAGGTGCATTTATTCTGATCCTTCAATCTGATTTGTCCTTAAATCTTTCTTTACAAGTTAATAATTTAAAACTGAAAAACTCATTCTTTAAGAATGGGCACTGGGCAGGGATGGTACAGAACAGAAACAGTCATTTTTAATCTTTACAAATAAGAATCAAAGAACTTGCTGGTGTAGGACTATAACCTGGGCCTCACAACTTAGAGCTTTCTGAGTAGGACTTGGGATTTTGTTTGTTTAATAACATCAAACATACTACTTTTTGTATTATAAGTGTAGTCATAAGCATCTTTGATTTAAACAAATTCATTCTTTGCTCAAAGTTATGTCACAAAATTGGATCTTCTTTAATCAGGCCTTAGAAGTAAAATTACAGATATTCTATTTACTGTAATTTGAGTTTACTGTTATTTATTTTCCTTCCAACAGTTGTACCCAACCTCTACAACAGGGCCAGGAACCATATCCTTTACAGGAAACTAGTGTTCTTCTCATGACAACAAGGTAAGCAATAAATCCCAGAGCTACAGTTTGGGAAGGGAACAAAGATTTTTAACTGATTGGTTTTGACAAACTGAAGAATCACAGCACCTCTTTCAAGCCTCCCCCACTCGGCTTAAATCACTGCTCGATCTGAGCTATTCTTTTGAAGCCTTTGTTAAACTCTGATTAGAATTAGATGGTAAAAAAATAATGTTTTCAGTTCTGGATAAGAGTAATGGTTTGAGCAAAAAGCTCTGTTCACTGGGAAAGCCTGTGCAAAACCAGAACAACTTCAGAAAGTAAGTTTTGTTCCCCAGGAGACACCATCATGTACAGCACAAGCTCACCGTTCTATACCATATTTTACTATTCTGCACATTATTTCAAGGTCATTTTCACTTTGAAGGCTCTTCATTGTTAAAGTGAACTCTACTAAACTGTTGTTGTAGATGTGACAACCATACTTTTCATTCCTGTATCACAGAGTCAAGAGCTATGTCACTAACAGCATCCTGTAAGTGCCTGCAAGGGCTCATCTCTGAGAAATCTTCCAGAAATTCCACTGATAGAGGTCATTTGTAGAGATGCCATGACCACAAGTATTTATCTATGTATGTATGCATCTCCCTACTTTTGTTTTATGCATGTCTGTACAGGTCTTATCAGAAGAAGAGGAAGACAGTCTCTTAGTGGGTGTTGGTTTTTCCATCCACTCTCCCTCAGCTTCCAGTCACTGTGGGGACAATCACTCCTATCTCTAGTGCAACATGGCACAATGTCTTCCATCTAGCCTTTAGAAACTCTGAGTAACTTGGAGAGAAGTGATGGTGTAGCATTGGAAAGGCAAATGGTAACCAGACTCCAGCAGATTAAGTGGAGAGCTATACTCATTCCCTAGATGAAGTCACATTTTTAATTCCATGCTCACTGTGCAACTCTTCGGTTAATTATGTGTTTCCTACAGTGATCCAGTTCAAATCTAGTTAAATCAAATATATATTAATGAACTGTTATTAGCCAGGACTAAAACTGAACCACAACATCTTAAGTCACAGCTGAACTTGAAATGGAACTGAAGAATTTGCTTGGTTTGATTCCCTAAAAATGAGTTATTTCATTGCTTACCTCTAATTTAGATCATGAAGCTCACATGGAGAATTTTGGGAGCAATCAGATGTGAATAAAGGATATAGGAGCTTATTCATCATCTAGACTCATAATCTTGATGTTCTCTCGAACTCAGCCTTCACAGCAGCAAACTGTAGAAAGCTCTAATGCATTTCTGAGGAATCAAGACTTTTTAAAACATTTCCACAGAAAGGAAGAAGGTAGGTTATCAAGATGAGAGCACAGGCATGACATGTCAGAAGACTATGGTCAAGTCCTGCTCCTCCTGAACTGGGGCATAAATTTTCACCCCAGGTCACTTGAAATCAGGCAGGACAGCATCTCTATTTAATCCCCACTTGAAATCCTTAATTTTGTACTACTTATTCATGCTTTCCTGATAGACATTTCATAGAAACCAATTCCGTTCCACTGTAGAGTTCAGCTGCAGTGAAAGAGTATTTAGATGCAAACTCTATCGGACAAAAATGTGCTGACCTGCCAAAGCACTCAAACAGGAGTCAGTCTACATTTTCCTTTGCAGTTTACTGAAGATGTGGTTGTTTGTAACTGTATAGAGCGGTAAAGCTCTTATAAAAGCTTTTTGTTTTGTTTCTTGAACACTGAATTCTTCCATCGTGATCCCCTCACCCTATGGCAGTTAAACAAACACAGACATTCTTTCTAATCTCATGGCTTTTTGTCATGCTCACCTTTCCATTGTATCTCTTCCTATCATTTACACACCACCAAGCAAATTTCTCTTTCCCACACTAGAACACCTAAAGATCTTTCAACATCTGAAGTTTTCTTGCCATACTCCCCTGATTTCTCTTCCCCAATGATGCTCTGTACATTCATGTTTCCCACAAAAAACTTTCAGAGCATTTTATATTTATATATATACACACATGTATATATACAGAGCCATCTTATCCACTTAAAAAACATTTCTAAGCTGCTTTATCCACAGTCCTGACAGATCACGTACATCTGGCATCAGTTAGGTTAGTGGGACCTGTTGCCATCAAGACCACTGCCATCAGTAATTGCGGATTCCCCACATGTCACTACTGTAACCTCAACACTTTGCCTCTTTCCTGTTTGCCTGTTTAGTATCTTCTCATGTTTTATCTAAAGCTATGACTGGGAGTAATTTTGGGGAGGGAATATCTTTATTCTCTACCTATCCGGTACCTAGTATAATGAAGCCTTTTTTTTTGATTTCACTCTTCAGACAATACTTCAGCAGAAATAATAACAATGCTCCTAAATCCATGCTGGTGATGGATGATTGCCTAATTCCAAATCATACTCAGGCACTCATGAAGGTACCTGTGCAGCAATTCTGATCATTATCACACAAGTCAATAACATGGTCTCAGGTGGGATGACACAACATGCAAAAATTCTACCTGACCACCAGCACCACAAACTTGAAAATGACTGCTCAAGGCTGATCTTTGAAGAAGTTTTAGAATATGTTCACACCTTACATTGCCATTTATTCACAATTTCAGTGGGAACTGGACAGAAGCAATGAGTTATCTTGCCTTAGCTTGTAACAAAAGTAGCTGAGCCCTGGCAGAGTGATCAGTAACATCAAACTTGGGACCACATTGGAGACCTTCCTTTAGGGTTAGTCTACATCCCTACTTTTCTACTTCCATTGCAAAATTTCTCCATGTATAATTCAAGGATTTTTTTTTGTGGTTATTTGCCCAGGATTTCATATGTCTAATTTTGTAGCAGAAACTCCTAGTTGACTTCTGGACATCCTGGAGACATCTGCTTTACATGTAGTTATCTAATCCACAATTCACTCATAAGGAATCCAATGTTAATTGGAAATATACAGTATCATACTTATTTCTATTGTGGACCTATTCAAGAAAAGAATATTTTTTTAAACAATTTGGAGTGGCTAAAAGCCATACACCAAAGAACAAAGGCATTAGCTGTCAATTTATATGTTACTGCAATGTTTTTGCAGTGTCCAGTTACGCAGACCACACATAAATTCTGCTGAAACAGATACAGAAAGAATCTTTTGACTGGAAACAACAAATCAGAAGTTCCTTCCATACAAACCTCAGAGACAGAAATGAATGATTATGCCATTCAATCCATTCTACCACCACCACCCCACCACCAAATACAGTTCCTTACAGGCTATTTTCAAAAGTGTTTTGTTCAGTTGTAAACTTACGTATTTCTGTTACAATAAGATATAGACAAAGAGAGAAAAACTAAAACTAAGATTCACATAGAAAAGCCCAGTTTAGTAACCAAAGTTGCAGATACATTTTTCTCTATTCCTTGCAGCAGTATTTGGCCAAACTTCCATTGATCTCCCAGTTATTATTAGATGAAGCATTCATCTGGCTTTTCACCACTCTTACAGCCACAGGCATCACCTTAAATAAGCAGTAGTTGAACATGACATTTAATGTCAAGCTCAGCACTGCTAATGCAATTGTGATTGTCTCCAGAACAACCTGTAGCATGACCCCCTTTCTGATGTATGTGAGCTGTATATCCCTCTTTCTATCCTATTCAATATTCCTGGCCCAGACATTCTACATGGCTAATGTTGAGTATCTTTGTTTCGTCCATCTCATCTCCAAAGTAAGCTGTTAGTGCAATTTCCTCAACACTACTTTCTCTTCCTCTAGTGCCTGACAGAAATAGACCCACATCTGCAGTCTCACGTGAGAATGCAATAGTCAATTTCTCCTGTGGTCAATAAGTGTTGTGTGTTTTTGTAATTTATGAGGAGAAATAAAGAAAATTTATGCCCTTCCCCATGAATGCTTCAAAAATTATGAACACACTTTTGTCTGGCAATAGCAGAGAGGGTCCAGACAGTAGATGAGTTACATCAATGCAGGGAAAAGCAAGTAGAAGACTTCACTGAATTGCAACATCTCAACAATTTCTGTTTCACAGGGACACACAAATAAACCTTTCTGAAAATGCATTTTGTGACAGAGTAAGGTATATTTGTATCAAATTATGATCTTATAATCTACTGCACTGCAGATGGTAACAAGGGGAAAATGCAAAGCACACTATTGAAAGACTGTCAAAGAAAAGCTGCTTTTAGGTTACCTGGTTTACTCATAGTTCACCATCCTTACATATTAGTGTCCTGGAACAATTTTTTACTATTTATAGATCTGCAGTAATGATGGAGTTTGAAGAAACCTATTAGGGTTCAATAAATATGAGACTGACTCTGAGGAGAAAGAGTAGCATCCTCTTATCCCCATTTCAAGAAAGAATTGCAAGACAGAAAACATGAAAGACAGCTTGAAATTTTTTTACAACCCCTACTTCCAGACAGATAAGATACCTGCCTGTAATGCTGTTTCATAGTTGAATAAAAGGTGAAAATCTGTCTAGGCATACCAGGTTGTCTTGTTGTGACAAGGACAGTGTTCATCTTAATTGGACCTGTAATGGGGACATGATAATAGTTTGGGTGTCTGGCTGTCATTTCTTCATGTAAGGAACACTTCAGGTGGTTCTGTTGAAATGAGTATGAAAACCTCAAGAAATTTGGGTACTCGTTGTAAATAGTCCTTTGTATAATTTTCTGTTATTCTACAGATGAATATCTTAGTAAACATAGTACACAGACATGAGATACAGAAAATGAATTGCTAAAAATATCCATGTGCTTAGGCCAATAGCAACATACACTCAAAAACTTTATGAAGCAATTCTCACTTACAGATGGCAGGAAACAAGTAGCCAGCACTTTCTGTAATAACTTAGACCTTTACAGTGGGATGATTTTAACCCTATTTAAATACCATTTGGGGACTAATCTCTGATTTAGCACTGTGTTTGCCTTTGGAAAAAAAACAAATTTCACCCTATTCTCTCAGTTTCTGATGTCCTATAGAACAACATAAAGAAATGTGGTCAATCAGTATAATATATTAATTCCACCAAGGACAAAACCTTACTCTTCTGCAACTATTTTGGTGTTTCATATTGTCACCATTCACCACCAAGGGATTTAAACAGAAAAATCAATAGCTACAGCAAAATCCCAGCATGGCTATGATGATGTTTATCCTGCTGTAGGTTAAAACTCAGCTTGAAGGGATAATGTAATGAGGTTGAGACAAAATGGTGGTTGGTTTTTTTCCTTGTAATTGTCAGCAATGCTGGATGGATAACAGAATAGAAAAGAAGAGAAACAGTTTTTTCTGATTATAATGGCATACTGAAGTTGCCTGGATTCCACTGGAAGCCAAATCTCTGACTGAGAATGTCTCTTGTATAGTGGTTCACAGGGGCACCACAAAGAAACCTACAGGGCCAAATTTGGTCTTTGTTGCAATGAAGATTAATCACTTTTAGAAATAATGGATATGGCTTACTGGAGTCTGGATCTTATCCTGGAGAAAAAGGTAAAAACATTTTAAAAGTCTGAAATAGAGCATAAAAGTTATCATAATCGATGGTGCATCAAAACTTACATCAAGGCTTACCAAGGAATCAAGTGGGAAGCTTGAACTACAAAATCTTTGATTAATGGGACTCTGACTTTTGTGAAAGATGGGGACAACTTGTCCTCTTATTTGTGTTTTCTGTTTCTACCAGCATCTTTCTTGTTTCCTCAATTTAAACCCAACTGTTATTCTTCAAGAAGCTTATTTCTTGTAAACATTCTGTTTTGCCCTTAGTCACGACAAGTTATTGAATATATTCATTGGATAATTTGGTTCAGTTCAGTGAACTAAAGCATATTCCTGAAGGCCACTGGTTTGAAGTAATTATTTTCCTACTTTCCCCAATTCTTTGTTTATTCTGTGTCTCACAAACTTTTTTCTCAAGTCAGTCTGCTTTTAAAAGAAATTTCCCTTTTCTTAAATCCCTTATCTACAATCCTTTTAAAAGCATTGCTAAACATACCACCAGCAATTGCATGAATTCTAAAGTTGGGAGCTTTTACAATGTCTGCAATGTGCTTTATAATATGACCTTTACAAGTTCAGTAATAATTTGTGTGTGTGTGTGTACATACATACACAAAACAATTAAAGCTTTCTTTATTAAAACATGATAGAACTGTTTAAGCAGACAATTACTAATTACTGTAATGTACGTAGTAATCATTGAATAAAATGCTACATACAACTTAAAACTCATAGCGTGTTTTTTAAATCTAATTAGAAACTATGCTGAGCAACTAAAACAAATCACCTGATGAAGAAAAAGATGTTTAAATCCAGGTATCCATTTAGTCATAGCAAGGGGAGATTATTTTGAACAGGTAGGGCTGTTTTATAGTACAATACACATATTTATTTATTTATCTATTTATTTATTTTAAATAAGGATAAAATAGTGAGACAAACTATTAAAAAATTCTCCCTGAATTAAGATATTGTACATCAGATACTTGAAAATATAAATGTTAAAAAAGACAGGGTAGAGAAACTTATAATTAAAATAGGGAAAGATTATCAACGATGGTAACTTTAGCAGGAGGCTCTACAGTTAGACTCCATTTTTTCCCCACAGTCAATTATAGTCAGCACTGCATTCAGTCAAAAAGTACAAATGTACAATTAATGCCACCGTACTATTGATTTCTGCGTATTTCCTGGTAAAGGGCAGGAATCACCACATTCTTTTTAATACCAGGGCAAGGGGGAGAAAGGAAGAGAATAAGTAAATATTTAATCCTTCAATGATCTACCATCTAGCATTATCTTCACTAGACAGCCGCTTTTAGCCACTGCCCATGGACCCCACTCTCTCCAGCTGAAGGGTGCATCCATCTCCAAAAGTATAGATATCCTATGTATATACAAAAATATAGTCAGATTCTTATCTGACCTAATCTATTATAGTTTCATATAAGTCAATAGCATTGACATGGTTCCACTAAGGGTAATGAATTTATGTTTCTTCAAACTTTATTTATGACTGTTTTTTCTCTTGAGGAGAAAGAGCAAGTACTAAAACATGGCAAAGGTCTGTATAGAAAAAAGGTATATATAGAAAAAAGAAAGTGTCTGTTCTTAGATTTTCACAAAAGAACCCCAAAACCTAACAAAAAACACCCCC